>CM035406.1:125867207-126087207 GCA_020310875.1 Ceratopteris richardii
AAGTTCGAACCTCATATCATGTAACCCAATAGACTCAAACTTGATATTATTCAACGGCGTGAACTTAAGTTCGAACTTGTTCGAACTTAAGTTTGAGCATCTTTTATTCATCTTTCAAAGTAGATGTGAGCCACAAAATACTACTCTTTTCATTGGAGAAGCCAAGAGGATCAAACTTGATATGATTGAATGGCCTAAACTTGATATGATTCAAGTTAGAGTTCAAGTTGGAGTCTCTATTGAACTTGGAGTCATAGAGGCTTGAACTTAAGTTTGATCCGCTATTCAACTTGTAGTCAAGGAGGCTCAAAATTATACTGGAATCTCTATTCAACTTTAAGTTTGAGCCTATGTTCAAGTAAGAGTCAAAGAGTCTTTAGCTTGACTATGAGCCTCTATTCAATTCAGAGTTTGAGAAGCTGGAACTTAATTTTGGGTGTTGATTCAAGTTGGAGCTTCAATTTCTGTCTCTATTGAACTTGGGGTCGGAGAGGCTCAAACTTAAGTTTGAGCCACTATTCAACTTGGATTCAAAGAGGCTCAAACTTAAACTAGAATCCCCATTAAATTTTAAGTATGAGCCGCTGTTCAACTTAGAGTGAAAAAGGTTTTAACTTAAGTGTGAGCCTCTATTCAATTTGGAGTAAGAGAAGCTGGAACTTAAGTTTGGGTGTCGATCCAAGTTGAAGTTTAAGTTTGAGTCTCTACTGAATTTGGAGTTTGATATGCTCGAACTTAAATTTGAGCTTTGGGCATCTATTCAACTTGGAGTAAAAAAGAATCAAACTTAAACTGAAATCTTTATTTAACGTTAAGTTTACTTTGAGTAAGAAAAGTTCAAACTTATTCTGAAACCTCTATTTAACTTGAAGTAAGTGAAGCTAGGACTTAAGTGTAGGTGTTGATTCAAGTTGGAGTTTAAGCTTTAGTATCTATTGAACTTGGAGTTGGAGAGGCTCGAACTTAAATTTGAGCCACTATTCGACTTGGAGTCAAGGAGGATCAATCTTAAACTCGATTCTCTATTCAACTTTAAGTTTGATCCTATGTTCAACTTGGCATCAAAGAGGCTTTAACTTAAGTGTGAGGTTGTTTTCAATTCAGAATTTTAGAAGCTAGAACTTATGTTTGGGTGTCAATTCAAGTTGGAGTTTAAGTTTGAGTCTATATTGAAGTTGGAGTCAAAGAGGCTCGAACTTACATTTGAGCCACTATTCAACTTGGAGTCACAAACACCAAACTTAAACCAGAATCTCTATTCAGCTTTAAGTTTGAGGCTCAGTTCAACTTAGAGTGAAAGAGGCTTTAATGTAAGTGTGAGCCTCTATTCAATTCAGAGCTAGAGAAGCTGGAACTTAAGTTTGGGTGTCAATATAAGTTGGAGTTTTAGTTTGAGTCTCTTTTGAACTTGGAGTTGGAGAGGCTTGAACTTAACTTTGAGCCATTATTTGATTTTGAGTCACAGAGTGTCAAACTTAAACTGGAATCTCTATTCAACTTTAAGTTTGAGCCTCTCTTCAACACAATGTCAAAGAGGCTTTAACTTAAGTGTGAGCCTCTATTCAATTCAGAGTTTGAGAAGTTGGAACTTAAGTTTGGGTGTCGATTCAAGTTGGAATTTAAGTTTGAATCTCTATAGGCTCGCCCTTAAGTTTGAGCAACTATTCAACTTGGAGTCAAAGAGGCTCAAACTTAAACTAGAATCTCTATCTAGATTTAGGTTTGAGCCCGTGTTCAAGTTAGATTCAAAGAGGCTTTAACTTAAGTGTTAGCCTCTATTCAATTCAGAGTTAGAGAAGGTGCAACTTAAGTTTGGGTGTCGATTCAACTTGGAGTATAGATTTGAGTCTCTATTGAACTTGTAATAGAAGAGGCTCGAACCTAAGTTTGAGAACTTAAACTGCAATCCCTATTCAGCACTATTCAACTTGAAGTCATTGAAGTTGGAGCTCAAGTTTGCGTGTTGATTCAAGTTGAAGTTTAAATTTGAGTCTCTATTGAACTTGGAGTCAGAGAGACTTGAACTTAAGTTTGAGCCACTATTCAACTTGGAGTCAAAGAGGCTCAAACTTAATCAGAATCTCTATTCAAATTTGAGTTTGGGCTTGTGTTCAACTTAGAGTCAAAGAGGCTTTGATTTAAGTGTGAGCCTCTATTCAAGTCGGAGTTAGAGAAGCTAGAACTTAAGTTTGGGTGTCGATTCAAATTGGAGTTTAAGTTTGAGTCTCTATTGAACTTGGAGTCAAAGAGGCTTGAACTTTAGTTCGAGCCACTATTCAATTTGGAGTCAAAAAGGCTCAACCTTAAACTAGAATCACTATTCAACTTTAAGTTTGAGCTTGTGTTCAACTTAGAGTCAAAGAGGATTTAACTTAAGTGTGATCCTCTATTCAATTTGGAGTCTGAGAAGCTAGAACTTAATTTTGGGTGTCAATTCAAGTTGGAGCTTAAGTTTTTGTCTCTAATATATTTGGAGTCTGAGAGGCGCGAGCTTAAATTTGAGCCACTATTCAACTTGGAGTCAAAGAGGCTCAAACTTAAACTAAAATCTCTATTAAGGTTTAAGTTTGAGCCTATGCTCAACTTAGAGTGAAAGAGAATTTAACTTAAAAGCGAGCCTCTATTCAATGGGGAGTTTGGAAAGTTGGAACTTAAGTTTGGGTGTCAATTCAAGTTGGAGTTTAAGTTTGAGTCTCTATTGAATTTGGATTTGGACATGTTTGAACTTACATTTGAGCCTCTATTCAACTTGGATTCAAAAAGGCTCAAACTTAAAGTGAAATATCTATTCAACATTAAGTTTACTTTGCGTAAGATAAGTTCAAACTTATAGTGAAACCTCTATTCAAGTTGAAGTCAGTGAAGCTAGAGCTTAAGTTTGGGTGTCAACTCAAGTTGGAGTTTAAGTTTAAGTCTCTATTGAACTTGGAGTCGAAGAGACTTGAACTTAAGTTTGAGCCACTATTAGACTTGGAGTAAAAAAGGATCAAACTTAAATTGGAATCTCTATTCAACTTTAAGTTTGGGCATGTGTTCAACTTAGCATAAAAAAAGCTTTAACTTAAGTGTGACCCTCTATTCAATTCGGAGTTGGAGAAGCTGGAACTTAAGTTTGGGTGTCGATTTAAGTTGGAGTTTAAGTTTGAGTCTCTATTGAACTTCAAGTTGGAGAGTCTCGAACTTAAGTCTGAGCCCTTATTCAACTTGGAGGCAAAGAGGCTCAAACTTAAACTGGAATTTCTATTCAGCTTTAAGCTTGAGCATGTTTTCAATTTAGAGTCAAATAGGTTTTAGCTTCAGTGTGAGCCTCTATTGAATACAGAGTTAGAGAAGCTGGAACTTAGTTTGGGTGCCAATTCAAGTTGGAGTTTAAGGTTGAGTCTTTATTGAACATCAAGTCGGAGAGGCTCGAACTTAAGTTTGCACCACTATTCAACTTGGAGTGGAAGAGGCTCAAACTCAAAGTGGAATCTCTATTCAGCTTTAAGTTTGAGGTTGTGTTCAAATTAGAGCGAAAGAGTTGGCGAAGTTGGAACTTAAGTTTGCATGTTGATTCAAGTTAAGAGTTTAAGTTTGAGTCTCTATTGAAGTTAGAATCAGAGAGGCTCAAAGTTAAGTTTGAGCCTCTCTTCAACTTGGAGTCAAATAGACTCAAACTTAAAGTGGAATCTATATTCAACGTTAAGTTTGAACCTGTGTTCAACTTAGAGTGAGTGATGCTCAAACTTAAGTTCGAGTCTCTAGTATTCAAATTGGATTTAAAAAGGCAAGAAATTAATTTTGAGCTTACATTTACTTTGAATCTTAGAAGTGAAAAATTATGTTTGAGAGTCACAGAGGCTTGAATTTGACTTTGGGAGTTAGAGATGTGCAAATTAAGTTTCAGTTCCATTCAACTCAAATATTAGATATGCTCAAACTTAATGTTGTCAGGATCTTGCTCACGCGCATACAGAGACTACGAACGCAGAAAAACACATAAGAATAGATGCAACAAGAGATGAGACAGAACGCAAATTGGGTGCAATCTCCCCCCATGCACTCTGTTTTCGACAGTCCACAGAGTGCATGTATTTATAGGACTTTTAATTACGTCGAAAATAGTGGTTACATGAGGGCGGCTTCAAAAAGCAGGCGTGAAACTAAAAGTTGGTAACTTTTACAGAAAGCCATTGCTTTGAATAACAGAAACGGTGGTCTACAATAAGGGTTACAATCCAACAATGCATTGGCCAACATATTCCATGTTACAATCCAACAATGCATTGGCCAACATATTCCATGTTACCATCCAACAATGCATTGTTCAACATATTCCATAAGTTATAACATGCCCCTCAGTTGAAAAAGCAACTGACCTCAGTTGATAGAATAATAAACATGGGTGGCCACTCACATGTTTCATCATTGAATAAAAAAAATGGGCATGTGCCATGTAAAAACACATGCATGGAAATGTTCATGGAGCTGTTACTTTTTACGAAAAACAATTTCAAAAGGTGCATGACCTGTAGTGGTGTGTGTTGTGTTATTGTAAGCAAATTGAAGTAATGGCAATTTTTCATCCCAGTTATTAGGATTATCTAATGAATAACAATGCAATAAATCAAGAATAGTACTATTTGTAGCCTCACTCTGTCCATTACTTTTAGGATGAAATGCGGAGCTAAAATCTATTTTAGAACCAAAATGTTGAAATAAGGAAACACAAAAATGATTACAAAACCTAACATCACGATCAGATAACAGTACTTTAGGAAATCCATGATGTGGGAAAATGCATTTAATGAATAATTTAGCAGCTTGAGGTGCAGTCAAAGTTTTTCTGCATGGAATGAAATATGCATAATTACTAAACCTATCAACTATTGTCCAAATTATACCATTATTTGATGAAGTGATGGAAAGAACTGTGATAAAATCCATAGAGATTTGTTCCCATGGTTCATTTGGAATGGGAATGGCATTAATAATCCAAATGGTTTACCATGATGATGTTTGACACGTTGACATACAATGCATTGAGAAACATAATGTGCAATATCTTTTTCCATGTGTGGCCAAAAGAAGAAATCTGTGCAAAAAAAAAATGGTGCTCTGTATGCCTCTATGACCCATGTAAGATGGTTCATGCATTTCTTTAATGACAAAATCTTTAAAAGCATGGGTGATAGACAATATATGTTGAAAATAAACAAAACCATTATGAAATGTATAATGTTCATCAGATAAAGATGCACCATTGTTAAAGTCATGCCATGCATGTGAAAAATACATATCAGATGCATAAGTGAAAACCATGTCTTGAAAAGAATGAATTTGGATGGCAGAAATATTATTCAAAACAATAGAATGCGAAGGAAAACGACGAAGAACATCAGCTACAACATTAGCTTTACTAGGCTGATATTGTATCATGGGATGGAAATTTTGAATGAATGATGTCCATTTAAGATGCCTATCTGAAATTAAAGGTTGACTTAATAAATGCTTAATAGGCTGTTTGATCAGTTTTGATTAAGACCTCAGAGCCCATAAGATAGTGTTTCCAAATTCGTAGAGCATGCACAACTGCTAACAATTCTTTATCATACGTACTATAATTCTGCTTTGAGGGTTTAAGATTCCTACTCTCCAATGCAATGGGATGGTCATTTTGCATTAAAACAGCACCTATTCCTGAACGTTTAGCTTCAGTAACGACATGAAAGGGTTGTGAAAAGTCAGGTAACTGGAAAACAGGTGCATGTGAAAGTGCTTGTTTCAGTTTGTCAAAGGACTATTGTTGGGTAAGTCCCCATGCAAATTTTATTTTCTTTTTCAACAACAAGGTAAGAGGCAATGCTAAATAAGAAAAATTTTGAACAAACTTCCTATAGAAACTAGCCAACCCAAGAAAAAAACGAACATCATTGACTGATTATGGTGTAGGCCATTCTACTATAACTCGAAATTTTTTTCTTCGGATCCACATGCACACCTTCACTTGAAATAATTTGTCCTAAATATTCTAGCTTACGTTGAAAGAAGTAACTCTTTTCAGGATTAGCATAAGTGTGTTCTCTCGTAACAAATGAAAAACTGTTTCAAGATGCTTTTCATGTTCACTATCATTCTTACTGTAAACAAGTATATAATTAAAGAAGACAAGAACAAAAGCTTGATAATCAAGAAAAATATTGTTCATCATTCGCGCAAATGTAGTAGGGGCATTAGTAAGTCCAAAGGGCATTACCATAAATTCATAATGGCCAGTTTGAGTTCTAAATGCAGTCTTGAAAATATCACTTTGTGTCATACGAATCTGATGGTAACCCGATTTAAGATCAATTTTACTAAAGACACAAGATCCTCATAACTTATCTAAGAGATCATCTATTCGAGGAATAGGGTATCTATTCTTGATCGTGATCTTGCTAAGGGCTCTATAATCAATGCACATTGGATAAGTTTTATTCTTCTTCTCTACTAAGAGAACTGGTGCTCCAAATGGGGAAGAACTAGGCCTTATAAGTCCTTTTTGTAGTAGGTCTTTTACTTGATTTTCTATTTCCTTTTGATGTAGTGGGCCATGTCTATAAGGTGCTTTATGAGGAGGAGAACTACCAGGGACTAAGTCTATGCTATGGTCAAAGGATCCTCGAAATGGTGGTAGTTCAGAGGGATACTCAGACATAAAACAATCCTCATAAGTACTCATGAAAGGTTTATATGCATCATGAAGTGTATGAGTATAATCATTGATGACATTGACAAAAACATTGCATGAGTTGAATCCTTTCCGAAATGCATGCTTTACTTGAGTGTGACTAATCAATGGAAATGGCTGGAAATCATGTCGTGCAGACAAAGTAATGATTTGACCTTTGAATTCAAAGTTAAAGGTATGCATATGGTAGTCAATACGTGGGTTATACTGGTGACGAAAAGGCATACCTAGTATAACATCGTAAGATTGCAAAGGTGCAATTAAAAATGTCCGTGAATCAACATATGGGCCTATGCTAATCGTAACATCTTGCACTTCTCGTGTTATAATGCGACTACTTTGAATGCAGCTTTCACTTTATACAAGGAAGGAAACGTTTGTAATTTAAGTTCTTGTACTAATAAATGTGAAATGAAGTCATGTGAACTACCATCGTCATGTAGAATTTTAACTAGTTTGTTATTTATTGTACCTTGCATGCAAAGTAGAGAGTGTAGAGAGATATCATTACCCAAGGTACTTAAGTCCTTCTCCAATGATTCCTCAGTCCAAACAGGAGGAATTTCTTCATTATGGATCTCCATGTTATGCAATTGAGTTGTATCCGATTTCATGTGAAGAGGTCGCAATCTGCACCTTATTTTTGTATGTCCAGGTTTACCACAATTCCAGCAAGTGATTCGTGGTTGCTTCTGTTGGGCATCCACCGTTGAAGTTTGAAGGGTAGATGGTTTGGTTGGTTGGAGAGATGATGCAATAGGTGGAGTTGAGTACTTGGTTTGTGGAGGACCAGAAAAACTATGGTAAGATGGGGCATTAAAAGTACGCTTCATAGGAAATGTAGGTTTAACATAAAGTGGTCGTAGGGTGTGAAGCTTAGCTTGGATTCCCACCTCCAAACCAACTACCATCATAAGGTTGTTTGCCTCAGTTTGTATCTTCTGGAGGACTTCATCACGTTGCAGGATTTCGTTCTGAGCTCCTCGAAGCTCATGGCGCAAGAGCTCTAGTTGTTGTTCAAGTGTTGCCTCAGGTAGAGGTGAATTATTGTAATCCTCCATGGTGCTCTTGGACCCTTAAGCTAGTGCTTTCCTCTCGGGATGTACCCTCAGGGAATGTACCCTAGCAAAAAAGTACCCTGTCTGGATGTACCTTGATGTACCCTCAAAAGTGTACCCTGAGAAATGTACCCTGGTGTACCCTGAGAAGTGTACCCTGAGACGCGCCGCATTGCGTCGCACCGTGCTACCTTGAAAAGTAAGAAAAACTGAAAGTTATGTTAAATATAAGAGGAAAGAACTTGAGTGACAACTCCAAGAGATGGAGGAGTGGTTAAAGTACTTCCCTTGAAAGTAGGAGGTTGTGGGTTCAAATCCTCCTACCTTAGGGACTCTGAACCACTCTATTGCCACTCAAAATTAAAATTGCCTCGCGTAGCCAACGGCTGCCAACAGTCGCCAAGGGAGCCTTGAGTGCCAATGTTGCCAATGTATTGCCTAAGTTATTGCCTAAGTTCTTTGCCTTAGTCGACGCCTTGGAGTAAACGTAGGTGTAAACGTAGGAGCAAACGTAGGAGCAAACGTAGGTGAAAACGTAGGTGTAAACGTAGGTGTAAACGTAGGAGCAAACGTAGGTGAAAACGTAGGTGAAAACGTAGGTTCTGGTTCTGGATCTGGAACAGGAACCGGAACCGGATCCGGAGACGGAGACGGAATCAGAATCGGAATCGGAATCACGAACAAAGAACCCTCTGTATTGACGCATGCAGAGCTCTGATACCACTGTTGAAGGAGTAAACGTAGGTGTAAACGTAGGAGCAAACGTAGGTGAAAATGTAGGTGAAAACGTAGGTGTAAACGTAGGAGCAAACGTAGGTGAAAACGTAGGTGTAAACGTAGGTGAAAACGTAGGTGTAAACGTAGGTGAAAACGTAGGTGAAAATGTAGGTGAAAACGTAGGTTCTGGTTCTGGATCTGGAATAGGAACCGGAACCGGAACCAAAGACGGAGACGGAATCGAAATCAGAATCCGAATCGCGAACAGAGAACCCTCTGTATTGATGCATGCAGAGCTCTGAGACCACTGTTGTCAGGATCTTGCTCACGCGCATACAAAGACTACGAACACAGAAGAACACATAAGAATAGATGCAACAAGAGATGAGACAGAACGCAGATTGGGTGCAATCTACCCCCATGCACTCTGTTTTCGACAGTCCACAGAGTGCATGTATTTATAGGACTTTTGATTACGTCGAAAATAGTGGTTACATGAGGGTGGCTTTGAAAAGTAGGCGTGAAACTAAAAGTTGGTAACTTTTACAGAAAGCCATTGCTTTGAATAACAGAAACTGCAGTCTACAACGATCCTTTTTCTAACCATTACTTTTCTAACAATAGAACCTTCTACGCAGGTTTATTTACAAGCTAAATAATAATTATTCGGATTATTGATATCTGCCCTTTCACGCCTTGCACGCTCCTCACGAACCTTCAGCTGCTATATCAGAAACATCAGAAACATATTAATACATTAATAATATAACACTTTAACAATGCATTGTTCAATAATATACAACACTTAAGGTGAATCTTTTAACTTGAAGTTAGTGAGGCTCAAACATAAGTTTGAGAATCTATTTAAATTGGAGTAAAAAAAGGGTCAAACGTAAGTTTGAAACTCTACTCAAATTTGAATAAGAGATTCTTGAACTTAAGTTTGAGCATCTTTCAATCTTTGGATTCAGACATGCTTGAGAGTCTATTTAAATTGGAGGAAAAAAGGGTTGAGGCTAAGTTTGAGCCTCTATTCAATTTGTTGTCAAAGAGGCTGAACTTAAGTTTGAGCCTCTATTCAATTTGGAGTCAAAGAGGCTTGAACTTAAGTTTGAGCCTCTATTCAAGTTGAAGTCAAAGAGGCTTGAACTTAAGTATGAGCTTGTATTCAAGTTGAAGTCACAAAGGCTCAAACTTAGGTTTGAGCTTCTATTCAACTTGGACTTTGAGCCTCTATTCAAGTTGGAATCAAAGAAGCTCTAACTTAAGTTTGATCATCTATTCAACTTCAAATTTGACAAGCCCAAACTTAAGTTTGAGAGTTAGAGAGACTTGAACTTAAATTTGAGAGTCAGAGAGGGTCAAATTTTAATTTGCTTCTCTATTGAACTTGGAATTTGAGCCTATATTTGATTTGGAGTAGTCATGAACTTAAGTTTGAGCCTCTATTCAACTTTGAGTAAGATAAATTTATAGTGGAACCTCTGTTCAACTTGAAGTTAATGAAGCTAGAACTTAAGTTTGGATGTCCATTCAAGCTGGAGTTTAAGTTTGTCTCTATTGAAATTGGAGTCGAAGAGGCTCGAACTTAAGTTTGAGCCTCTATTCAATGTGCAAATTTGAAAAGGTCGAATTTAATTTTGAGCCTCTATTCAACTTGGATTCATAGAGCTTTAACCTTATTTTTTATATTCCATTCAATTTGGAGTTAGACAATCTAAGTTTCAACCCATATTTCATTTGAAGTCTGAGAAGTGGAAACTGAAGTTTAAGTCTCTACTCTAATTTGAGTAATATAACTCAAAATTAATATGGAACCTCTATGCAACTTGGAATTAGAGAGTCTCGAATATAAATTTTGGCCATATAAAAATTCGAGCTTTGAGTTTGGGTCTTTGATCAATTTTGAATAAGGCAGGCTGAAACTTAAGTTTGGGCCTTTGTTCAATGTGGAGCCATAGAGTGTCGAACTTATGTTTGAGCTGTTATTCAACTTGGATATGCAAATATGTCCATACATGCAAATATGGATATTCTTGGAAATGATGTTTATGTTTTTGTTTTAGATTTAATTCATTTGATTATTTTTAATCCAATAAATGTATGGAGGAATGCCTAAAGATCCTATGAATTGTAGAAAGCGAGTAATGAAAGTACTCAATATAGGTGTGGATTGTCCGCATGTTTCATCAAGTTTGAGATTGTAATAAAGGAAGAAAATTACCTAAAACTATAACTAGAAGAGATGAGAGACTATTCAACCTTTCATTCCTTAGGCTTGCTCTTAGAACTCTGAATGTATTCATAGTGGAGCATTATTCGGTTCTTTAAAAGTCCATAAATGTATTTACAGTGCAACATTGGTCCGTTCTTTCGAGAGTTTTTTAAATTTCCATGGGCTTCTCCTGTAATTGCATGTTGTGATTGTATTGAACAATCACAAGATTCCCTAGGTAGGGCTTGTTTGCCTCCCCTTTTTTGGTGGGTGTTGAATCCTTCAAGTGGGGTCCCTCCAGCAAATAACAACCTCACACAATACAAAGTTCTATTTGATAGAGGCTTGCTTTTGTAACTTCTAATGTTTCTTTTTCAAGAAACAAGATTGTCGTTCTTAAAAGAAAGGGTCTATTATGTTCTGTCCAAAGTTTTTTTTTCTTTGTAAGGGGATCTTCCATGGTGGGCATTATTGAGAACATTCCATAGTTGTAGCAAGCAACAACTTCAAGCACTTCAATGTGCTTAGACCTTGCATGATATACATGATTAGCAACCAAATGAAGTGAACTAGTGTTGTATCCAAAAATCATTGGAGTGTAACAATGTAACCCCAAATCTATGTAGAGTTGCTTGAGCCACATAGCCTCTTGTGTTGCATTTGCTAAGCCTCTATATTCTGTTTTGTAGATGACAATGCCACAATTGGTTGTTTCTTTGATGACCATGGCATTAACTTTGATCCTAGGAAAGACAAATATCCTGAGGTGCTCCTCCTATCATCCTTGGAGCCAGCCCAATCTGCATCAGAATACAATTTTATGTCTAAATTAGAGGTGAATGGGTAAAACAACCCTTCATTTATGGTACCCTTTAGATACTATAGGATCCTCTTGGCACCTTCCATGTGAGGATTTCTTAGTGCATGCATAAATTGGCTTAATGTGCTTACTCCATAAGAAATGTCCACTCTTGTTAGGGTTGCATAGTTAAGACTCCCAACAAGTTTTTGGTAACCTGTAACATCCTCAAGAAGTTCTCCCTCATGAGAACTAAGATTATGATTGAGTTCCATGGGTGTACTTGCAATTTTGGTGTTTTCCATATTGATTTTCTCAGCATATCATGAATATACTTCCTCTAAGTAATATACACACTAGAATCTATATACACAAGGTCTAAACCAAGAAAGTATCTTAACAAACCAAGATCACTGATTTTAAATTCTTCCATCATTTGAGCTTTAACCTACTTAATGCCAATAGCATCATTCCTTGTAATGATAATGTCATCCACATAGACACATAAGTAAATAACTTTTGAGTTGGTCTTCTTTATGAATAAAGAAGAATCTACTTTGCTAGCAACAAATCCTTGATCTTGCAAATAAGTAACAAGCATATGGTTCCAAGCTCTAGGAGCTTGTTTTACGCCACTTAGCTTTCATACATAACTTGGTTTGTCCTTATCTTCATACCCTGGTGATTGAACCATGTACACTTCTCCTATCCATCCATTTAAGGATGCATTCTTAACATCTAGCTTTTATAGTCCACTCCATGGGTTTGATCAAACCCCTTTGCTACTAGCCTTGCCTTGTACCTGTTTATAGAACCATCTCGGTTCTTCTTGATTTTATATATCCACCTGGATCCTATTACCTTCATACTTGGATTCTTGGGAATCAAATCCCAAGTATTGTTTTCCTGAAGTTCTTCAACTTCTTCCTACATGGATTCTCTCCATTCCTTCTTCTTATTTGCTTCTTCAAATGAAGTAAGTTCTTCTATCATAGAGTCTTTAGTGATGTGTACAGATTGCTTGGTGACTAGTGATGTGTCATAGCCATACCTTATTGGTTTTTTACTCTCTCTTTGAGATCTTATGAGTGCTTGGTTGGAGGACTCTTGTCTTTTGACTTCCAAGCCTTGAAGTCAATCTGCTCTTCATCCGCTGAATTGACATCTTCTAGTATTTGTTGGTCTTCTTGCGTGAGAGTTGGAAAATCACTTTCCAAATCATAAGGTACCTTGATCTTCCTACAATCATCTTCAAACCATGAATTATTTTCATCAAACACTACATCCCTACTGACCCTAAACCCTTTATTAGTGGGATTGTACAACCTATAACCCTTCTGGTTTTGTAGCCAATGAATATACACTTTTCAGCTTTTGGATCAATCTTCCCTCTAATCTGTGAGGGTATATGTGCATAAGCAATGCACCCAAAGATTTTACAATGGTCCAATGATGGTCTTCTGCCATCTCATGCCTCATAGGATGTCATTCCATCCAAGGATTTGGATGGGAGCCTGTTAACCAAGTATGTGACTATGCAAAGAGCCTCTACCCATAGGTAATTGGGTAGTTTCTTCTCATTCAACATGGATCTTGCAACCTCCACTGTCAATCTATTCCTCCTCTTTGCGACTCCATTTAGTTGAGGAGTATATCTTGTTGTGAACTCTCTCTTCATACCTTTGTCCTATAAGAATGAATCAAATTCATGTGAAAAATACTCACCACCCCAATCAAATCTGATCCTCTTCAAGCTTCTACCTGTCTGGTTCTCAACCAATGCCAAGTACTTTTTGAAACATGTAAAATTGGGAAGATGGATGGATGCTCCAAGAGACTGAGTAGGTACTGCTAAACCTGCTTTGTACCAACCCTCTTTTGCTTCAGAGTTGATAACTAGACCTCCTTAGCTTCCCAATGACACCATAAAATGTCCTATGTACTTTGGAAATGATGTGTGCAATGATTGAATCAAAACAGATACCTTTGTAGTTCACAAACTCAAGAAAACCTTCTATTTATGTTTTGATACCTGCTGTGTATTTTGCTCAGTATGACCAACACAGTAGGAATTGGAAAAATACCTTTTAGGGGTATCTAATTAACTTATTAAGCTACCTATTCCAAGTCGAATGATGTAAAATGATAAACTATGCTAAGAGAAATCAATTTAGCAAGTTAAGCTATACCCCCGACTTTTTAGGACTGTAGCACAAAATGACCAGAGATCACCTCGACGCAGAGTTCTCAAAAATGGCTGAATAGAATGTCTTAAAACTTTGATAGCATGTAGATGACTTCAATTTGAATCCAAAAAGCTTTGAATCACTGAATTTGGTGAAGAATTGACCGCGATATGCCCTTGACAAGTTGACAGACTTTTGAGTAGACTAACAGAGAACTCAGAGATGGACAATGTGAATGTATGTATTAATAAACACTTGTATATAACTCCATTGGCATGATTATCATTGCCAAATGGTGTAGAGAGGTGTAGGCTAGAGTGTAGACCTCACACACACTCAAAAATTAGTAATGATAGGCTCGGGAGTGCTCTCCTCTACCCGCGACTTTTCATGTCCATTTTTTATAAGGAATGAGTAAAAGTTTGAATTCAAATTCAAACTTTTGGCTCCCTATGGTCAAGATCCTACATACTAGGAGATATTCTTTCAATCAAACAACTAAATTTTTCGCGAATCCTTTTGGTAGGTGATTACAAGAGATTCCAAGTCAATTTGACTTTTACAATGAGATAAAGTGGTAATTAACCACTAGCAATGGTTCCTATGCTTCTTCACTTATGTAAGATCTTCAAGATATCTTTCATGCCAAATGTGTAGGCTTGTGATTTACAGCAACAGCTCCCCCTCAAGCCAAACATTTTGGCTTAAGTCTTCATCTTCAATCTTCAAGTATATCCTGCAATCCAATCATGGATTTGAACCTGCAAAGTTTGGTTCCATCCAAAGCTTTAGTTTGGTTGATACATAGGTAAGTTGAATGTCCTTGCTTATAAACTTCTCTCTCACATAATGGTAATGGACCTCTTTGTGTTTGGTCCTAGCATGATAAATAGGATTAGCTGCAAGGTGAAGAGAACTTGTATTATCTCCAAAGATTATTGGAGACCTAGCAAATAAACCCAATTATGTATACAAAAGCTTAATCCATATTGCTTCTTGTGTGGCATTAGTCAGTCCTCTATACTCTGCCTCTTTGGAAGACAAAGCAACAGTAGGTTGCTTCTTTGAAGATCATGAAATTGGTTTGTGACCTGCAAAAGAAATATATCCAGAAGTGCTCCTCCTATCATCCTTGCATCCTTCCCAATCTGCATCTGAATAAATTTTGATATCAATATCTGAAGTGTAAGGGAAATACAAACCATGGTTCTGTGTACCCTTGAGATACTTCAAGATTCTCTTGGCAGCCTCTAAGCGAGGTATCCTTGGCTTGTGCATAAACTAACTTAGCACACTAACTCCATATGCAACATCTATCCTTGTTAAGGTAGCATAGTTCAAGCTACCCACCATACTTTGATAGCTTGTAATGTCCTTGACTTCATCACCTTCATGGGCACTTAGCTTTAGGTTTACCTCCATCGGAGTGCTTGCTACTTTGGCATCCTGCAAGTGAAACTTCTTCAACATATCCTGTATGTATTTTTTATGAGTGATGTATATCCTTGAATTAGTGTAGACTAATTCAAGTCCCAAAAAATACTTCAATAGACCAAGATCATTGATCTTGAACTCCTTCATCATTTGACTTTTGATATATCTAATTCCATTGACATCATTACCTGTAATGATGATGTCATCAACATAAACACAAAGGTATATTACCTCTGAATTACTTCTCTTAATGAACAGAGAAGTATCTGCCTTGCTCATGACAAATCCTTGGTCTTGGAGGTATGTAGTTAACCTGTAATTCCATGCCCTAGGTGCCTGCTTCAATCCATATAAAGCCTTTTTTAATTTGTAAACATATGTTACCTTCTTAGTGTCCTCATAGCTAGGAGGTTGTGACATATATACCTCCTCTGAAATCCATCCATCCATTCTTGACATCCAATTGGTACATATTCCAATTTTTTGATGCAGCCACACTTACCAACACTCTGATGGTTGGCATCTTCGCCACAGGTGAGAATGTCTCCTCATAGTCAATGCCTTGGGTTTGTGCAAAACCTTTGGCTACCAATCTCGCTTTGTACCTATTAATTGTGCCATCAGAATTTCTTTTAAGCTTATAGATCCACCTGGATCCTATTACCTTCATTGAGTCCTTCTTGGGTACTAACTCCCATGTGTCACTCTCTTTAAGTGCATCAATTTCCTCATCCATAGCTTCTTTCCATTCTGATTTGGTTATGGCCTCTTCATATGATCTTGGTTCTTCATTTGACAAATCTTTGGAAAGATAAAGAGAATGTTTAGTAACAAGAGATGTATCATACCCATATCTAATAGGTTTCTTGCTTTCTCTTTGTGATCTTCTAAATGGTTGAGCTGAGGATTCAGGTATGTCTTCAAGCTTCTTCATCTTCATTTTGCCTTTTGACTTCCATGCTTTGAATTCTTCAAGATTGATAGTAGTTTCATCATCTGAACTTGAGTCTTCATTCTGAGTAGGTTCCTCCTTTGTAAGACTTGGAAATTCCTCTTCCAAATCATAGGGTAGTTTAACCTTCCTGCATTCATTCTCATACCAAGAATCATTTTCATCAAACACAACATCTCTACTTACCATGAATCCCTTATTGATAGGATTATAAAACCTGTAACCTTTTTGATTTAAATCATACCCAATAAAGATGCATTTTTCAGCCTTTGGGTCTAGCTTACCTCTTATCTGAGAAGGAATGTGTACATATGCTACACATCCAAATATTTTGCAATTGTCAAGTGAGGGTCTCTTACCATGCCATGCTTCATAGGGTGTCATACCATCAAGAGACTTAGATGGTAACCTATTTATAAGGTAAGTGGCAGTAGAAACACTCTCTGCCCATAGATAGTTAGGTAACCTTTTTTCACTCAACATAGACCTAGCTGTCTCAACAATTAATCTATTTCTTCTCTCAGCTACCCCATTCTATTCAGGAGAATACCTTGTGGTTATTTCTCTTTTGATGCCTCTGTCCTGCAAGAAGTCTTCAAATTCATTAGAGAAGTACTCACCTCCTCCATCTGACCTTAGCCTTTTCAAATTCCTTCCTGTCTGATTTTCAACTAATGCAAGATATTTCTAAAGCAATTAAATACCTCATCCTTGTGCTTCATGAAGTACAATACAGTCCATCTGCTATAATCATCCATGAAAGACACATAGTACCTTGATCCTGAGACAGAGGGGTCTTTGCTTGGTCCCCATACATCTGTGTGTACAAGCTCTAGGTAGTCTTCATGCATGTATCCTTTCTTTGAGAAGGGTAACCTGTGAGACTTCCCAAATTGACAAGCACCACACTTATAAATCATATGTTGCTTGGATACATTGGGTATCCCAAGCACACATTGGTCCCTGCACATTTGTTTCAAGGTTCTTTCCCCTATGTGCCCTAACCTTTTGTGCCGAATCTCAAGCTCTGAAAGTGTTTGATCTTTATAACTCTATAGTGCAATATTCTTTGTATCTTCTAACTCAAAAGTGAAAAGTCTACCTGCGTTTTCTCCTTTACCAATCCTCCTGAACCCATGCCTTGGATCCTCCACATATGCTCCATATTGCTTGAATCTAACCTGTAAACCTTTCTCCACAATCTGACCAACACTCATTAAAGTTTTGGTAATAGTTGGTACATAGAGTACCGTGCTCAACAAATTCTGATTTCCATCACAAGTCTTAACATTTCCAACTTTAACTACTGAATGCTTTGTGTCATCACCTGTTTGGACTTGATGCTTACCTTTTGGTTCCTCAAGATCAGAGAGTAGTGCCACATTTCCAGCCACATGATTTGAGCATCCTGAGTCAATTTAGAATAGGTGGTCATCATTTGTACCTGACTTTGAAGTCATGTTCATGATTAGAAGAGAGTCATCCTTCTCCTTTGTGTACTTGTTGTAATCCTTCCTGGATTTGAATCCTCCTTGGTAGTTGCCATTGTAATTATTGTTGTAGTTGTTGTTGTAGTTATTGTTGTAGCCTTGGTGATGGTTGAATCTACCTCTTAACTGTGAGTATCCACCTCTTTGATATCCTCTTCCTCTCTGATTCTTGTAATTCCTGAAACACTCATCTGTAGTATGGTTTGATAAACCACAGATGTTGCATGGTGAGGAGTTATAAGATCTCCCCCTACCTTGCTTACCTCCTCTGCCCCTTCCTCTTGATGATCTACCTCTCCCTGCATAGTTGGCTTGGGAGGTAGAACCTTCATCTTCCACCTTCTTGCTCTTGCCTTTATCTTTAGACTTCTTATCAGTATATAGGGCAGAAGACTTATTACCTTTGGATGTATCTCCATTTTTGTTGAGCTTTGCTTCATGAGTAAACAATTGTCCCATGAGAGTTGTAAGATCTGGAGTGTGCATGTCCATGTAAAGATCCATGGCAGTGGTGAAGCTTTCCCATTTGTCATCAGCCTTGATCCCATTGATCACTTGCCTTACAATCTGTTCTTCTTCAATCTCTTCTCCTATGCTTGCTAACTGATCTGCTACATCTTTAATCTTGGTCACAAATTTTGAAACAACTTGCTTAGGTTGCTTCCTTAATGTTGTGAATTCAATCCACAACTGATTTTTCCTAGCCCTTGTGTTGGAGGAAAAATAAGATGACAAGGTTTCCCAAGTCTCTTGGGATGTCTTACAATTTCTAATATGTGGCAAAAGAAAATCAGATATAGAGTTGAGTAAATAAGACCTTGCCAATGCATCCTTAGCACACCAAGTGTTGAGCTTTTCATGTTCTTCCTTGGTTGGTAATCCTCTTGCTTTGAATGAGGGCAATTCCTCATCTCCTGAGATGTATCCATAGAGACTCCTTCCTTGTAAGTAGGTCTTCATCCTTAGAGACCATGCTTGATAGTTGTTCCTACTTTCCAATGGCACCATAAAATGTCCTATGTACTTTGGAAATGATGTGTGCAATGATTGAATCAAAACAGATACCTTTGTAGCTCACAAACTCAAGAAAACCTTCTATTTATGTCTTGATACCTGCTGGGTATTTTGCTCAATATGACCAGCACAGTAGGAATTGGAAAACTTCCTTTTAGGGGTATCTAATTAGCTTAGTAAGCTACCTATTACAAGTCAAATGATGTAAAATGATAAACTATGCTAAGAGAAATCAATTTAGCAAGTTAAGTTATACCCCCGACTTTTTAGGATTGTATCAGAAAATGACTAGAGATCACCTCGATGCAGATTTCTCCAAAATGGCTGAATATAATATCTTCAAAATTTGATAGCATGTAGATGACTTCAATCTGAATCCAGAAAGCTTTGAATCACTGAATTTGGTGAAGAATTGACCGAGATATGCCCTTAACATGTTGACAGACTTTTGAGTAGACTAACAGAGAACTCAGAGATGGACAATGTGAATGTATGTATTAATAAACACTTGTATACAACTCCATTGGCATGATTATCATTGCCAAATGTTGTAGAGAGGTGTAGGCTAGAGTGTAGTCCTCACACACACTCAAAAATCAGTAATGATAGGCTCGGGAGTGCTCTCCTCTACCCGTGACTTTTCATGTCCATTTTTTATAAGGAATGAGTAAAAGTTTGAATTCAAATTCAAACTTTTGGCTCCCTATGATCAAGATCCTACATACTAGGAGATATTCTTTCAATCAAACAACTAACTTTTCCACGAATCCTTTTGGTAGGTGATTATAAGAGATTCCAAGTCAATTTGACTTTTACAATGAGATAAAGTGGTAATTAACCACTAGCAATGGTTCCTATGCTTCTTCACTTATGTAAGATCTTCAAGATATCATTGAAGCCAAATGTGTAGGCTTGTGATTTACACCAACAATAAATACTTCATCCTTATGCTTCCTCCTTTGAAACCTCCTTGGTAATTTTTGTTGTTGTAGTTTGGGTTGTAGTTCTGATTGTAATTGATTCCTCCATTGTTAAAACTACCTCTCGATTCTTTGTCCATAGCTCCCTCTATGGAAGCCTCTTCCCCTTTGATTCCTTGTGTTCTTGAAGCATTCTTCTGTGGTGTGGTTGGTTAGGCCACAAATGTTGCAAGGTGGAGTGTTGTAGGATCTCCCCCTACCTTGCTATCCTCCTCTGCCCCTTCCTCTAGTACCTCTTCCTCTACCTGTGAAGTTCACTTGAGAGGTACTCGCCTCTTCTTCATTCTTTTTTCTTTTACCTTTATCCTTACTTTTAGAGTTGTCACCATTCTTATTGAGCTTTTACTCATGGGTGAAGAGTTGCCACACCAAGGTGTTGAGGTCAGGTATCTACATATCCATATAAAGGTCCATTGCTGTGGTGAAGGATTCCCACTTATCATCAGCTTTGATGCCATTTACGATCTATCTAGCTCAGAGTTGATTCAGCACATGGCATGTGATGTGATGTCCCATCGACAATCCAAGGCTCATGACGCTTTTAGAGTAGGCTTCGAAACTTAGGAGTGGGATATGATTCACAATGAGTAGTAGTAGATTCCTGACCAATATCGCCAGCAGCAAGATGTGGTGGCCACATGTCTAGATACGATCCGACCATCATATTTGGGTAGTGGTGGATATGAAACTATGTGTCACGTGTTTGTAAGTATAATTTTGATTATTGAATTTTCTTGTGTTAAGCATGTCATGTATGTTCATCTAACATTTTTCATATTTTTTGGAGGAGTTGGCAGTGAGTCATCCTCCAACACAAATCGAGGAGGATTATGGACATCATCATGGATTGGTTGCACTATTGGAGGACTTGGAGGGACACGGCGTGGTCATTTCATGGGAGCATCTAGGATGAGTTGAGCTTATAAACTTGGTTTGGTGGTTTTAGTTGTTGTTTATAAATATCATGTCAATTCGTCTCATTTTATAAATGTGCTTTTTTGCAGGATTGCAGACATAGATATTTTGATCCCTCTGGGCATGTGTATGGAAGTGTTGTGCCATAATTTTGTATTTGGCTCATATATGGTAATGATGCACTAGAAATTTGTATTTGTTTCCTATATGGAAGTGCTTTGCCACATTTTGTATTTGGCTCATTTATGGGATATTTATTTTGTACATGGTTCATGGTTCATTCTGCTCATCTCTTTTGTGTCGGATAGTGTTTTTCTTTATCAAATCATGTTTTGGTGGTTGTTCATCTAAACACTAGATTGGCAACCACTAGTACTCAATTTTTTTTGGGCACAATGTTTGTCTTTTGCTACACAAAAACATGGTAATGTTGCTATAGCACAAGACAACACACTCTACCCAAAAGAAATTTTGCAAATATGGTCATCAGTATAGGCACGGATGTTTATACCGGCACCTATAGTGGCACTTAAACCAATGCTTATACTGGTACTTTGGTACCCATGCCTATTCTCAAGCTTACATCAACATTAGGGCAAAATGTCATGCATGTATTTGCACTAGTAGAAGCCTCGGTATACCCCTCATACATTGTAGTGAGTGAAGAAAAGAAAAGTATATATATATATATATATATATATATATATATATATATATATATATATATATATATATATATATATATATATATATATATATATAGGGAAGGAAGAATGGAGGAAAGAATAAGGAGTTTTCTAATGGAGTAAGAGAAAAGGAGATAGTATAAAGGATTGAGTAGGAAGCAAAGTAAATATAGAAAGATGAAGTGTAAAAGGAAAGAAATAGAGAAAAAGTTGAAGAGTGGAAAGGAGAGAGGAAGAGTTGAGTAGGAGGGTTGAGTAATTGATAGAAGATTGAGAAGACAAGACAATATGAAGAGAATATGAAAATTATGAATTCAAGAGAGATGAGATAGTTTGAACATTACTTTAGAATAAGGAGAATATCTAGAGGAGGATGAAGAGTAAATAAGTGGATAAGATGATTAGATTTGAGATCAAGAAACCAAAAAACAACCTAGAGAAAGATAAGGCCAGAGGAAAAAAGGACTTAATACAATGTGTCTATAGACAAAATAGGATTAAGTAGAGATAAAGAAGAATTGGAAACGAATTCAACAATAGTTGTTCATTTCTTAGGCCTTCAATAAAACTATGCTCTAAGATGGGTAAAATATTGTCTTAGTAAGTAGGAACTATTCCATTGTATGATTGTGCTCTAAGACTTCTATGACGAGTTACATCATTGGTGAGGGTAGCTTAGGTATAATGAGGGTTTTCTTGAAAAATATTACAAGGTGGGATACGATATTGGACACATTGAGTTGTGTTATAGAATCACAAGACGAAGTGATACTATCAATGAAGTTGCAAATTGATTAGACGCTTAGTATATGAAAATATTTAGGGAAAGACTTGACCATAGAATGAAGTGGTTGAATTTTAGCTTGCATAGCAATAGAGAGATCGTATATTCCATCATGAATCCCATAGGGAATTATACGTATGTATATGATGTATTAGGATGGTGGGGAAGTACAGCCCTTTCTTTTTTCTCCTATTTTTTGGGACTTTGGAATTGAAAAAATAAAAGAAAATAATTGATGTTTTCGGTGCATTGTAGTAACCTAGTAGGTTGGTGGAACCACCTTGATTGAGTGATCAAGGCCACAAGCCAATGATAGTTCTATCATAGGCACCTATGTGTTGTTATGTGTGTATATGGGCTGGTAGGAGGGTGGAGTCACTCTAGCTAGTTGTTCACAGCCACAAACTAATGAGGATTTCCAATATGGTTAGTATTTTTTATTGTGTACTATGTTGTAGATGGGTGGAATAAACTTGGCTAGGTGGTTAGGTCACGAGTTGCATCCAAATTTTTCATGGGCGAACTTGTTTGAATAAGATACAAAATAAAGAAAGAAAGAAATAAAAATAAAAAAGAAGAAAATTTGAAAATATTTCTTCTCTCAAGGGGAGACAAAAGAGAGCAAAGGATGTGATGCTTCGATGGGAATATGTATATGTATATTGGAGAGGTTGGTTTGTTTTATGTGTCTCGAGAGGATAATGTTGTATACTTTTTCACAAATGCTTTGCCTAGGTACAAATTTGACGTTTTTCACAAAGAATTGGTCCTAGTTCCTTTTATGGATTGATTCTTTTCCACATAGCTTGGCACTTCCTTATACATGCATGCAAGCTCCTTGTTCACTCCATCATTCCTAGGGGGGACAGGGGGGATTTTTTTATAAACTTGTCAACATACTTAGGAACATCGGGGCATTTTTTCCCTCTTTAGGAAATTCTTTCCCCCGGCATGTATATATGCCTAAACGGGTCACTTATCTTTGAACATTCACTTGGTAATACAATCACTATTGTGATGTTCTCCAAGCTTCTTCTCCTTCTTTGTGCCCTTTGTGTGCCTCCACAGTCCTTGAATTCCAACATCTTTGTCCCTAGTCAACTGCCACATATCTTTTGTGATCATCACCAATGCCAAAATCACTCTTCAACTTTACTACCTTAACAAATTCGTCTATATTTTTTTATTTTTTTTGTGAAAACTCAATATGATTTATCATCATTTGTGTATTATCTTCTATCCATGCAAGCGATCTACAAGTCCTTATGTAGGGTCATCCAAGAAGCAATCCACTATTGCATTTTCATCCACAAAAGTTGAATATAGAGGTTTGGATAATGGAGCTTTATGAAGAAATATGATCAAAGGTCTATTTAACAACCAAGGTATTAAAGTATTGGTACCAAATACTACTTACCATCAAAGGACCAAACACATTGAGATCCACTTGCACTTTATCAGGGCCTCTTTCCATGTTCATTATTCAGAATTCTACATGGTCTCTATATCCTTGTATCTTGACCTCAAAGTTGGACACCATAGTATTCCATATCCTCTTATCCTCAACTTGCATCATAGATATGACATATTTATGTGCACTAGGTTGTTGTGGAATTTCTGATTTTTTGACGAGAGCATGGTTTATGAAATTATGTCTTGTAGAGTCATCTATCATGACTCTCACCTTAGTCCCATAAAAACTACCATAAATCTTAAACAAGTCATGTGGTCCAAACTGTGGTGACCACAATGAACAAGTTAAAAAGTATGCTCTATGTCCTCATGCATCACTTCCATCTCCTTGCAATTGGAGCTACCATGTATTAGAAGTTTCTGGCACTCTCAGCAAAGGAAGTAGAAGCTCAAGGAGCCCAGGACAAATGCACCACTCTAACAATGGAGAACCAGCAACTCTAAGATCAACTTAAAGATCTACAAAGAAAATATGAAGCTGGTGAAGCGGAGAAAGCAAGAATGAATACCAGAAGTAAGCTACTTGAAACCCAAATCAGAGTATATATGGAGGAAGCAAACAATTTAAGAAATAGAAGTAAGGAGCTTATGACTGCCATACTATGCAACCAACCCATAGAAGCACTAGAAACGACCGCAAGCGGCACAAAGGCATTGGAAGATTAAGTTGCAAAATATGAAGATCAAATGAAACAAAAGCAAGCTATGAGAGAGGAATGGGAAAAGAGATATATGCACGACACTAATGAACTTAGGAAAAAATGGAAGATGGCAGAGAATAAACTCATTGAACAATGCAATGAAGATGCTAATCAAATGGCTGCCATAGGAGAAGAACTCCTGAAGATAACAAGGAAACAATCATGCGAGCCACCGATGAAATCAAAGAAAAGGATGAACTCATTGCAAAGTTAAAAGCTCAAATAGAACAACAAGTAACAATGGGGACACCAGTAGTTCCAAGCTCCAAAGTGGCTACTAAGGAGATTGAGGTACATCCTCTTTCTCCCCCCATGCATCATTCACCTATAAGGGAGGAAGAAGAGCCAAACACTGAAAGACATGATCGGGCTATTACAGAACTAAGCTAAAATGAGCGGGCACTACTGGTGTCCCAGCTTACGGAACAATTTGAAGAACAAGTGGTCAAGGTAATGAAAGAAGCAAAGATCAAAAGCAAGAGTCTGGACGAGATTTTGAAGCCATTCAATATCCCTTACGGGCTACTAAAAGAAGAGACACACCGGTATATAAAGATGACCACCAATAAAGAACCAGATAGCGATCTACAATTCACCACACACACATTCACATATACACAAGAAGAATTTGATAAGGCAAATCCTATCTGGAGATGCAAGTTTTTGGAAAAGAATCCTACATTACGGGTACACTAGGAATTGGCATCGTACGTGCTTCAACTCAATCCATTTTTTTGCCCAGTACCTAGCAGATGCTCCTGGATGCAATTTTGGGAAGCACAGCATCAGGGTAGCTTAAATAACCAATGGCTAAACTATCCACTATTACCTACTCCACCACGCATCTACTTACCGATAGAAGAATACATTGTGAAGACCATTGAGTTTTGGATCTTGAGATATGCCACAGTTCCAGATTTATCCATTAAAATGACAAACAAAATTTTGAGTATGCTACTTACGGTATTAAAGGTATTTCAACACGTGAAGTATACCTTTTTGAACTTCATCGAAATCAACCAGGGAGAAAATGCCCTATTTTTTAATCTATCTACTACCCCTAGTCACTTAACGCTCATTGCAATATACTTGAGACTTATGTTTTTGCCGATTCCATACATGAAAACATTCGAAGAAGCATTCTTTACAGGGGTTTTTTGAAATGGACTCGAAAATATTTGTCAAAATGTCTTCCAACTTAAATGCGCGGCTGGTGGCCTATGAACTGAGCTTCGTTGCATATCATAGACAGGCACCAGATGATGGAGTAAAATCATCTCAATGGCATGAACTAATGGTATGTGAAGCTAATTTTCTAAATCATAGAGAGTAGAAAGTGATTCAAATGTACTCACACCGCCGGATTCGAAAGCCTGTCGGGGAGGACAGAGTTCAAGAGGGGGTGGTGTTGAGGGAGAGTCAAGCAGAAAGAAAAGACAAATAAAATCAAGACAGAAGCTTCACTAAATAGAATATATATGATCCTAAGCCTCGGGAGGTGCTTCAACCTCTTGATCTTGGAGAGTTCTAGATCAAAGGCTGTAAATCTAGACCTTCATACCTTCCACCGGTTGCATACGTGGAAGTCCGACTTAACACAACAACCCAGATTTAAAGAGGTTATTGGTGAGCTTGACTACAAATCGATTGTAATTCATCTCCAAGGGTTGGGAGTGGTGAAAAGAAAAGAAGAGGCCAAAAACAATGCAATAGGTCCCGAGTTATGATTAGTTCCTTGACTACTAGTAAAACTATATCATTATAACTTCCACAGGAGCTGGTAGTGGTCAACTATAAAGAGGCTATCAATTAATAAGGAATCAGATCGACTACTGGCACAGAACTAGAAGCAAGAAGCAAAGCCTGTCAAGGGACGACAGAGACAAAGAGGGGGAGATTGTTGCAGAGCAGATATGCAGAGAAAAAGAAGGGCCCCAAAATTTTCCCGATTTGGACACTTTATTTTTGTAACATAGTCATGTTGTAATATATTTTCCATTGTAAATGCACTAGAGGAGTCCTCTAGATGCATATCCATAGACATCTGTATCATTACCCTTGTAAACTAGTAGGGAATTATTCGTTAGTCAATAAAGTGCTGGTCTCTTGTGTGAAAGGACCATTTTTAGGGCACAAGTATGTAAGTCATTTTGTGACTCTTTGTAAGGACTTTTTGCCATTGTGAAGAAGTAGAGAAGAAATTCAAATTTGCTTCTTTCTTGCTGATTTCCTTCTTCTCCATGATGTTTTGTGTGTGTGTAATGCTTGGAGTGTGTGTGTAGGATTGTTATCTATCCCTTCTTGTCACTTTTGGACTACTATAGTGTGTGTGTGAACCATCACGAGTTGTGGAGTGAGTGTTGGTGTTTTCTGCCATTCACTATTTTGTGCATAATTTCAAGAGTGTTTGTCAGATTTGAGTGAAAATAACATCAAGACTCGTCAAGAGCTTTGAAAGGAATCCACTATTGGCCATATTCAGAGTTCAGGGTTGGGAGAAAAGTTCAAATTTGTGCCTATTTCTATAAATGGTATCATGACATGCATTTTAAGAGAACTAGCGAGTTAGAAAGGTAGTTAAGTCTTTTCCCATACATTGTAACCAACCCACTTCACTTTCCATCATGTGCGCACATGTCCTCATACACTTGGTTCATGTGGTTCCTCGGATTGATAATTAAACATGTATCGATCCACCACTATATGCACTTGTGGGGCGATTGAGATTTATTCTCATCGACAGAAGTCCCTAAGGCTTCACGACTTAGGTACACAACCCCCCTATCAATCACAATGAATGGGTCCATGCAAGATCCCATTGTTCTAAGGGAGTAGTCAACCCACTACTGGATGCAAAACACATTTGGGAATCCAAGTTGGAATTTGAAAATAGATGGAGTCGGTTCCAATAATTTATGCAAGAGTTTGAAGCCTTGCACAACTCAAAAGAATTACATCCAATCTGAGAAAAATTAGGGTTGGGCGGATCATTCACTGCAACTCTTCCTAATCCTAGCTTCTATCGCTGCTAGTGTTGAAAGAACTTGGAGAAGCTTATAGAAGGTAGAAAAATGCATTTCGAAGCGACGAAGTTTGGTCTAGCCAACCGGCACAAGACCAGACCTTGAGCTTATGGAGACTCAAATAGACGTTATAGGCATGCGATAAGTGCAAAGAGACACACTACATACTTTGCAGCATCAAGGAGAATGAGCCGATACAAAACAGATAGGTTTGTGGGTCGACTAGCTCAAAAACTTACTATCTATGGAAGAGACAATGAACTTCAAATGCCCATAGCAACCAGCGTGATTACAATTAGAAAAAATCCTTTTATGGGAGTGATACACATAGGGTTGAGTGTATATAATGCACAAAAGTATAATGAATAAACAAAATATGCTATAGGAATGAATGAGAAATTCACCGGTGGTACTTCCTATTTTTCAGGAATATGCAGAGATTGACCCCGAGACAGACAAACTCACATTTCTCCTAATCTACTGAACCAAATCCTATGAAAATTTATACGCATAAACTAGAGACTAATGCCGTTCCAATGAGCCATCTTGAACTCAATTTGGAGCTCTGGAGAGAGAGCAGCAGCCTTTGCAAGATTCTTGTTGACGAAAAAGATGATGCAGAGAATTGAAGGAGCAAAACAATGATGGTCACAAGTGTATGTATATTGCTTCCATGTAATATAAAAGTGATTTCAAGTCTTTATATAGACTCTAGGAGTGTTCCACAACTTCTACAAGTGAAGTTTGAATTCAAATGAAGGTGGGAATGGTTGTTGGAGGGAATCAATTCACTTTCCTACAATCTAGGAAAAGTGAAGATCTAGTTTGATCTACTTTTAGGTGATTGATTGCTTGATTGAATGCAACTTCAACCACCAACAATTCGTGGGATTTGGGCTTTATCTTTCTACCTTTACATGTGTAAAGCTCAAGGCTTTTACAACGGTAAATGAACCATCAAAAATCTCTCAAAAAAATACAATAAATGAGCATAAGAAAAAGAAGTCTCCAACGGATATTCTTTTGATGCGATAGCCTTTGATGTAGATCAAATCCACCTCAAGCATAGTGTAAGCTTGATGTTCCAACAAGTACTTGATTTATACACTAAAAAAAGGGCTAGATAGGGATGTATCTGGTACATATGTATTGTCATCCCTACTTTTAGATTATCCTTTGAAGGAGTTTTGCATCACCCACAAACTAGTCAGGGAGGCCTTGAAGATGTTTCGATGCACATACCAATCAGATAAAGAAACCCTTATACCTCAAGAAATGAAAAGGAGTCGAATTATGAAGCTTGCACAAATGTTTCTAATCATTCCCAACCTATCTATATCTTTGATAATGTGCATGCAACATTCTTCCTTCCTAGGTCAAGATAGATATACACAACCTCATGAGAAGACATGGTTCAACTTATATCTGGTGCAAAGATCTCCCACCTTGGATTATTGAATAGTTATATGTAGCTAACACAAGATAACTGAGAAAGTAAGTACTCAATGCATTTTGCACCATCACTCACATTGTGTACATGTGTTTAGCTCATGAAGTACAGATTGAAAGAGCATTGACCAATGTAGAACTTCAAACATTCAAAGAAGGTAGAGCCTCCAAAGCATATCAAAACCAAAATAATAAGAGGCACCATACCATATCTTCAACCAATGGAGGCATTGCCTATACCAGAACCTTGACCATCAAGGCCACCACCAATCATCCCACCATTCACAATTCCTCTTCCACAACTAGATAGACCATCAATAGGAAACACTACTAGAGCACCCAATACCTAAGAAATTCTGATGGTGCTAGAATTGAATGAAGAAATACCTATGTCTATAGAAAAATTTTTATTCGCAATTAGCTCAATGCCACACATGATGCAAGATCCTCTTTTGATTTTGAAATACATGATCTACTTTCGGACTTTGATTCTTTGGATACACAATTTTTCTCACAAGAATATGAAAGGCCAAGTTACTCAAGGTCATAGACCAATTGAGAAGATGCACAACAATCAAAGGATGCAAAAGAAGATCCTTGCTCATGTAGAGGCCCTATAGTAGCTTTATTCACCCATGAAGGAAGTTCAAGTGCATAATCAACTCAATTTAGAGAGAATTCATGCGTGATTGGAGCAAGAGCTCATTGATAGTAGCTTCAATGAAGCATCCATAGAGAAAATGCGTTTGGTTATTGAGGTTGTCTCTGTGGTCGATATATTATGGTTTTGGATGAAGAGACCACCTGCACGCTATGATCCTTGTCGTGTTGACCAACAAGCACATGCAGGTTCCACAATTCAAGTCGTCATACCAATAAACCTCTACCAAATATCATTGCTCCATGGACACACTCCACCCCCAATCCTTCCCATAGATACCTCTTCTATCATCACCTTTACTTGCTCTCCATTGTCAATTGAAGGCCTCTCACAAGAATTCCAATCCATTTTTGGAACCTCGCTTGGCATTGCCTCACCATTAATGGCTTTGACATCTTCATCAATTTTGGCTCAATGATCTCCCATAGTTTCACCACATGCAATTGCCCCTCAATCGACAACACAACCTTTGATCCCTATATTTCATTTTATGAATCCAAGACCCTCTTCCATGACCAGTGTCACCACCTTCCCCTCATTCCCACCCATTTCATGCTGATGCCATGATTCATGAAATTTGGGAGCGTGTATAATGTAGTTGATCCATTCCCTAACCCCTCACCACTAACATCACCATTTTTTACCACATTCACACCTCCACAACATGCACCGATATCACTCTTCATAGTATCAACCACACAATCACTAGTCGCAAGTCCACACACATCTCACCACCCCCCACAATCCCTCCATACCCTTTTCTCACTACTCCACCTCCCCTATCCTCCATTCCCCTCTCACCACCACCACTCACAGGCATCTTCACTTCCCCAACCCCCTTCCCATTGCCTGCTACATTCAACATTCCACATCCTGCATCATTACATACAAATCTAGTCTTTTCTACAACTAGAATAGATAGCACTATTGCAGAGATGTTCTCATGCATAAATCAAATATGAGAGGAGTACATCTCATTTAGTCAATTGAACTAGAATGTTCAAGAATAGACCAACACCCTACAAACACAGGTAAAATCACTATTGGTGGAGAATGCCTCCCTAAATGCATGGTACACCACATTGAAAGAAGAAATGATTCAATGATTGAAAGACCCCATAAATAAAATGGAAAGGAATGCCAAACTTAGTTACAATACGGGATTATTGTGCAATCAAATGGCAACAACAAAAGAAGAGAACATGAAACGCTAGTGGGATATTATAGAAAACTTAGAAGGAGCAATGGATATGAAAGTGATAGTGCCTATATGCAGATCTTGATTTTCGGTCATGCCATTAGAGTCCATCAAAATAATCATTAAAGACTATACCTCTTTGCTAGAATCACATGATTGAGTAACAAAAGATCTAGCGGCATTGTAAGCTTCCAAAGGATCTTGGGCCATAACACTTCCCCCATTAGCTAGCTATAGTACTAGAATCACCCCTTAAACCATGAGGCAATTGAGAACGAGAAATATTTTGCCATCAAAGTCTAAAATCATCCCAACTACAACAAATAAATAAATTACCCATACCTAACACCACCTCAAGGTCTCCCCATGGTGTCCTAGATGATTGCAATGGTTTGAGATCGGTTGTCTCATTTATGAATCACCAAACATAGTTTTACGCATGTCCAAGAAGATATTTGATTTAAGTTGACAATGCTCAAAGTTTTTAAAAAGTTGAAGGCTCCACATGTCAATGCCTAGATTCATGAATGGAAAGCTCAAGTTGGTTTATGATATGAGCACAATCCCATCGATGGATATTTGTTATGCTTGCCATTGTAGGATTAAGAACCTCTTGGCATGCTATAAGCAAACATTCTAGGATATGTTTGCCACTGACTTTTGGGAATACCACTCCAAAGTGCTCATATTGCATTCGATGATTTTTTTTAGAAGACAAGAAATTATATTAATGATGTTATGTCACTTTGTACAAAGGGCAAGAATCCCCCATCCAAATACAAGCTTAAAATGATAGCCAGGCGAGATGCCTCAAATCAGAGCTCAAGACAACAAGTAAGTTAAGGCTTGCAAGGAGAGTACAGTGGTACTACAAGCACAATATACAATCCCCTCACACCACGAAAACACACAATACAAACGTCTATCCCATGCATGTGAGCACTCAAAAACAGAGACAACAAGACCCCTTTACAGGCATAAAAAGACCATCCCATGTCTTCTAGGAGAATACAATTTAAGGAGAGAGGCTCGCCACTGACTAGGAGCAGTATTCCCTAGGTGTCTAGCCAGGGAGAAGTCTTCTTTAGGAACAGAAACCATGTCCTCCAAGCTTTGAAGACCAATTATTTTAAGCACTTTGTAGCAGGAGAAATAATCACCACCTGTGATCTTATTGTTATATCTGACTTTGTTTCTGCTTTTCCATATACTCCACAAAAGGTGAGCTCTCCAAAGATTCCATAAAGGGAAGTCAAAATTCTTACAGACACCAAGCAACACTTCTTTGTAGGTGAGAACAATCCTGTATTTCTTGTAGTAAGGCGCAAGAAAATTCCAGAAGGATTGACCATGGCTGCAATTTAAACATAGATGGGGAATATCTTCCACATTGTCGTAGAAGCTGCATACACCATCATTAACTTGACATTTCTTGTCTTTTATTCATGTCCAAATAGCATTGTGCAAGATAAGCCACATCAGGTAATTGTGCTTGATGTTGTTGGGCAAATTCTAGACGCAAAGAAATCCATGTTACCATTCTTCAGGCTTCTCGAACACTTGCCATTTGGTGTTGAGTTTAGGGAGAAGCATGTTGATGCTCCCTCTTCTTCTCTTGTAGCTTTTCCAAAGGCCCTCGACAACTTCAGAGATTTTGATAGGCCTTTTGATAGGACATAGAGCAGCACGGTCATTCAGCATCTGTTTCTATTTCATCAGGATGTGTGTACAACCAGGAGAACAATTAGAGCCCATATATTAAAGTTTGTAATTATCCCATTAGTGTCAATGAAATCTCTCCATGTTTTGAATCCCCAGTTAAAACATTTGTGTTCCATTATCCCCATGTGACCATTGCTCCATAGTGAAAGCCACCCTGTCCAAATGCTTTCCTGTAAGAAAAAATCAAAATACGCAAAGAATTTGCTGTTAGGAGAATAGAGATTTTTCACTTCCATCCATGCTTACCACATTTTGCAACATAAAGTATATCCAACAGGACAATAAACATGGGGGGAAATGAGAATATCCCATAGAGAGTGATTTTGTCAAGCTTTGTAATCCAATAAAGCAAACTTATGATTGTTTCTTTTAATTAAGATAGCCTAAAAGTCTTTAGAGTCCATAGCCCTACAAATCCATTTAGTAGCAAGATTATTAGCCATTTTAACTGGACAAAGTAAACCGATCCCCCCTTCAGACTTAGGTAGACAAAATTTCTAGGCCACGTTAGGGATTTTGTTGTGTATCATGCTACCCCCCCCCCCCCCCAAGGAATCTCCTAGACAGACTGATGACCTGGTTCATCTGCTTTTTGTTAGGGACCAAACAAGAAAGGAAATAAACCAGAGATAGAAAAATGTAGTGGTTTAAGACAAAAACCCTGTGGGAAATAGAAGATTGACATGCATACCAATTAAACACTTTTGTTCTGAATTTTTGAATAATGCACTCCCACCTTTGTCCTAAGCTAACTTGGAACCCCATTGGAATGCCAAGCAGTCCAAAAACTTCACCATCTTTTATAATATCACACCCAATGTTTTTAATGCAATTAGGCACTTTGTTTTTAGAAGATTTGAAAGTAGTTTTCTTGTGGTTTATGTGGGATCCATTAGCTAAATAGAAAATGTTAAGGAATTTAAGAATGTGTTCACCATACTCCTCATTAGCTTTGATGAGGATGTTGGTGTCATCAGCAAAAGCTTGTAGGCAAAGTTGTTTGTTACTATTACGCATGTTAATGCCTTCCACTTTTCTTTCATCTATGGCATCTCTTAGCAGCCAACCCAAAGCATCACTAGCTATGGCAAAGAGGAGAGGGGCAAGGGGGAAGCCCTACCTAATGGATCTTCTAAGCCTAAACTAGGGGGTTAAGTTGCCATTGATAGAGATCCTAGAGTGGGAATTCCCAAATAGAGTGCTCACTGCCTTGATGAAATTTTTTCCAGCTCATACGTCATGAAGGGACTGAAGGATGAAGTCCCATTCAATTCTATCATAGGCTTTATCAAAATCAATCTTTAAAAAATAGTAGGGCTGATTGGATTCATTGGCATAGTCTATACCTTCCCAAAGGGAGGTAATAGAATCAAGAATGAACCTCCCTTTGATGAAACCTTTCTGCTCAGGAAGGATGATGTCTTTCATAAGAGGGCTCAACCTCCTAGCCAGGGAAGAAGCAAAGATCTTGTAGATACTAGTCTCAAGTGATAGGTCTCTAGTTGTTCAAATCCTCCTTAGTACCTTTTTTATGAATCAATTTTATCACTCTAGTGTTAACTTCAATAGGGAGAGTACCTCTTCTAACAGAGTCTAACCAAATCAAAAGAATAAATGGAGTCAAGAAATCTTTTATGGCAATGAAAAACTCATTAGGAAGACCATAGGCCCGTAGTCTTGCAGGGTTTCAATTTACCTATGGTTTCTTTAATCTCACCGGTAGTGAGGGGCAGGTCCAGAATGGCAGCCAGGCCGGGAGGAATAGTTCTTTTCCTTTTAAGAGAAATATGGGCTCTCACTCCACGAATATCCTCCCCCTACTTGGGCGAACTAGAGAAAACATCAGTAAAGAAGCACAATGCCTCCTACAAGTTCTCCTCAACACTAATAGCATTTCCACCTGAATTTTTCATCAACATAGGCACAAAGTCCTTATTTTTCTTCTTTTGCAACATAGAGAACATACTTTTATTAGGTATGTCAAGATTCCCTGCCCAAAACTCTCTTGATGAGGAAAGAATGCTGCTAGCTTCCAAATACTCTTCATATCTAAGTCTTTCCCAAAGGGATAAAATCAAATCCATTTTATTAGGAATTTGAGAGGAATCCAAGAGATCTATCTCTCTAGCTATATCAAGTCTCCTCTTGGCTTTGGCCTTTTCCTTAAGGAGCTTGTAATGGGTAAATAGATCTTGAATTTCTTTCACTGCTCTGGCCCAAGCCACACTAGGGTTAGGACAAATCCTAAAGCAATGTCTTATTATCTCCTTGGTCTTGTCAACTACACAATAGATTTTTAGGAGAGTCGAGTTTAAATGCGGCCATCCAAACCTCCCAGAAGGGCAGTCATGCTTCAGATGACAACAAATGGGAGTGTGTTTAGATATACATAGGGAAGGATCAACCTCGACCTTCGAGTCCCAAAATTGTTGGAAAAAGGTTAAGTTGATATAGACCCTATCTAGCCTAGCAACACAGAAGTTATCCCCCTTTTGTCTATTGTCCCAACTATAACCTAAGTGTGAGGAAATATCCATGAGATCATGCTTAGTTATGAGTCTAATCTAGGCATTCTGTTCTTGACCTCATATGGTACATCCCTTTTTCTCAAATCTATCCTTGAGATTGGTGACCATATTGAAGTCCCCAAGAAAGATAAGGGGCCCTTCAAAGTGGCTAATCTCTTCCCAACATTGGGCTCTTTGGGAGGGGCAATTAGAGGCATAAATACTAATTATCCAACAACCAAAAGGTTTACTCATGACAACACTCGACCATTGATGTGTGGGACTCAACATTCTTTTAGTGATGAATTGACTAAGGCTATTAACAACACCTAATGTAGCCTCCCCCCCTCTACCATGGGGGTGGGAAGTGACATGCCAACTATGCTTAGTTGACAAGCTATTCAGATGTAGTTGAAGCTTATAACTAGAGATTTTTAATTCTTGAATACAAACAAAATCAAGAAAAAAAGATTTGTCAAAAAGCCACTAGTTGACACAATTGCCTCTAATAGGGTCCGAGAGCCCTTTAATATTAAGAGCGAGAAAGTTTAGACTATTCATTAGAAAACAGCTCATAAAAAACAGGAAACTTAAGAAGGATAGGATCATTTTCTTATATTCTTAGTAAGCTTATTCAAAGACACATAATTCTTTAGTATATCCTTCCTCTTGGGTTTGGTAATACCATCTTTTGTCCTAGATCTAGAGACCTTTTGGCCAATTGGCACCAAGTTTTCTTTCTAACATAGAGTGAGGTCATCAGAGACATAACCACTTTTTTGCACAAGGTTGATTTCATTGTCGTCCACATTGGAGAGCTCCACTACAAACCTATGATCATCTCCAGAAGTCAGAAGATTAGTCTTTGGAACAATTAATTTTTCACTTCAGACAAAATTCTAGGGTGCCACAAGATTAGGTTTCCTTTTGGAAGTCATAGTGGTCCAACCATCTGTATCTTCTTTAGTGGCTCGATCAAGGGGATTAAAATTATTAATTGTTTCTTTCCCACCATTATCATCTGCACTCAAATGACAATATCATGTCCTTTATTTGAATCAAGAAGAGGGTGAGAAATATCTTCCAGGACGGCATCATAAGTATGTATCTAGCTTTTACCTTTTTTCCTAATTTGCTTACCTTGAGCCTTCTTGATGGAAGGACCAGCATTACCTCTTGGGTTAATTTGCTCATCCACTTTTTTTCCTTCATTGATTTTGGAGAGGAGAGGACAGTCTTGGACCCAATGCCCCTGCTTATTGCACTTAAAACATGCATTAGGTAAATTCTTATAAAGAATTTGTTGTTCATGAAGACAGTTTCCTTCCAAATCTTGGATTTTTAATGAAGACTTTATCGGACTATCTACATCAATTCCCACGAGAACCTGGGGGTCCCACTTGGGGTTGATATGACCCCTAGGTCTTTGTCTAATAGTTTTCATACGAGGGAGCATAGACCTTCAATCCATGGGTAAAATTCAATCGGCAAATCAAGGTGTTCAATCCATACCGGTACCTTGGAGGGTTTAGGTCCTCTAGGATTCAAGCCAAAGTACCATTTAAAAAATGAAACCAAGATTGCTCTAATAAACCATTCCCTTCAGTAATGACACGCAGAGCACTCAGGATAGAATCGTCAAAAAAGAAACAAGAAGTACCCGTTCGGGAGGTATGGTATTTGCCTAACCATGAGTCCCCTCATTTCCCAATTAGCCTTTATCCACTGCCACTTAGTGAAGGCATTTTTATCTATGATGAGAGTAGCATTATCTTGCTTGTACGTTCTTTACTCCATTTCTTTAATGAAGCAATCTGGAATGACAGAGGCAAGAGCCTTACCTTTAGAAATCTCTTCTTTCTTAGCAGCTCCATAAACTCCAAAAGATACACACATACATATACACACATGCATACATACACACACATATACACATGCATACACATACATATGCATACAAACATTCACACACATACGTACACACACATACATACACATGTACATGCACAAACATATGCATACATACATTCACACACATATGTACACACACATACATACACATATACATACACAAACATATGCATACATACATTCACACACATATGTACACACCCATACATACACATATACATACACAAACATACACATATACATACACAAACAAATGCATACATACATTCACACACATAAGTACACATACATACATACACATACAATATTACATACACACATGCATATACTACATACACGCATGAATTTTACATACTCACATGCATATTACATACACAGATTCATATTCATGCATATGCATGCATGCATGCATACACACATATACATACACACTCACATACATATGCACACACACACTCACATATATACATATACACTCACACCTATACACACACACACTCATATACATATTATATACACACTTGCATATACATACACACACACATATGCATACGCACATGTATATGAATACATACATACACACACATATGCATACACACATATATATACATACATGTACACACACATATACATACTTATACACATATACACACATAATACATATACAAACATACATTCACACACATACGTACACATATACATACACAAACATACTCATACATACACAAGCATATTCATACATACATTTACACACATACATACACACACATACATACACATATACATACACATATACATACACATACAATAGTATATACACACATGCATATATTACACAGACACATGCATATTACATACTCACATACATATTGCATACATAGATGCATATTCATGCATATGCATGCATGCATACAAACATATACATACACACTCACATACATACAAACACACATACACTCACATATATACATACACACTCACACCTATACACACACACACTCACATACATATACACACACTCACATATATACATACACACTCACACCTATACACACACATACTCACATACATGCATACACACATATACATGTTTTAGGTCTAGGTCTTTAGGATTAGGCTTTTAGGGTTTTTACCTACATAGAATAAAAATAAATATATATAAATAAATGTATAAAAAATGTCTTTAGGATTTTTAGGTTTTTTACATATATATAATAAAATATATTAAAAATAGAGTTTTAGGGTTTTTTATTCAATTAAATATATATAAGAAAAAAATTAGAATATAAAAAATAAATATATATAAAAAATAGGATTTGTGTAGGTCAAATTTATAAAAACTAGATTTTTAGGTTTAATATTAATATATATAATAAAAAATTAGGGAAAATTAGGTTGTTTACACATGCATACACACATATACACATATACACATATACACATATAAACATATACACATATACACATATACACATGTACACATAGGATTAGGGTTTTAGGCTTTTTACACATGCATACACACATATACACATATACACACATAATACATATACACATACACATGTATATATACATGCATACACACATATACATGTTTTAGGTCTAGGTCTTTAGGATTAGGGTTTTTAGGTTGTTTACACATGCATACATACATATACACATATACACATATACACACATGATACATATACTTATACACATATATACACATGCATACACACATTTACATGTTTTAGGTCTAGGTTGTTAGAATTAGGGTTTTAGGGTTTTTACACATTCATACACATATATACACATATACACATAGGATTAGGGTTTTAGGCTTTTTACACATGCATAGACACATATACACATATACAAACATAATACCTATAAACATACACATGTATATACACATAAATACACACATATACATGTTTTGGGTTTAGGACTTTCGCGCAAGAGTTTTTACGCTGTTTACACATGCATACATACATATACACATATACACACATAACACACACACACACACACACACACACACACATATATATATATATATATATATATATATATATATATATATATATATATATATATATGTGTGTGTGTGTGTGTGTGTGTGTGTGTGTGTGTGTGTGTGTACATGTTTTAGGTCTAGGTCATTAGGATTAGGGTTATAGGGTTTTTACACATGCATAAAGATATATACACATATAATACATATACACATACACATACAAATGTATATACACATGCATACACACATATACATGTTTTAGGTCTAGGTCTTTAGGATTAGGCTTTTAGGTTTTTTAAATATATATAATCAAATATATAAAAGCAAGAGTTTTAGGGTTTTTTAATTAAATTGAATATATAAAGAAAAAAATTATGATTTTAGCATAGATAAATAAGTAAGAAAAGAGCTAGTGTTTTAAATATATACATTAAATATATACAATAAAACATATAACAATAGCATTTTAGATTTTTTATTAAATTAAATATATATAATTGAATATATAAAAAATATATTTTTAGGTTTAATATTAACATATATAGTCATATATTTATAAGAATAAGGAAAAAAAGTACATATATAATCAAATATATACAGAAAATAGGATTAGGATTTTTAGGCTTTTTACACATGCATACACACATATACACGTATACACACATAATACATATACAAATACACATGTATGTACACATATATACATATTTTAGGTCTACGTCTTTAGGATTAGGCTTTTAGGTTTTTTACATACATACAATAAAAATAAATATATATAATAAAATTTATAAATATAGGTCTTTAGGATTTTTAGGTTTTTTACATATATATAATCAAATATATAAAAAAATAGGATTTTAGGGTTTTTAATTAAATCAAATATAAATAAGAAAAAACAATTAAAAAAAAGAAAGGAGCTAGTGTTTTAAATATATATAATTAAATATATAAAAATAGAGTTTTAAAGTTTTTTTATTAAATGAAATATATAATTAAATATATAAAAAATAGAGCTTTAGGTTTAATATTAACATATATATAATCATACATATACACATGCATACACACATATACATGTTTTTAGGTCTAAGTCCTTAGGATTAGGGTTTTTAGGTTTAATAAAAAAAATTAGGTTTTTAGAATTAAATGTTTTAACATGTCTATGTGGTATTAGATGGCATCTTGATCCCGACGAGAGAATGGCATGTCCTTGCACTCAATGAAGGTATCAAATTTATAAAAAATGATGGATTTGTATTGCACATGTTAGAGAATATGGATCCTTTGATAAAAATCGACTGCAAAACCTACGCTACCATTCGCATGGTCCCCCTGATGAGTAGGTGGACCCAAATGACATTGCACCAATAACATCTCGTGGACGAAAGAGAAAAAAGAGGGAGGTTGAAGTTCAAGGTATTGGTAGCATTACACAGAATGAACACATGGAAGAAATGCTCGAAGCATTTTATGAGATGGAAAAAGATCATGATGGTAGAGAAGATGTCGTGGGTGCCATGGACATGGCTAAATGATGAAGAATATGAGAACATGCGAAGACTAGCCCGTTTACCACTACACACTGGGGCAAAGATATCTGTACTATGTGTGTCACTCACGATGCTCAATGTTCAATCCAGTTAGGATGGTCAGATAGTAGTGGCTCTGAATTTTTCAGGTAAGTGGATTTTAAATAAACTTTCATTGTTGTATCAAAATAACTTTATTTCCTAATATTGTTCTAATTGCTTATTGCAAGATTCTTAAATATTAGTTTTTGCTAGATGGCAATGATATGGCTCCAACAGGTGGAGATGCAAAAAAACTACAATCCATTGGAATGGACTACACCAAGATTCATGCTTGTCTAAATGATTGTATTCTCTTTCGGAATGAGTATGAGCATCTCCACATATGTTCAAAGTGTGGAGCAAATAGGTTTAGAGAAGACCTTGTGGGCGACGCAATGCCCGCAAAGGTTCTTTGCCACTTTCCTATCATTCCAAGAAGTAAGAGCATGTTCAGATGCAAATCCATAGCTGAGTTAATGTCATGGCATGTAAAGAGCAAGTCTAGAGATGGTGTAATGTGAGTGTCTGCAGACTTCGATGCTTGGAAACACATAGAAAGTAAGTGGCCAAAGTTTGCTAATGAGCCTCAAAACTGTCGTCTAGGCCTATCTATGGATGGAATAAATCCATTTGATTTATAGAGCTCCTCATGGAGCACATGGCATGTATGTTTGGTCAACTATAACATCCTACCATGGTTGGCCACAAAAAAGGGTCATTTATTATTAGCTCTTATTGTGCCAAGTAAGTATAAGGTAAAAAAACATGGATGTATACCTTGCACCACTTGTGGAAGAGCTGCGCACTTTATGGGATGGGATTATTGTGCGTGACATGTCTCAACCTACTAGAAGATGAGACGTGTGAGTTCAAGGCATACTTATGTTAATGATGCATGATTGGCCCGGTTCTGGCGAATGTTCAGGTAAAACAAAAAACTATTTGAAGCACATGAAAACTTTAGACTTTGCTTTCAATAGATACACCCATGCATGGAAAAATCATCAATAAAAGTCACAAAGTAAAGGTAGTTCCCAAAACAAGGTGTCTGCATATGACCATAGGCATCAATGTGAAGAAGATACAATTTTTTAGTATCTCAAAATGAACCATCTTTTTGGAAGGAGGAGTGTTTCATTTTGACCAAAATATAGCCTTCACAAACATGATTACAAGGTGCCTCAGATTTGGGCAAATAGGACAACATTTCAAGTTTCTACAAGCATAGTAAATTGGAAAAATTCAAATGAGCAAAGCATGCATGCCAAGGGTTTTCATCTAAGATGGCCTAAGAATCTTGTACTGCACATGTCTAAATCATTCAAAAATTTTGCATATTCTATGAGCTTATATAGCCCATGACATAAAATGCCAGAAGCAATAATAACATTGCCATTTGATGGTTCATGATTTGTACATCTATCATCAATAAATTTGACAACCAAGCAGATCTTGGCTAATGCTAAAAGTTGCAACAAAGTTTTCTTCATGCCTGGCACAAACAAAGCACATGACATGATAAGAGGAGTTGTTGGTGCACATGACAACATTCCTTATAGTGGCAGGCTCAAGTGAACTAAAGAAACTATGCTACGAGGTAATATGTTTGGTTTCCCCACTGTCAACGTACCAAATATAGTCTAATGCAAACATACAATATTGATGAGAACATGGGTCATAGCTACAAACAATAGTAAGTGCCCATTCTTCATTCTACACAAGATTTGCAAACTCTATCTTAGTTGTAGAGGCCTCTACAACAACCATTCCAGCCTCCTTTTTAACCAATTTTGGACAACTCTTTATGACTTGATCATTTCCTTTATAATATTTGTACAACTATTTCTAATTTTTTGTTTTCTTCTCCTCTTTGTCTTCCCTTTTTTACTATGCAGAATAAGGAAATTTCTGCTTACTAGTAGATGAGCTCCATTTGCCTTTGCCCTTCTGACTAGTTAAGAAAGCTTGATCTACAACATGCATAATGGACCTCTTTTGCCTAGACTGATCTTGTTGCAATAAAACAGAGACTAAACCCTCAAATTTTAAAGCATTTGGATTGCCTTTTATCATCAACCAAAGAGTAGAAGAAAAACTCTAATATGAATCTAGAAGATGATTAAGAATGGTTTGCATAAGTGAACTATCTGGCAAGACTTCATCGGCAAAAATCAGCTGCTCTTTCAAATCTTTGATCTTTGTCAAAAAACTATCCATAGAATCTCCTTCATTCATATGCTCACTCTCCAACTATTTTCAGAGGTAAGTAACACGAGCCTCATTTCTTGCCTAGTATAAAGAGATAAGTGTATTGCAAGTATCCTTTGTTGTTTCACAAGAGCAAATGTGAGGGATAATGGCACATTTAAGAGACAAATCTATCAATGCATGCACCTGAGCACGTATTGCATCCCATCGAAGGAACTCAAACACGAACAAGAATTTAAAGATCATCATCTTCAATGCCATCTACATCACCTTCAATAACTGTATCTGTAGGTGTAGTAGGACGTTTTCCAACACCTTGCAGAATATTCCATAGTCCTTTTGTCACCAATATATGATGCATCATATATGCCCATAATTAGTAATTGCTACCATCAACTTGTCCTCAATAACCCACATACAGATACATCATTGCTTTTAGCCATGGCCACTGACTAAAATACTTTGATGCAAAAAAATGATTGTATCTAAATAAATTGAACAAAACTACCTTGTCGAGCTTTGCTAAACCTGTAACAGACTTTGAGCCACTTGTATTGGGGAAACAAAATGTGTATATATATTTGATCAGACGAGTGCCAAAGAAGCTTGAGATGAAGTGACAACCTGCTCTAATATCATTTGTTGGAGTTTGAGGTCTGCAGAAGCACATGAACAACACAAGCAAGAAGAAGAAGCTTGAAGCACAACAAAAAATACTCAATGTATTATGAAGTGAATGTACAAAGATTAGTGACCCGTTAGGGTTATAGGTGTATATACAAGCTGGGGGGGAAAATACCTCCTAAAGAGGGAAAAACTTGCCTCCATAGTCCTAAGTGTGTTCGCACACATCACTACCAAAATATATCCACATTTCCCTCAAATACTCTTACCATCGAGCACTCTTTGATGAGTAGATCCCTAGCAATGGTGCCAAAAAAGGTGACATACCTCTACGGACTTGCCACAAGAGTGGGATATGTAAGGTGACTTACATTAAGAGAGGAATTAAGTTATTAAGCATGAAGACTATGGGATGATATGAAAAACCATGAGCAGAAGATGGTGGAGATTACACATGGTCAATCATCCAAATGCAACATGCATGCATACATGCACAAGAGAAGAGAAGAGAGAGCAATTGAAATCTTCAACTAGAATTGCTCATAAGTAAGTTCATACAAAATAGATCTTCACTATGATGAACATTCAATTCTCCAACTATATAACCCCTTAAAATGAATCAATTAGCTCTATTTATAAGTGTTTGAAATTTGGATAATAAATATTTATTTTAATTACATGAGGCTCAACACAATAGTATTGTATATAGTCGTGATGAAAACCATTGTTTTGATATATTTGAATGGTGAAAAATTATCATAGCTACTCTATATCTTTACCTTCTACCAAACCTCAATCCTTTGTGTCTGTTAGTGCTATCACTTTGGCTTTGTTTCCATTAACATCCTTACACATAAAGGATTTTGTTTATCATTGGTATATTGGAAATCACTAGGGTCCCAATGATAAGAACATGGTACAAATTATATATTGCTATAGTAGATTGTATTTAAATAAAATCTTGTCTAGGCAAGGTACTCATAGGGGAAACTTGTAGCAATAGTTTTCTTGAGTAGGATGGCTTAATATTCTATCGAACGAGGCATTCTTTGAATCCATTTAGTTGCAATTTTTTTTTAATCTAGTGAACATCTAACAAGGCTAGACCTTCATCCACTTTGGGGAGGTAGTAGGTGGAGTATTTGACTCTGGCCATCTTCTTTCTTTTCATGTTCTACTCATACATGAATGTTTGATGGTATAAAACCCAAAAGGTGATATATTATAGATGGGGCAATGAAGTGGTTATGTACGAAGATCATGTGTGGTAGGTTGGGGTGTATCTACTCCAAACAACGGGTCTTGTTCTTAACCTCATCAAGAATCTAGTTCAACCTATTGATGGGGGAAACATCGAAGCCCATTGCCATCCTAAAGAGGATAATAATTTCCCCATCCATGATTGGTTGGGAGCAAGAACTGACGATAAGCTAAGGTAGAGGATTTCCAAAGACTTTGACTATAGTTTTTTTGTGGTTGACTCTAGAGCCACTAGCCAATAAGAAGGTTGAAAGAGATGACCAGAAACAATTGAGATCTTTGTCTTATAGAGTTTGTGTCATCAGCATAGGATTGTCGAATAAGGTCCTCTTGACATTTTGGGATGGAAATACCATGAATATTGCCCTTTGGCCATTTATAGCGCAAAAGCCATCCTAGGTCATCAGTTACAATGGCACACAATAGAAGAGAAAGTGGAAACCCATGTCTAAAAGTTATTTAGTTGAACATCATTGACTCCAACTTTGTTGGAATGTCTAGCAAGCGAACAATTAACGAATGGTGGTAGAAGGTGACATGAGCATAGGAGAACCCATATTACCAAGTGAAGAATAAGTGCAAAGGTGTTGATAGAATTGAAGAGCTAATCTTCCTTTTCCTTGGAATTATCTTAGCCTAAGGAATAGAGTGCACAACTCATGACCACAAGCTGGTCACAAACTTTAAGAGTTCCTTACAAAACAAGGAAAGGCCTTCGTAGGTCAGCCAACCCTCTTTCATCAACATCATCAATAGCAAGTATGGTGGTCAAGTAGACCTAGAAACTCTACTTTCATGATTGAATATCAAATTTCCCTCATTAAGAGCATTAGCACATGAAGTCCTGGATGAGCATGTAAGAAACTTTTTAGCCCTATGTAAAACAAGGGGGTTAATGGGAAGAGAAGATGCATTTTTTATCCTATTCCCAACAACATTGGAGGGTCTAGCAAACAAATTTTTTCCCTCTCTTAAGTGTAACTTGCGAGTTATGTAGGAAAGTTGGTCATGAAGACAATGAGTGGCATTCAAGAGGAATGTCCGCACAAGCATCCCTAGAGATAAGGAGTCCAACAACCTACAAATGTAATGCCAGCTACACCAACTCAAGGTAACACCTACAACCCAAATCCTTGAGGTAATTTTGGAAATGGTCCCAGAGGGCCAATCATTTTTTTTGGGTGTGGAGAATGTGGAAATTATCAAAGCAAATGCCCTCTGCTAAAGAACTTCCTAGAAGGTAGAGATCACTACACCATTTATTGCCCAAAGAATAAGGCATCCACATGAGGGCCTCACATTCAGGTGATCTCAGTGAGTAAAGAAAAGGTGGCAAATAATGCCAACATGCCATCACCATCTGCTGGAGTAGTGCATTTAGAATAAATAGAATCTTTTGTTATGTAGACAATAAGGAAAGGCAAAGCTCAAGTAGAAACATGTCAATAGTCAAGAACAAATGGACTGAACAAAGATAAGGGGACACATGAGGAGAGATCCATGTCAAAGGAAGAGACAAAACAAAAAGAGGAGCTTACAAGCACAAATGATGTTACTGGACATGCATTTGATAGGGCTGAGAAGGAATTTAAACACTCACACATGTCTCATGCTCTTAGGGAATGTAAAGCTTTTAGGCTATTGGAATTCATTAAAAGAAAGGTTGGTATTTTTTTATCTAATAAATATGGATGCAAAAATTAGATCAAAAGTCTAAAGATCATTGATGAATCCTCCACATCCACTCTAGTGGCAAAGGCTTCTGCTATGAATGAGGGTAAAGCTATAGGGGAAGCCCCCCTTACAGATTATAAGAGCCCACGATTCACAATAACTATTAGAGGATATCAATTACAAGGATTTATTGCAAATGGTGGCTCAGACATTAACATAATTCCTAAACACACCATGGAAAAGCTTGGAATCCAACCTTCAAGACCAGTCCACCTCACTATTACATTGGCCGATCAAAGTAGAGTGAGACCAATGGGAGTGGTCCCTCAATGTCCTATGGATGTTCAAGGTAACATTTTTACTTTGGGATTCAAGGTAACATTTTTACTTCGGATTTTGTTGTATTAAGGTTACAACAAGAAGATGGAGATACAAAAGATCAATGATGCTAGAAATATTATTCTATTGGAGCATTCAAAATGGCCTTATCCCATGGTCATTGTGCCCAAAAGGAACACAACCAAAAGGGAGTGTGGTATAGTTAGATGTTGTGGAGGGGAAAGAGCTGCCATTAGTCATCATATCAAGTACCAAGGCCTATCATCAACCAAATTGAAGCTTTCTAGATCACCTGGAACTCTCAAAATTTGTCCAAGTTGTACGTATCCTTCTTGTACCATTTTTTTTGCTTAGTTTTATTAACTTTCATCAATTGTCATACTATTTATTTATAATTTTCATGGAATTTAGAAGCCATTTCATAGGCTAGTTCATGAGCACCTTATTGGAAATTTTTTATCAATTTTTCTAGAATTTTTAGATTTTTTTTGGAAATTTTGGTCTTTTTTCAATGCTCGTTTTCTTGTTAAAATAGAAGAAAAAGCAAGATCTCTGACTTTTTGAGTGTGGAAAGTTTTCTAGAATAAGTGAGACTTTTTTGAAAAATTTTCTTGATTTTGTTTTGAATTTTTTGGATTTTTCTGGCATTTTATTTTTCTTTATTTTTGTGTATATTTTCCAAAAAAAAAGCGATCCCCTTGCCTTTTGATTAATTATTTGAAAACAATATCTCTCTACTTCTCTCTCTTCTCTCTACTTCTCTCTCTTCTCTCTACCTCTCTCTAATTCTCTCTCTTCTCTCTACCTCTCTCTACTTCTCTTACTCCCTCTCTATCTCTCTCTACCCTCTCTCTACTTCTCTCATCCTCTCTCTACCTCTCTCTACCATCTCTCTCTTCCTACCTCTACCTTCTCTCTACCTTCTCTCTCTTATTTCTCTCAATCTTTCTCTCCCCTCGACCCACAATAGGATATATTATTAACCTATGGTGTGGAAACTATTTTGCATATGGATTATATGTATCTTTTATGTTTGATATTTTTTTCACTGTCATTAGCCCAAAATCATACTCAATGCCCCTTCCTTTAGACCTAAACCTAGCCCTCACCCACCCTCCTCCCTCCATGTTCCTCATTTGAACCCTCAACCCTCCCAAACCTTTCCTTACTAACCCTCCAACCATTTTGTTTCTTCTTCCATTTTCACTGATATAGTGTCTAGTTTTGATATTCCCTTGCCGAGCTGCCCATATATTTTGTTCATGGTTTTAACCACTCTTGTGTGGAGGTGGTGTATATTTGCTTGTGGTTTGGCTATTAGCTCTTCGAGACAGAGATCCCATTAGGTGGTGGGAAATTGTTGAGCTAGTCAAAGGTCAAATTAGACAAAGGCCAAAGTGCAATTGTGGAGTCAATCAAAGGTCAAAGTGGTGACTTTGCAAGTAAATGCATAAGTGGTGCAAAAGTGCAAAGTGGTGCACAGGTGATGCACAAGTGGCCAAGAACAAATGTGCACAAGTAGTGCACATTGAACAGTTTTTTCACAATATTTTTGTAGGAAAAGTTGAATGTAGGTTGCAAAATGGTCTTTTTGAAGACTTTTCAAGGTTTTTTAAGTGTTTTGAAAGGTTCAAGTGAACCCTCCCTTATGCACATATTTTGAAGAAATGAAGGTCAAAAGTGGAAAAGATATGAAAAGAAAGTTGTATGCAAGCATTTATGATTGGTTCCCCATTTATAGGAAAAAATAGGGAGTTGTTGGCCTTACACAAAAATTGGTTCTTGGGGCATCAAAGTGAGCACCAAGATACACTAGTAGTTGAAGCGATGTACATAAGAAGAATCAACACACAACCAAAGGCATTAGCAATTCTTGGACTAAGGAGTTAGACTAAGAGTAAGAGAGAGCAAGAGACTTGAACATGAATGTCATATCACTTTAAAGTCAAGGAGATGAGCAACAGGAGTATTTAAGAAGAGCTCATTGTTGGAATCCCTGTATTCATGCTTCCATGATAGTCATTGTTCCACATTTTTTCTCTATCACCCAACTACCGAGCTCCCTCTTAAGTGAGTCTCGCATAAGAGGCTCTTCTTACTCTTCTACCATATATGGTGTATTATTGTTGGTGTAACTAACAAGCTTACACATTTGGCTTGAAGTCCATACACATATGGAGAAGCATGGGAACCAATGCTAAAAGATAATTACCCATTTACTCTTTGTAAAAGTCATATTTGACTTAGAATCTTTGTAACCACCTACCCAAGAGAGTCGTGGATTTTATTAGTTGAAAACCATCAATGAAATAGAGAGAGTATCTCCTAGGATGTAGGAGCATGATTATAGAGAGCCAAAGTTTGAATTCAAATTCAAATTTTGGACTTAACCTCTATAAAAGATCAACTGCAAAAGTCGTAGGCAGATGAGTCACTTTCTGAGCTTCTCATTCTCATTTTTGAGTCTGTGTGAGGCTTACACTCTAGCCCACACCTATTTATACCATTAGGCAATTATATTCATGCCTATGGCATTGTACAACAGTGTTCATTAATACATATATCTACATTGTTCATTTCTGAGTTCTCTATCATAGTGCCTGAAAGTCTCGCAACTTGTGGAGATCATATCTCACTCATTGCTTCACGAAATTCAAAGATCTATAGCTTGTTGGAACCAACTCAAAGTTTTCTACAGGCTGCCAAAATTTGAAGGATTTCTATTCAGCCATTTCAGAGAAAAGTCCGTCAAAGTGATCACTGGTCGAAGTCTACAACAGTCCTAAAATATCGGGGGTAAAGGTTTACTTGCTAAATTAATTTCTCTGAGCATAGTGAATCTTCTTTAGTGATTCTACTTGGAATAGTTAGCTTGCGTAGCTAGTTAGATACCCCTAAAAGGATTTTTTCCAATTCGTACTATGTTGGTCATACTGAGCAAAAGATGTAGTAGGTGTATGGTAAAAAATAGAAGGTTTTCTTGAAGACTTGAAGTTCAAAGTTGTCTGTTTTAATTCAACCTTTGCATACATCATTTCCAAAGTACATAGGTCATTTTATGGTGACATTGGAAAGCTAAGAAGGTCTACTTATCACCTCTGAAGCAAGAAATGGATGGTACAAAGCAGGATTTGGCAGTACCTACTTATCTTCCTGAAGTATTCATCCATCTTCCCAACAATTATCCCATGTGATGCCATGTGGAATCCTTCTCAAAGGAGGTTCACACCCAATAAGAGTATCATGTGAGAAGTGAGTATGCAGAGAGCAACTAGGAGGGCAACTAGGAGAGCACCTAAGGTGGAACAAGTACCATCAAGGAAGTGTTGCACGTCGACAAAAGAGAGGATCTTCCCTTCAACCTTATTGGAAGATTGAGTGCAAGGTGAGAAAAATGGCAAGCTACTAGACAAGGTGGAGGACTAACACAAAAGAGGTTGACTACACAAAAACGTGTGGTATTTTGTATACCTGTGTGTGCCCTTTGGCTTATTTGCTACACACAAAGAACAATTTTGTCACATTCTAGACAAGGATATTGTATTTCTGATTGTGAATCAAGACACAGAGGCTTCTTGTGTGTTTGTATCTCTTCTTCCCCTGCAAACACTCAAGTCCCTTTCAACTAAAGAATCCCTCAATGAAAGGAAATAACCATATTTAAATCCCTTGTAGGAATGAGTTGAGGGCGAAGATATCTAAGGGATCTCCAACATTGGGCTCTTCTAGTGATCAAATTGAGAGCATAAATTGACACCATACATAAGTTGTATGGAAGTCTGAGTTGGACTTCAACCGAGTAATTGTTGATGCTAAAATAAATTTGGCGAATAGGTAAACTGACATACCTATCTCCACAACCTTGCATATGGTTGGTGATGAGTGAGACAAGATCTTGACCAAGAATTGTTTGATTCCACAAAAGCTTTTCTCCCTCAACCTTGAACTCTGTTAAAAGTGCAGACTACCATCAAGTCCACTTTTAACCTCTTTCGGGTTCTTGGGGATGGTAGGGGTCTGATAATTGAGAGGCCCTGTATCTTATTTTCCCAGTTAACTTATCAAACAAGCAGTAAGTTATTATCCAGCATAATGTCTTCTACACAGTATTACTGTTCATATTCCGGTTAGGCTTTTCACAGTACGTAACACAGAGAGTAATAATTATCATTGCACAGACTTATTATCGCCAACGAACATTACTGTGTTAATCAGAAATTAATGTAGTTCAACAAGATAAAATGTCAATACTCAGAATTATGGAAATCTGCACTTCGATGTCTCCACAGAATCGTAAATCGCCTAGACAGAGAGTCTGGCGATCCCGTTTCCTCTCTACTGGAGAACCACCGTAATGTTTCTTCATTGATTGATAAAAAGGGTACAACACTTCGCTACGACCTTTCGGTACGTGCGGTATAGGAAAATATAAATTACATGATGCCAATTCGGCGGCCTTACACTGGCACGCACGGTGGACTTGAACCCGCAACGCAAACAAAATTATGGCTCGTCTACGATGCCTTGTATATACATAGTTCTTGCTAATTTGAAGGTTCTAGAGATTTTCTGTTTTAAGGAATCCAACATCAGCTTTAATGTCTCCGGCTCTACCTGTTGTGCATCAGTTCGAACGGAACTTGCCGCAATGACCTGGCTTATCAACGTATCAGTTTGCGACTGCAAAAAGGCCTCTTGCAAATAAAAGTCATTGGCAAGGGCTCCATCTCCGCTCAATCTCATATCATTAATTTGATTATCAATTCTTGATAGGCGCTCTGCTTGAAAACCTAACTGCTTTTCTCTTCGTTCCAGCTCCTGAGCTTGATATTGAATTGTCTGATAATAAGCATCTCTTTCTTTCTTAATCCCTGCTATCTCCTTCTGAAGTTGAATGGTGAGACTCGTCTTAGCTTTGAGAGCAGAATTCGCTTGAAACAAATCGGTAGTTGTGGTCTCAAGTTCGGCAGTAGTCTGCTTAGCTAAAGTAGCCATCTCCTGTCCTTTCTGCATGACTTCATCAAGCTGGATTCGAGTTTCTTCCAACAAATTTCCAATTGCCACTCGAGCATCTTCTTTATCCTGTACCAGCTGATTTAACTACTTGATCTCTTCATCACGAGCAGTTAACAAATCATCCTTGGCTTTTAACTCAGCCAATGCTGCATCTCTTTGGGCAATCAAAGAGTCCTGCTCTGCAATCCTTGCTTGAAGTTGTTGAACCTACATCTGCAAAGCATGGTTCTCTACCTTAACGACATCTGCTTCTTCTTGTAATGGGGCAATATCAGCCTCCAAAACATCAACTTTATGCTACAACTCCTGTCTGATAGTATCAATGGCCATCTTCAGTTGCATTGGTAACTTCTACAAGAATTGGGTCAAAAGTCGACCCATCGATTCGAGTTCATGAAACATCAGGGTTGGAGCAAGAAGGGTAGGAAGGGATTGGGATGTAGAAGCGGAGAACAGATGAGGGGAGGAGGGTGGAGAATAGGCCGGAGAAGAAGATGGAGAAGGGGGTACGTCGGGAACAATAGGTTGGACTGGAACAATTGGCTCAACAATGTTCATGGTGGAAGGAAGTGGGGTAAGAAGATTAGGCACCAACACTATTCCGGTGGTCAGCTGCTTTGTTGCTTCAGTTTTGTCAATCACAGCGTCAATCACTTCATTGAGAATCTCTGCAATAATGGCTTGCACATCATCTTGAGTCTGCTGATGAGAATCGTCTGGAGAAGAAACTTCTTCAGAGTCCATGGTGCAAGCACTTTGTTCTTGCTGTTGGATTGGAGAAGAATGGGCAGAAGAATCAACATGAATGGAAGTGGTGGTGTCGTGGAAGAACTCTTCTTCATGTCCGACGTTGGATCCTTGCACCTGGCTCTCAGACGGACTTATACGGTTGCGTTTCCAGTGAAGAAGTTGAAAAAGATCTACATCATCATCTTCCTCATCTTCGAGCATCCGCGTAGACTCTTCGTGCAACAGGAATGGAGCATTTGGCGGGGGTTGTGCAGCTTGAATGGCTGGAAAGAGGAAAGTGAGGATATGGGGAAGACGTGATCGTGGAAGATCACCCTTATTAACTTGTTTAATAACCGTAACACATTCACGATCAATGCGTCAGAAATAAAAAGATGCAAAATTGATAGGCTCGCGAGAAGCCTTGTCTATCGAGTAAAATGGGTGCGAGATACCGTAGGTGCGTTTTTGCAAATTCAACATCGCGACTAAAAATTGCAAAGCGGTACGCTTCGGGTCAGGTCGACACAGAATGGCGTACTCATTAGATGAGTGTCGTGGAAATAACGTGGTCATGGTGGCTACAGGAAGGAGTGGACCATTCTCCAATCCATCCCAAGGAAGTCGGAAGGCATCGGCAAACGAAGCCAAAGTGATCACGACTCGTGACGGTAAACAAAGTATAGGCCAACTCTGCTCCGTAGCAGGTGTGGCAGCGATAGCGGAAATAATCTACACATAAAATCGTTGACACTCCACTGAATGCCAAGGCAATTCAGCGAAGCTCAAAAGACCACAGATACGCAAAAACTCACTCACTTCAGGAGTGAGTCCTTCACGGAATGTAGCGACATTGGCTAATGCTTCCATGACGCGCATGCAAAAGCACAAGAACACGGAGAACACAGAACACAAAGAACGCAAAAACACACAGACACAATAGCGATTATCAGTAAAAGGAACAAGATTAAGTAGACACACAGGCAACATGAGGCGATCGAAAATGCTAATCATCGCGCGTTATTGAAATGATAACCTTCATAATTACGGCGGCATGCATGAGCAGAAACAGTAACACATGGCGGCAAATAATCATATTTAGATATCAAAACGAGGAGATTTACGGTCTATATTAAGCCAAAATACAGAAATAAAAAGAAAATAAGTGACACACAGAAAAACGAGGAACACGTCAGCGATGATCAGGCGGTTGGTGATATGGGCGTAACTTTGAACCATTAATCGCTTTGGGAAGGGGAACTCCGGTCAAGGTAGTCAACCAAAAAGTAGTGGGTCCCACTTGCTCACTAATCCGGTAAGGACCGAACCACCGTAATTTAAATTTTCTAGCAGATTGATTTGCTTTGGCATTGTAGAATAACACCAGTTGGCCCACCGTAAACACAGGGGTCTTCAAGAAACGATCATGGGTACGAGCTTGACGAAGCTGAACTTCTTGAAGTACCAGAAAACTTTCCCATCGTTGTTCATCCAATGATCGGAGTGTATCCAACTGAAATGGCAAGGATTCTTCTGACAGCAATTTCTGAGCTAGGACAACGCGTAAACTCGGCACTACTACTTCCATCGGTGCAATAGCTTCCAATCCATAAGCTAATTTGAAGGGGGTCATTCCGGTTGCCACTTTGTATGTAGTCCGGTATGCCCATAAAACCGCGGGTAGTAACTGGTCCCAACGTTCTGGAGATTCCACGATCAATTTGCGAAGCATAATCAACAGAGTCTTATTGGTGCTTTCAGCCAAACCATTAGCACGCGGATAGTATGGTGAACTGAATTTATGCAAAATTTGAAAAGTGTGAGTTAGTACTCGCATTAAATTGTTTGCAAAATGTGTTCCTTGGTTTGTCACAAGTTCCAGAGGTAAGCCATAACACGGTAATATGTCCTTCATCAGGCATTTTTGTGAAGAGAGATGGTGGATGCAATCCAAAGATGAGTAGGTGCCGCTACAACCAGCTTCACACCAGCCAACTGAGACTTCAGAGTTGATTAGTAGACCCTTTGAGCTTCCTAAATCCACCAAAATATCAGCCAAGTACTTTGGAACATGTATCCCAAAAGTTTAAGTCAAGACAGGCTAGTTGCGAAATGACTAGCTCCCAAAACTTGCTATTTTTGGACATACACCTGCTGGAAAAAATGAACAGTGCTCTCAACCTGGAAGGAATGAGAAAAATTCCTTTTGGGCATAGCAAATAGACTTAGCAAGCTTCCTATTCCAAGTTAAAACACTTCAAATGATGGACTGAGCACTGAGAACAAGTTTCATCAAGTTCTGGAACATTCCCACAATTCTCGGGGCTCTGCAGAGATAGACCAGTAAGCAGTAAAATGCAGATATCTCCAAAAGTATAAATCCAATGACCTTGAAAATTTATAGGTAGAAACTAGACAGTGAGATCTATCCAACGCACTTTAAAACACTGAAAAAGGTTCAGTAAAACTCGAGATATGACCTTCTGAAGTTACTGCTCTGAGTGAGTATAGCAGAGAACAAAACAGAGAGGTAGATGATAATAAATGTATAGATTCACATATGATTACAACCACATTGGCAATGAATCTTTGCACAATGGGAGTAGAATGATAGAGCTATGGAGTAAGCTCTTCAATCTCTACAAAATGACATGAAGTGGTCACGTACAAGGCTTGCTAATCGCCTCTTCCTTCTTGCTCCTTTTATAGCAATTCTTGGAGGGAGTTTTGAATTCGAATTCGAATGGCTCCACCTAAAAGTGATCCCCAAAGTTAGGAGAGATTCCCTCAGCTCAAAAATTCGTGATTTTGGTAGTTGGAGCCACGAATTTGCTTTTACATCATGGATGAGGTAAGCCATCCTTTTACTTTTTTCTTTTTCCATTTACAAGAGATAAAATGTACTCTTTTACAAGAGGTGTTCACATGACTACTCATGTGACTTACAAATGAGGATAATATCAAGCATATCAAGCATGTAGGCTTGGGCAAAATGCACCAACAGCTCCCCCTCAAGCCTAACATGCTTGGCCTCCAAATAAGTCTTCAATTGTCCTTGATTTCCTGCAAACCAATCATCAACTTGAATCTACTTAATTTCATACCATCAAGAGCTTTCGTCAACATGTCTGCACATTGCATATCTGTAGAGACGTAGGATAGTTGAATATCCTTGCTCATTAGCTTCTCCCTTACATAATGGTAGTGGACTTCAATATGCTTGGTTCTAGCATGGTATACCGGATTAGCTGCTAGATGTAGTGAGCTTGTGTTGTCACCAAAAATGTGAGGTGTTGAAGAATGAAGTCCAAGATCTGTGTACAAAGATTTTAACCACATGATTTCTTGAGTTGCATTAGCCAAACCTCTATATTCAGCTTCAGTAGAAGATAATGCCACGGTTGGTTGCTTCTTCGATGACCAAGAAATGATTTTTGAACCTGCAAATGATATATACCCTGATGTGCTTCTTCTATCATCTTTAGATCCGGCCCAATCTGCATCTGAGTAGACCTTTAGCTCAATATCTGAAGTATATGAATAGAACAAACCTTCATTCATGGTCCCCTTTAGGTACTTGAGGACTCGCTTGGCCGCTTCCATATGTGGTCTTCTCGGCTTATGCATAAACTGACTCAATATGCTAACACTATAGCATATATCCACCCTTGTGAGTGTTGCATAGTTCAAACTTCCAACCAAGCTTTGATAGCTTGTGATGTCTTCAATTGGCTCTCCTTCATAAGCACTAAGCTTATGATTTTGCTCCATAGGTGTACCTGCACACTTGGTATTTTCCATCTTGAACTTGACGAGCATGTCATGGACATACTTCCTTTGTGTGATGTATATACCTGAATCTGTGTAGATCAACTCCAATCCAAGAAAATAAGTGAGTGGTCCGAGGTCACTTATTTTGAACTCCTCCTTCATTTGACTCTTTACCTGTTTGATTCCTTCAAGATCATTGCCTGTGATAATAATATCATCAACATACACACATAAATAGATCACTTCAGATCCATTCCTCTTTATGAACAAAGAGGTATCCGCCTTGCTAGCTTTGAATCCTTGGTCCTGCAAATAAGTAACCAATCTGAAATTCCAAGCTCTTGGAGCTTGCTTCAATCCATACAAAGCTTTCTTTAGTTTGCATACATAGTTAGGATGATGTGCATCCTCATATCCAGGAGGTTGTGCCATATACACTTCCTCAGAAATCCATCCATTCAAGAAAGCATTCTTTACATCAAGTTGATAAAGATTCCAATTTCTAGATGCAGCAAGACTAATGAGAACCCTAATTGTAGGCATTTTTGCAACAGGAGAGAAAGTCTCCTCATAATCAATACCATGGGTTTGAGCAAACCCTTTAGCAACTAACCTTGCTTTGTGTCTATTTATACTTCCATCTGGATTCCTCTTGATTTTGTATATCCATCGAGATCCGATTATCTTCATAGATGGCTTGTTAGGTACAAGCTCCCAAGTGTCATTCTCCTTCAAGGCTTCCATTTCTTCATCCATTGCATCTCTCCAAGCTTTCTTGCTTTGTGCTTCTTCGAATGTGGTAGGTTCTTCATTGGTTGAATCCTTTGCAATGTAGATTGAGTGCTTGGTGACCAAAGAAGTATCATAACCAAACCTCTCTGGTTTCTTCTTCTCCCTCGAAGACCTTCTAAGTGGTTGATGTGAGCTCTCGGGTCCATATGTAGCATCCTGCATCTTTGCTTTACCTTTGTTCTTCCATAGCTTTAGTCTTTCCAAGTCTTCTAGGTCAATCTCCGAATCACTTTCTTCAATCTGCTTTGGCTCCTTTGGTTGAAGTGATGGAAAATCTTCATCCAAGTCATATGGCAGCTTCACTTTCCTGTCATCATCAAACCATGATTTGTTTTCATCAAAAATTACATCTCTACTCACAGAAAATCCTTTATTGGTTGGATTGTACAATCTATATCCTTTTTGGTTTTGATCATAACCAATGAATACACACTTCTCTGCCTTGGGATCCAATTTCCCTCTTACTTGAGAAGGAATGTGAGCATAGGCTAAGCATCCAAAGATTTTACAATGCTCTAGACTAGGTCTTCTTCCATTCCACACTTCATATGGAGTGGTTCCATCTAGTGACTTAGATGGAAGTCTATTTATGAGATATGTGGCTGTCGACACAGCCTCTGCCCATAGGTAGTTCGGCAATCCCTTTTCATTGAGCATGGACCTTGCAGCTTCGACAATAGCTCTGTTCCTCCTCTCTGCTACACCATTGAGTTCGGGTGTATACCTTGTAGTGACTTCCCTTTTAATGCCTCTTTCATGCAAGAAGGCATCAAATTCAGAAGAGAAGTATTCTCCTCCACCATCTGATCTGAGTCTTTTCAAAGTCCTACCTGTTTGATTTTCAACAAGAGCAATATACTTCTTAAAGCAATTAAACACTTCATCCTTGTGCTTCATGAAAAACAGAATGGTCCACCTGCTACAATCATCTATGAAAGACACATAATATCTTGAGCCTGATATAGATGGCTCCTTACTTGGACCCCACACATCCGTGTGCACTAGATCCAAAGGATTTTGATACATATATCCTTTCTTATTGAAAGGTTGTCTATGAGCCTTGCCGAGTTGACAAGCTTCACACTTATAAATCATGTGTTGCCTTGTGATATTAGGCAAACCAAGTACACTTTGGTCCCTGCAAATCTGTTTGAGTGTCCTCTCACCAATGTGAGCAAGCCTTTTGTGCCATATCTCCAACTCTGTTAGAGTTTGAGATCCATAGCTAAACAAAGCTATGTTCTTTGTATCTTCCACTTCAAAAGTGAAAAGCCTTCCTGTCTTTTCTCCTTTGGCAATCCTTCGAAAGCCTTGCCTTGGGTCTTCAACATATGCTCCAAATCGATTGAATCTAACCTGCAATCCTTTTTCAACAATCTGTCCAACACTTATTAAATTTTTGGTAATTGTAGGGACATACAAGACTTTGCTTAAGAGGTTCATATTCCCATCTGATGTCTTCACATTACCTATCTTCTCCACTGAGTGCTTTGTGTCATCTCCTGTCTGCACTTCATGCTTGTTATGAGGATCTTCCAAATCAGAAAGTAAAGCCACATTTCCTGCTACATGGTTCGAGCATCCCGAATCAATGTAAAATATGTGATCATCATCCTTACCCTTCTTCGCTGATAGATTCATCATCAATAATGAATCTTCTTGACTTTGGTCCTCTGCATAGTTATTGTAATCTCTTCTTCCTCTATGGCCACTTTGATAGTTGTTGTTGTTGTTGTTGTAATTGTTGTTGTAGTAGTTGTTGTTGTAGCCTCCATTGTACCTGCCTCTATTTGATCCATAGCCACCTCTATTGAATCCTCTTCCTCTTGAGTTCCTCGGGTTCCTGAAACATTCTTCAGTAGTATGGTTAGATAAGCCACATATGTTGCAAGGTTGAGATGATTGGAATCTCCCCCTGCCTTGCTTTCCACTTCTGCCTCTTCCTCTAGCTCGTCCTCTACCTGCAAAGTTTGCTTGGAAAGAGCTTCCTTCATCTTCATTCTTTCTATTCTTTGACTTGTCCTTGACCTTAGCTTTATCAGAATATAAGGCAGAAGTTTGATTACCTCTTGAGGACTCACCACCTTTGCTAATCTTTGCTTCATGAGTGAAGAGTTGGCCCATGAGTGTGTTGAGGTCGGGTACATGCATATCCATGTATAAATCCATGGCTGTTGTGAATGACTCCCACTTGTCGTCTGCTTTGATTCCATTCATGATTTGTCTTATGATTTGCTCCTCTTCAATTACCTCTCCAATGCTTCCAAGTTGGTCGGAAATCTCCTTCATCTTTGTGACATAATCAGTCACATTTTGCTTCGGGCTTTTCTTCATTGTTGTGAACTCCATCCACAATTGGTTCTTCCTTGCTCGAGTGTTGGAAGAGAAGAAAGAAGCAAGTGCATTCCAGGTTTCTCTTGATGTCTTGCATCCCTTGACATGAGGTAAAAGAAAATCAGAGATTGAGTTTAGAATATAGGACCTTGCAAGTGCATCCTTCGAACACCAATTCGAAAGTCCTTCCACTTCTTCATGTGATGGTTGCCCTTTGTTCCTCATGGTTGGCATTGCTTCATCTCCGGATATAAATCCATATAGATTCCTCCCTTGAAGGTAAGCCTCCATCCTTAGAGACCATGCCGGATAGTTGTTTCGATCCAATTTGTCAATTGTTGATGGAAATACATCTCCCATGTTGCTTGACTATGCTCTGATACCACTGTGAAGAGAGATGGTGGATGCAATCCAAAGATGAGTAGGTGCCGCTACAACCAGCTTCACACCAGCCAACTGAGACTTCAGAGTTGATTAGTAGACCCTTTGAGCTTCCTAAATCCACCAAAATATCAGCCAAGTACTTTGGAACATGTATCCCAAAAGTTTAAGTCAAGACAGGCTAGTTGCGAAATGACTAGCTCCCAAAACTTGCTATTTTTGGACATACACCTGCTGGAAAAAATGAACAGTGCTCTCAACCTGGAAGGAATGAGAAAAATTCCTTTTGGGCATAGCAAATAGACTTAGCAAGCTTCCTATTCCAAGTTAAAACACTTCAAATGATGGACTGAGCACTGAGAACAAGTTTCATCAAGTTCTGGAACATTCCCACAATTCTCGGGGCTCTGCAGAGATAGACCAGTAAGCAGTAAAATGCAGATATCTCCAAAAGTATAAATCCAATGACCTTGAAAATTTATAGGTAGAAACTAGACAGTGAGATCTATCCAACGCACTTTAAAACACTGAAAAAGGTTCAGTAAAACTCGAGATATGACCTTCTGAAGTTACTGCTCTGAGTGAGTATAGCAGAGAACAAAACAGAGAGGTAGATGATAATAAATGTATAGATTCACATATGATTACAACCACATTGGCAATGAATCTTTGCACAATGGGAGTAGAATGATAGAGCTATGGAGTAAGCTCTTCAATCTCTACAAAATGACATGAAGTGGTCACGTACAAGGCTTGCTAATCGCCTCTTCCTTCTTGCTCCTTTTATAGCAATTCTTGGAGGGAGTTTTGAATTCAAATTCGAATGGCTCCACCTAAAAGTGATCCCCAAAGTTAGGAGAGATTCCCTCAGCTCAAAAATTCGTGATTTTGGTAGTTGGAGCCACGAATTTGCTTTTACATCATGGATGAGGTAAGCCATCCTTTTACTTTTTTCTTTTTCCATTTACAAGAGATAAAATGTACTCTTTTACAAGAGGTGTTCACATGACTACTCATGTGACTTACAAATGAGGATAATATCAAGCATATCAAGCATGTAGGCTTGGGCAAAATGCACCAACAATTTTGCCACCAAAACAGCTCTGGTGGACCGTAAAGCCCAAGCTTTCGCCCACCTGGTGGCATAATCCATACAAGTCAGTATATATCGATTGTTGCTAAGGGTTATTGGTGGTGATATTGGTCCAATAAAATCGAGCCCCCACTTCTGAAAGGGTTCCAAAGGTAAGACAGGTTGTAGAGGAAAGAAGTGCCGATGTAATGGCTGTCAAGATCGTTGACAAGTATCGCACTGCTGCACAAACTGAGTCACATCTTTGTACATGGTAGGCCACCAAAGCCCACTTTGCAGAATTTTACGGTGATTAAGGTCAGCTGCAAAATGTCCACTCTAGGGTAAGGAATGAGCCATAGCAATAACCGATTCGGATTCATGTGGTAGGATACAACGAAGTAAAACACCAGTATGATCCATGTAGTACATTTGACCTACAATCAACCGAAATCTGCGACTCTAAACTGCAAACTTCCGTCGCAGAGCAGGAGGAGTATGGGGAGGAAGACACCTGTCAGTTAGAAAAGTTAGTAACGTGTCGTAGTAGGTAGGGGGCACAAGAGGTTCTGTAGATTCTTCAACAATTGGCTCAGTAGCGTAAATTTCCGGTGTAGTGTCATCAACCCCCACCGAACTTTCACCGAAACTTGTCGAACTTTCACCGAAACAGGGTATACTTCCACCGACAATGATCTGTCTGGGTAACACCACTTTACCCCCGAAAAGGTTCAAATTCTGACCAAATGGTATCGAATCAACTGTGCACTACGTCCCTATACACTCAGAAGTTACTGCACCTTCTTCAGAACGTACCGGAATTACACCGAAATCTATCGGAATCTCATCATGTGTTACCAAACTAGTACCGGAATCACTGCTAACTGGCTCCGATCCTTCAACAACTGGGCTTAAATGGCCTACACTTCTACCACCTGGGGGTGTCCCTAACAAATTTGGTACTGTCCAGGGGTGCTGGTCTCTCCGATACTTCGGATAAGACTCGCCGGACCGAGTAACCGGCATATATCACCTCTACACCGCTTACCTTACGTGCTGCTCTACCTTTACTGATTATTCTTCAATCCATGGCCATCTTCCCACAGACGGTGCCAGTGTTAAAAGTGCAGACTACTGTCAAGTCCACTTTTAATCTCTTTCGGGTTCTTGGGGATGGTAGGGGTCTGATAATTCAGAGGCCCTATATCTTATTTTCCCAGTTAACTTATCAAACAAGCAGTACATTATTATCCAATATAATGTCTTCTACACAGTATTACTGTTCATATTCCGGTTAGGCTTTTCATAGTACGTAACGCAGAGAGTAATAATTATTGTCGCACAGACTTATTATCGCCAACGAACATTACTGTGTTAATCAGAAATTAATGTAGTTCAACAAGATAAAATGTCAATACTCAGAATTATGGAAATCTGCACTTCGATGTCTCCATAGAATCGCAAATCGCCCAAACAGACAGTCTGGCGATCCCGTTTCCTCTCTACCGGAGAACCACCATAATGTCTCTTCATTGATTGATAAAAAGGGTACAACACTTCCCTGCGACCTTTCGGTACGTGCGGTATAGGAAAATATAAATTACATGATGCCAATCCCCTTAGAACTCTTAAAGACATATGATGTGTAATGATAGATTCCTTTCTTTGAGAATTTTTTTATTGATTGAACTTTGGTAACTTCAGAGAAATCCATGTAGTTTAACGATAAAATATCAACTAGCATTAAGAGGGTGGAGCTGATCAGCCCTTCCTAGTTCATATCTAAGCCTTCAACTGAGCTGGTCGGTTCATTATGCATCCTATCTTTTCTTTTGTTTCTATAATCAATAATAGGATCCTTGTAGAATGTATTTCCTGGATACAACATATCAGGGGTATACCGAGGCTTCTATTGGGCCAAATGCACTGGCATGATTTTGCCTCAACATATCATGAGTATACCGAGGCTTCTATCGGGGCAAAAGCACCGGCGTGATTTTGCCTCAACAAGTCAGGGGTATACCGAGGCTTCTATCTTGATATGTTTTATTTCCTTGATACAACATATCAGGGGTATACCGAGGCTTCTATGGGGGCAAATGCACTGATAGGATTTTGCCTCAACATCAGTGTAAGGGTCGACATAGGCATCAGAAGCAAACCGCCGGTATGGGCATCGGTATGGGTGTCGATATGGGTGTCGGTATAAGCGTCAAAATTTTTGATGCTTATATCGATGCCATATTGATGCCCATATTGGCACCTATACCGATGTGCTATTGGGTGTACCATCACCCATACCGTCAACCATGATAAAAGTAATGTTGTGCATACCGACGACCATATCTGCAAATTTGTTTTTGGGAAGAGTGTCTTGTCTCTTGCTGCAGCAACATTACCATGATGCTATGTAGCAAAAGACAATACACTCTGCCCAAAAAAATCCGAGTACATGTGATGGGTACTCTAATGGCAGCCGAAACATGATTTCATAAAGCAAAATACTATCGCACACAAAAGAGATGAGCAGAATGAACCATGAACCATGTACAAAAAAGGTTATATATTTCATAAATGAAGCATGTACAAGAGTGTGGCAAACCACTATCATATATGAGTCAAATACAAAATGTGGCAAAGCACTACCATATAAGAATCAAATACAAAATTCTAGTGCACCACTACCATATATGAGCCAAATATAAAGTTGTGGCACACCACTGCTATACACATGCATAGAAGGATCGAAACATCTATATTAGCAGTCCTACAACAAAGAACATTCTTGAAATGAGATAAATTGATAGGATATTTAAAAACAACAAGTAAAAACCGATTTCCTAAGTTCATTACCTCATCGAAGATGCTCCCATGAAACGACCACACTGTTGGGAAAGATGGATGGATGCTCCAAGAGACTGAGTAGGTACTGCTAAACCTACTTTGTACCAGCCCTCTTTTGCTTTAGAGTTGATAACTAGACCTTCTTAGCTTTCCAATGACACCATAAAATGTCCTATGTACTTTGGAAATGATGTGTGCAATGATTGAATCAAAACAGATACCTTTGTAGTTCACAAACTCAAGAAAACCTTCTATTTATGTCTTGATACCTGCTAGGTATTTTACTCAGTATGACCAGTACAGTAGGAATTGGAAAAATTCCTTTTAGGGCTATCTAATTACCTTAGTAATCTACCAATTCCAAGTGGAATGATGTAAAAAGATAAACTATGCTAAGAGAAATCAATTTATCAAGTTAAGCTATACCCCCGACTTTTTAGGACTGTATGAGAAAATGACCAGAGATCACCTCGGTGCCAATTTCTCCAAATTGACTGAATAGAATGTCTTCAACCTTTGAAAACATGTAGATGACTTCAATCTGAATCCAACAAGCTTTGAATCACTGAATTTGGTGAAGAATTGACCGAGATATGCCCCTGACAAGTTGACAGACTTTTGAGTAGACTAACAGAGAACTCAGAGATGGACAATGTGAATCTATGTATTAATAAACACCTGTATACAACTCCATTGGCATGAAATTCATTGCCAAATGGTGTAGAGATGTGTGGGCTTAAGTGTAGACCTCACACACACTCAAAAAATCAGTAATGATAGGCTCAGGAGTGCTCTCTCTTACCCGCGACTTATGTCCATTTTTATAAGGAATGAGTAGAAATTTGAATTCAAATTCAAACTTTTGGCTCCCTATGATCAAGCTCCTATATGCTAGGAGATATTCTTTCAATCAAACAACTAACTTTTCCACGAATCCTTTTGGTAGGTGATTACAAGAGATTCCAAGTCAATTTGACTTTTACAATGAGATAAAGTGGTAATTAACCACTAGCAATGGTTCCTATGCTTCTTCACATATGTAAGATCTTCATGATATCTTCCAAGCCAAATGTGTAGGCTTATGATTTACACCAACAGCTCCCCCTCAAGCCAAACATTTTGGCTTAAGTCTTCATCTTCAATCTTCAAGTATATCCTGCAATCCAATCATGGATTTGAACCTGCAAAGTTTTGTTCCATCCAAAGCTTTGGTTAACAAATCTGCACATTGCATGTTGGTTGATACATAGGTAAGTTGAATGTCCTTGCATATCAACTTCTCTCTCACATAATGGTAATGGACCTCTATGTGTTTGGTCCTAGCATGATAAATAGGATTAGCTGCAAGGTGAAGAGAACTTGTATTACCTCCAAAGATTATTGGAGACCTAGTAAATAAACCAAATTCTGTATACAAAAGCTTAATCCATATTGCTTCTTGTGTGGCATTAGCCAGTCCTCTATACTCTGCCTCTGTGGAAGACAAAGCATTAGGAGGTTGCTTCTTTGAAGACCATGAAATTGGTTTGTCACCTGCAAAAGAAATATATCCAAAAGTGCTCCTCCGATCATCCTGCCCAATCTGCATCTGAATAAATTTTGATATCAATATCTGAAGTGTAAGGGAAATACAAACCATGGTCCTGTGTGCCCTTGAGATATTTCAAGATTCTCTTGGCAGCCTCTAAGTGAGGTATCCTTGGCTTGTGCATAAATTGACTTAGCACACTAACTCCATATGCAATATCTATCCTTGTTAAGATAGCATAGTTCAAGCTACCCACCATACTTTGATAACCTGTAATGTCATTGACTTCATCACCTTCATGGGCACTTAGCTTTAGGTTTACCTCCATTGGAGGGCTTGCTACTTTGACATCCTGCAAGTGAAACTTCTTCAACATATCCTGTATGTATTTTTTCTGAGTGATGTATATCCCTGAATTAGTGTAGACTAATTCAAGTCCCAAAAAATACTTCAATAGACCAAGATCATTGATCTTGAACTCCTTCATCATTTGAGTTTTGATATATCTGATTCCATTGACATCCTGTAATGATGATGTCATCAACATAAACACAAAGGTATATTACCTCTGAATTACTTCTCTTGATGAACAGAGAAGTATCTGCCTTGCTCATGACAAATCCTTGGTCTTGGAGGTATGTAGTTAACCTATAATTCCATGCCCTAGGTGCCTGCTTCAATCCATATAAAGCCTTTTTTAATTTGCAAACATATGTTACCTTCTTAGGGTCCTCATAGTCAGGAGGTTGTGACATATATACCTCCTCTAAAATCCATCCATTCAAGAAAGCATTCTTGACATCCAATTGGTACATATTCCAATTTTTTGATGCAGCCACACTTACCAACACTCTGATGGTGGGCATCTTGGCCACAGGTGAGGATGTCTCCTCATAGTCAATGCCTTGGGTTTGTGCAAAACCCTTGGCTACCAATCTGGCTTTGTACCTATTAATTGTGCCATCAGAATTTCTTTTAAGCTTATAGATCCATCTGGATCCTATTACCTTCATAGAATCCTTCTTAGGTACTAACTCCCATGTGTCACTCTCCTTGAGTGCTTCAATTTCCTCATCCATAGCTTCTTTCCATTCTGATTTGGTTATGGCCTCTTCATATGATCTTGGTTCTTCATTGACAAATCTTTGGCAAGATAAACATAATGTTTAGTAACAAGAGATGTATCATACCCATATCTGATAGGTTTTTTGCTTTCTCTTTGTGATCTTCTAAATGGTTGAGCTGAGGATTCAGGTATGTCTTCAAGCTTCTTCATCTTCATTTTGCCTTTGGACTTCCATGCTTTGAATTCTTCAAGGTTGATAGTATCTTCATCATCTGAACTTGAGTCTTCATTCTGAGTAGGTTCCTTCTTTGTAAGTTTTGGAAATTCCTCTTCCAAATCATAGGGTAGTTTAACCTTCCTGCATTCATTCTCATACCAAGAATCATTTTCATCAAAGACGACATCTCTGCTTACCATGAATCCCTTATTGATAGGATTATAAAACCTGTAACCTTTTTTATTTAAATCATACCCAATAAAGATGCATTTTTCAGCCTTTGGGTCTAGCTTACCTCTTATCTGAGAAGGAATGTGTACATATGCTACACATCCAAATATTTTGCAATTGTCAAGTGAAGGTCTCTTACCATGCCATGCTTCATAGGGTGTCATGCCATCAAGAGACTTAGATGGTAACCTGTTTATGAGATACGTGGCAGTAGAAACACTCTCTGCCCATAGATAGTTAGGTAACTTTTTCTCATTCAACATAGACCTAGATGTCTCAACAATAAATCTATTTCTTCTCTCAGCTACCCCATTTTGTTCAAGAGAATACCTTGTGGTTATTTCTCTTTCGATGCCTCTGTCTTGCAAGAAGTCTTCAAATTCATTGGAGAAGTACTCACCTCCTCCATCTGACCTTAGCCTTTTCAAATTCCTTCCTGTCTGGTTTTCAACTAATACAAGATATTTTTTAAAGCAATTAAATACCTCATCCTTGTGCTCCATGAAGTACAATACAGTCCATCTGCTATAATCATCAATGAAAGACACATAGTACCTTGATCCTGAGACAGAGGGGTCTTTGCTTGGTCCCCATACATCTGTGTGTACAAGCTCTAGGTAGTCTTCATGCATGTATCCTTTCTTTGAGAAGGGTAACCTGTGAGACTTCCCAAATTGACAAGCACCACACTTGTAAATCATATGTTGCTTGGATACATTAGGTATCCCAAGCACACATTGGTCTCTGCACATTTGTTTCAAGGTTCTTTCCCCTATGTGCCCTAACCTCTTGTGCCAAATCTCAAGCTCTGAAAGTGTTTGATCTTTATAACTGTATAGTGCAATATTCTTTGTATCTTCTAACTCAAAAGTGAAAAGTCTACCTGATTTTTCTCCTTTAGCAATCCTCTTGAACCCATGCCTTGGATCCTCCACATATGCTCCATATTGATTGAATGTAACCTGCAAACCTTTCTCCACAATCTGACCAACACTCATTAAATTTTTGGTAATGGTTGGTACATAGAGTACCTTGCTCAACAAATTATGATTTCCATCACAAGTCTTAACATTTCCAACTTTAACTACTGAATGCTTTGTGTCATCACCTGTTTGGACTTGATGCTTACCTTTTGGTTCCTCAAGATCAGAGAGTAGTGCTACATTGCCAGCCACATGATTTGAGCATCCTGAGTCAATGTAGAATAGGTGGTCATCATTTGTACCTAACTTTGAAGTCATGTTCATGATTAGAAGAGAGTCATCCTGCTCCTCTGTGTAGTTGTTGTAATCCTTCCTGGATTTGAATACTCCTTGGTAGTTGCCATTGTAATTATTGTTGTAGTAGTTGTTGTAGTTATTGTTGTAGCCTTGGTGATGGTTGAATCTACCTCTTGACTGTGAGTATCCACCTCTTTGATATCATCTTCCTCTCTGATTCTTGTAATTCCTGAAACACTCATCTATAGTATGTTTTGATAACCCACAAATGTTGCATGGTGAGGAGTTATAAGATCTCCCCCTACCTTGCTTACCTCCTCTGCCCCTTCCTCTTGATGATCTACCTTTCCCTGCATAATTGGCTTGGGAGGTAGAGCCTTCATCTTCCACCTTCTTGCTCTTGCCTTTATCTTTAGACTTCTTATTAGTGTATTTTTGTCCCATGAGAGTTGTAAGATCTGGAGTGTGCATGTCCATGTAAAGATCCATAGCAGTGGTGAAGCTTTCCTATTTTTCATCAGCCTTGATCCCATTGATCACTTGCCTTACAATCTGTTCTTCTTCAATCTCTTCTCCTATGCTTGCTAACTGATCTGCTACATCTTTAATCTTGGTCACAAATTTTGAAACAGCTTGCTTAGGTTGCTTCCTTAATGTTGTGAATTCAATCCACAACTGATTTTTCCTAGCCCTTGTGTTGGAGGAAAAATAAGATGACAAGGTTTCCCAAGTCTCTTAGGATGTCTTACAATTTCTAATGTGTGGCAAAAGAAAATTAGATATAGAGTTGAGTAAATAAGACCTTGGCAATGCATCCTTAGCACACCATGTGTTGAGCTTTTCATGTTCTTCCTTGGTTGGTAATCCTCTTGCTTTGAATGAGGGCAATTCCTCATCTCCTAAGATGTATCCATAGAAACTCCTTCCTTGTAAGTAGGTCTTCATCCTTAGAGACCATGCTTGATAGTTGTTCCTGTCCAATTTATAAATAAATGAAGGAAAACCATCTCCCATTTTACCTTAACTTGCTCTGATACCACTGTTGGGAAAGATGGATGGATGCTCCAAGAGACTGAGTAGGTACTGCTAAACCTGCTTTGTACCAGCCCTCTTTTGCTTCAGAGTTGATAACTAGACCTTCTTAGCTTTCCAATGACACCATAAGATGTCCTATGTACTTTGGAAATGATGTGTGCAATGATTGAATCAAAACAGATACCTTTGTAGTTCACAAACTCAAGAAAACCTTCTATTTATGTCTTGATACCTGCTGGGTATTTTGCTCAGTATGACCAGTACAATAGGAATTGGAAAAATTCCTTTTAGGGGAATCTAGTTAGCTTATTAAGCTACCAGTTCCAAGTGGAATGATGTAAAAAGATAAACTATGCTAAGAGAAATCACTTTAGCAAGTTAAGCTATACCCCCGACTTTTTAGGACTATAGCAGAAAATGACCATAGATCACCTTGACGCAGATTTCTCCAAACTGGCTGAATAGAATGTCTTCAAAATTTGATACCATGTAGATGACGTCAATCTGAATCCAAGAAGCTTTGAACCACTGAATTTGGTGAAGAAATGACCGAGATATGCCCTTGACAAGTTGACAGACTTTTGAGTAGACTAACAGAGAACTCAGAGATGGACAATGTGAATGTATGTATTAATAAACACTTGTATACAACTCCATTGGCATGAACTTCATTGCCAAATGGTGTAGAGAGGTGTGGGATTAAGTGTAGACCTCACACACACTCAAAAAATCAGTAATGATAGACTCGGGAGTGCTCTCTCTTACCTGCGACTTTTCATGTCCATTTTTATAAGGAATGAGTAGAAATTTGAATTCAAATTCAAACTTTTGGCTCAAGATTCCAAGTCAATTTGACTTTTACAATGAGATAAAGTGGTAATTAACCACTAGCAATGGTTACTATGCTTCTTCACATATGTAAGATCTTCATGATATCTTCCAAGCCAAATGTGTAGGCTTGTGATTTACATCAACACACACCACATCATTCTATACACCTGGAGTCATCATGGTCATGAGCATCCCAAGGCATACAGTGTACCACGTGGCGTACCTACATGTGAGGTACTCGCTTTAGGAGTAGAAGTGAGTGACACAACATCTGTAGCACTACCTCCACAACATCGACATTCTCCAGAGCTACCTCTAGATCCACTCCTAGAACCTCCTCCTCCAGAGTGTGACCTCGACCTACGGGATGAGCCATCCTATATAGCATTGAGGTGTTGAACACACATGTCTACTACTAGAGCCACTAGGGGATGGATGAGAAGATGGTTGTGGTGGAGTCATAAAGCTAGGAGACATACCTCTAGCGGGAGTAGCACCACCCACAGGAGTAATGCTGGTGGGAGTGATGCCGACAGGAGTGACGCCGATAGGGGTGAGGCCGGGAGGAGTGCTACCACGACCAATCCAGTACTGTGGCACAACGTGCATATACACGAGAGGCACCTGAGATATAAACTCCAAGAACTACTCCTCTATCATGGAATGTGGAGTGACTGAAGTACTGTCTCCCATCGTGCTCCGTAACAAAACAACTCAAATAATTAGCATATGATAATAAAGGTAATATAGAGAAATACTAGTGTACAAAAGAACATAGCAAAAAAAAAACACAAATTAGTACGTACAAGTGTTTGACTCAAAAATCCTCTATTCTAGCATCCTCTTGGAGATCTGATGCACAGAGAATATCTATCTCTATATTGGTGACTTCTAAATCTCTTGGTATGCTAGCTTCTTCTTGATCATCATCTCTTGCTTCATCATGTATCTCATCTTCTTCAAAGACCTCTTCATCTCAGACAACGATCTCTTCCTCCTCAACTACCAAATGAATCTCTGAGTCCACTACAGATGGACTTTCTTCTACATCCATGTTCTCACAAATTTGTCTACTACATGGGGAGACTTGTAAAACAAATAACTACTCTGGTTCTTTTGAATCTCATATAGAAATATCTTGCTCACAGTGTTTAGGAAGTACAAATGTATATCTTTCATCTGTCCATAGTTTTGTGGAGTCAACTTGAAGCAAACCACTCTTATCCCACCTCACTATTGCGTTTCTTCTAGAGGTTACTACTTTGAACCTTTTCACATAAAAAACAAAGTAGTCAAAATTCCTAAACGATAGCTTCAAGATAGATTTAATTATATATTCTAATTTTTTTATTTCCTTTTTCTTATATATATTTAATTTCATTAAAAACAATAAATCTCTCTCTCTCTCTCTCTCTCTCTCTATATATATATATATATATATATATATATATATACACACACACACACATATATATATATACATACATACATACATACACACACACACACACACACACACACATATATATATATATATATATATATATATATATATATATATATATATATATATATATATATATATATATATATATATATATATATACACACACACACACACACACACACATATATATATATATATATATATATATATATATATATATATATATATATATATATATATATATATATATATATATATATATATATACACACACACACACTAAAGACTTAAAAGAACCTAAAACCCTAATCCTAAAGACTTAGACCTAAAACATGTATATATGTGTATACATGTGTGTATGTGTATATATGATATACATGTGTAAAAACCCTAAACCCTAATCGTAACGACTTAGACCAAAAAATGTATATGTGTGTATGCATGTGTATATATATGTGTATATGTACATATATTATGTGTGTATATGTGTATATGTGTATATGTGTATATGTGTATATGTGTATATGTGTATATGTGTATATGTGTATATGTGTGTATGCATGTGTAAACAACCTAAAAACCCCTAATCCTATTTTTATATATTTAATTTGATAAAAAGACCCTAGAATCCAATTTTTCTATCATTAATTGAAACACTAACTATTCTGATATTTATTCATCTATACTAAAATCCTAATTTTTTATATGGATTTAATTATATATTCTATTTTTTTTATTTTTGTTTTGTTATATATATTTAATTAAATGAAAAAACAATATATATTTCTATTTTTATATATTTGATATATATATATATATATATATATATATATATATATATATATATATATATATATATATATATATATATATATATATATATATATATATATATATATATATATATATATATATATATATATATATATATATATATATACATACATACATACATACATATTTATTTGTCTATACTAAAGACCTAAAAAAACCTAAAACCCTAATCCTAAAGACCTAGACCTAAAACATGTATATGTGTGTATGCATGTGTATGTTTATGCATATGTGTTTATGCACATGCATGTGTATGTATGTATATGCATATGTGTGTGTATGTATATGCATATGTGTGTGTATGCATATGAATGTGTATGCATATGTGAATGTATGTATATGCATATGTGTATGTATGTATATGCATGTGTATGCTTATGCATGTGTATGCATATGTGTGTGTATGTATATGCATGTGTGTATGTAATATGTAAGTGTGTGTGTGTGTATAGGTGTGAGTGTGTATGTATATATGTGAGTGTGTGTGTGTGTATATGTATGTGAGTGTGTATGTATATATGTGTGTATGTATATGCATGTGTGTATGTAATATGTATGTGAATGTATGTATATGTGTGTATGCATAACCATCAATGGTCACACATAGACCTCATCTAACTTGGAAGTTAGGGTTCCACAAATGTCGGGGCTCTCACAATGGCTTCTCCTCATAATGGTTGCCTTACAACTTAGAGCACCATGGATCATTTGTGGTCATATGAGGGTGGATTATTGAGCATATCTAACATATACCTCACATGAATTCATCCTTTTCTGTCAGTCTAGAGGAACTCGTAGAGAGTTTATACCTCCTTATACTTTAGTACAAAATGATGCAGTTGAAAGGATGAATAGAACTATTCAAAATAAAGATGTTTCTATGTTGCATCATGCAAACCTTTCACAAGGCTTTTGGGCAAAAGTGATATTGTCTAGAATTCATGTGATCCACACTGCACCTAGCACTACCAAAAGGTTTGAAAGTGGCACAAGAGTTATGGATAGGGAAGACAAAAGTTGGACCATAAGTCAAAGAAATAGTTTTTTCTTGGATATGGGAGAGAAAGTCAATTTGGATATTGCTTATGGGATCTTAAAACATGATCAGTGATCAAAATTAGTGATGTCATTTTCAATGACTCTAAGATGGATAAACAACCCACCAAATGGATTCAAGTGAGAAGAGTGGTGTTTGAGGATGCTATTCCTCTAATTAGCATGCATAAAATTGATGCACAAAGGGATGTTCAAAAGAATGTCTGATTAGGTCAATTTGCAAATACTCATATTTAACAACCATTGAGACATTGTGCACATGTCTCACATCCACCTGATGGATATGTATTAGGTTTGGATTTTGTTATGCTAACAGATGTTGGTGTGCCTTCTTACTAGAAGGAGGCTATGCATACAAAGGATCATGTCAAGCGGAAGCATGCCATGAAGAGTGAGTTGGATTCTATTCAACATAATGGTACTTGGGATTTAGTACCTTTGCCAAAAACTAGGAAAGATTTACCATGAAAATGGGTATATAATCTAAAATTCACATCAAATAGTGCTTCTCCAAAGTATAAAGCACCACTTTTTGCAAAGTGTTTTAAGCAACAACATGTTGTTGGCTTCGAGGAAATCTTCTCTCTTGTAGTCAAGATGACTACCTTGAAAAACCAAAATTCCTTATGAGTTTGTTGTTGGAAGTCTCATGTATGCTATGGTAGCTACGAGACCAGACATTGCATTTGTAGTGGGTGTTATGAGCAGATATATGTCTAACCCTAGCAAGAAGCATTGTGAAGTGATCAAGATGATTTTAAGATATTTGAGTGGCAGTAAGGATGTTTCTATGCTTGGGTATAGGAAAAGCATCTATTATTGGTTACATAGATTATGATAATGCTGGTTGTGTAGACAATCGGAAGTCTACATCATGGTACATTTTTAATTTTTCTAGAGGTGCTATCTCTTGGAGATCTTGTCTTCAAGAATGTACAATTGTTTCCACCACAAAGGCAGAGTATGTTGCAGCAAGTGACACATGTAAGGAAGCATTGTGGCTTTCTTGTGTTGTTGTTGTTGTGGGTCTACCTTAGCATGTACCACATTTGCTTAGTGATAGTCAGAGTGCCATTGCTTTGGCTAAGAATACAATCTATCATGCAAAGACCAAGCACATTGAGGAGAGGTATAAATTCATTAGAGATTGCTAAGACACTAAGCACATTATTCTTGAGATGGTTCATATTGAAGATAATGCTACATATGTTTTGACTAAAGTTCTAGGATAGGTTTTGATACTATTGTCACTTGATGGGGGTTACTTGATTCATGACCTTACACAATTACTTGTATAATGTGTAACATGCCCATCAGGTGGGAATTATAATTTGTATACTTATACTCAAGAATTCTTTATCATTCTTTATTTTTCTCCCATACTCACTTTGGCGATATTGGGTTTTACTGGGAGTTTGTTACCATTAGTGTCCATGTGAAAGGCCAAATGGCCGCTAGACACTTTTGTATATGTTCTTTAATAAAACATATAGTGGCCTAGTGAGCCACAAGTTTTAATTTTGACCGCATTTGGAAAACCTAAGAAATCTCTGTTTGTACCCCCTTGTGCACTGTGTTTTCAACATATTTTGTAGGTTCTATGTGGAGTACTATGTGTGGTGTCTAGAGCTCGGTTTTTTGCTTTGAGGGTATCCCCGTGGAGCTCTTGAGAAGAAGAATCCACTGTGCTTCATCACCATTGAAATACTTTATACAATACACAATCAAATGGTACTTTAGAAAATTTAGAGTAGATGCAATAAACAAACAATAAAGAGAGATAGCATCAAAAATTGTTAAGTGTGGTTATATGTTCAAAATTGTAAGGAACATAGAGCTCCTAAACTCTATAGACCACACGATATTTCTTCACTAATACAAGAGATCAGAGTAGTTGTAATTGAAGGAAAACAAATAGATTACACTTTAACTTTAGTAGATTTGTTTATTGGTTGGCATTTGACTATTTACAATAAAGTTTATAAATTATAAGGTTTTCTAAAAATACAAGCTTTATGTACTAAAGGACTGATAACATTGGTATGCATAGTGGATAAAACCCACTAAAATCTGAAGAACATGCCACCATCCCCTTCCAAAGGTGGATGTATGACCCTATCCTAGTCATAAATAAACTCATCTGAAATTGGCTTGAGCTAAGTTGAATCTGCTTCCACCAACTAGGTCCACAACAAATAATTTTGCTCATCCCTTTTTGGCAATTCTGAGTCCTTGGCTTTAATTTTCTTTTGCAACTCAATCAAATTATTTAAAATCATCATATTTTTAGTTCTTTATCTTCCATCTACTTTTCTCTAAAATATCATCAATTGGTGGGATAACATTATCATGACTATAAAAATTATGTTTGATTGTTTTCAATTGAATCCTCACTATGATGGGCTTCTAGCTTGATACTATGCTAAAAATTTTGGAATATCAATAAAATGGACATTCTCTTGTAGAAAAATGGTTAGCACCAATGTCGATAGAGATCAACCACATTATTTTCAATCCATGGAGATATGAGGGTAATGTAAAGATCATGAGAAAGTGATGTGTGTATATGTGAAGGTGAGAAGAATGGAATGCACACACATGCACACACACATACACACACACAAGGAAGAGGAGGTAGAGTGGAACAATGGAAGCTTCTTTTCCTCAACTAGAGTATAATCACTTCATTCCCATAGAATTTAATCTCTTACAAGTCCACCAAAAAATGAGCCCTCTAGCTCCTTGTATAGTTTTTAAGTGACTTTTGGATGGTTTCAAAGCTAGTGTTTGACATGATAAAAAATTAAGCTCTAAAGTTAATTTGAAGGTTCAAATGAGCTCCAAAACTAGGAAATTCAATACATAACTTCTACATAAGATCCTCAAGTTCAAGGACTCCTCAAGTTGAACAAAGTGGAGCAAATATTTACAAATATTGGATTTTTAACAATTTGTTGGTGATGAAAACCATTGTTTGTGAAGAAAGATGTATGCTTCTATTAACCTTTTGAGGGGTTTTCCTTCACATGCTTCCTCTTCTCCTTTGTTTTCTTGAGCCATGACCTCCACTCATGCTACCTATTAATCTTTGGGTTCGACATATTTGATGACCACAAATACTCCCTTTCCTTTCGCCTCTGTTGTCCTTCAAAGACCCTTGAGGTTGGGACTGGTCGATCTAATTTTGCACAATGTTGATTGTCAAGATCTGTAACAGAAAACATAAAGAAAAAGGGTGAAAGAGTACGTGCATCACTTAGCAAGATGCAAGATCTAGAGAGAGAGAGTGTGTGTAGAGAGAGAGATCTGTGTGTGTATGTGCACAAGACAATACAACTCACAATTCAGGTCATGCATGCAAGTTCGAGAGAAGCACTACTCAGTTCAAAACACATGCAAAATGCCGAGTTTTTGTTCTTGGGTTCTGGTATGTTTTAAACATGGTGTCGATATAGGCATCGATGTAAGCATCAGTATGAGCATCAATAATTTCTTCGAAATTACCCATGCTCATACAAACGCTTATATCGACACCTATATTGGCACCTATATCGACGACAACAATGGTCAATTTCAAACGGTCATACCTACAGCCTAGCGACCGTCCATATGCCTAACATGATCTTTCCAAGCATTTCCACCGATCATAATGATGTCGGGGCATGACCATAGATATGGATAACATCGATATGCCCCTCATATGTTGTAGTGGGGGATATATGTCTTGTAATTTTAATGCATTTCTAGCAGAACATGGGATAAAAAAATTATTGTATAGTGCCATATACACCTCAATGGAATGGAGTTGTTGAAAGAAAGAACAGGTCTCGCATTGAGATGGCGAGGTATATGGTCAAGAGCCAGGATTTACCACATAGCTTTTAGCTTGAGGGTGTTATGTGTGTGCAACATATGTACTTAATAGGTGTCCCACCAAAGTGCTACCGTATCTATCAATCCATATGAGGCTTGGCATGGTTGCAAGCAATCTGTTGCTCATCTACATATCTTTGATTGTTTGGAATATGCATTAGTGCCTCAACAACAATGCAAAAAATTGGATGATAAAGCACTAAAATGTTTTTCTTTTTGGGTACAATTCTAAAAAGCAAAGACTATCATCTCTATCATCCACAAACTTAATGCATCTTGGATTGGTACCTCTTCTTATAGGTGGACAGTCTAGTGTTGGTCCAAATGAGGTAATTTCTTAGCCTTTAAAAGTTTCACATGATATTGCATATCATTTTGTTTCTAATGGAGATTTACATGATGCACTTATTGATGAGATATTTGATATAGATGAGGCAAAAAATATGCCTGAATGGTTGGTGAAGACTTTATGAGATAGCAAATTGGATGCACCTATGATCTATCATACTTGTTCAAGCTCTCATACTGCTTGTTTTGCATTAGATTGCTATGCAATGGCTTCCTCTAGTCTTTCTAATGAGAATTGTTGATCCATGAAACATCATAAGAACCAAGCTAATGTGATATTAGAAAGCCTCTATAATCACCATTAACTCACTAAGACTTCAAACTTAAAAAACTTCGACACTTTCCTTAGTAACTATGAACATTTACTATTTTCATTTTGCTCATAGCCATAGAAAGATCTTCTTCACTGAAGAACCTCTCTACACAACCTCTCTCAGAAAATATCCCGACTACCTCTCCTCTCTTAGGACTTTTAATCGAGTTAATCTCCATTTCATTTTCTCAACTTAACTTATATACATTGATTCTTTATGCTTCTAAACTCAAACTCATAATTCTAGAATTTCTACACTAATTTTGAAACTAATTTCATCAGTATATTATATGTGTGAATTTATCCCTTCACATAGGCATGGTTTTTTGAGTGTCCAAGTTCCATATCTCTTTGTCCTTCTTCTTTCCACTTATGTCTTCATGTCTTTATGTTCAATTAGTGAGTGAAGCCCCAACAAGAATGAGCCATTTTCTTTTGATGAAGTACAAAATTCAAAAAATTGGATGGCTAATATGCAATCAAAATATAATGCTATTATGAAGAATGCTACTTGTTCTTTATGTGATTTGCCTCCATGCAAAAAGGCCATTGGCACATAATAGGTATACAAGGTGAAGCATAAGCCTCATGGAACAATTGATAGGTATGAGGCTAGCCTAGTTGCAAACGTTTATGCTCATGATAGAGGCATTGCTTTTGATGAGACCTTTGCTCCCACATGCTGAATGACCATTGCTCATAGCATTTTTTCCTCATCATGTTTGAAATGTACATCAGTTGGACATTAAAACTGCCTTTCTAGATAGTGATTTACATGAAGAAGTGTATCTATTTTATCCCCATGGTTTTGTACATAAAGGGGATGAAAACAAAGTGTGCAGTGTGAAAAAGGAATTATATGGTTTGAAATAGGCACCACGTGCTTGGTATGAAAATATGCATGCCTATTTTGCAGATGGTTTTGAGAATAGTCTAGGTGAGAGCACCTTATATCTTCAACGTGCAATTTATGTGCTTGTGATCATTGTTGTCTATGTTGATGACATGTTGCTAATTGATCTTAATGAGAAGTTTATTGCTGATTTTAAGGCTGATTTACATGCCTCTTTTAAGATGTCCAATTTAGGGCATTTTCATCATTATTTGGGTATTCCATTTATGCAAATTGATGGTGGAATAGCTTTGTGTCAAACAAAATATATTGACACATTATTGCAGCATTTTGGCCTTGGAGATTGCAAACCTATTGCCACTCCTATGGCAACAAGTTTACGATTGAGTCTTCATGATGATGGAGATGCATTTGATGTTGTTCTCTTTTAGCAAGCTATTGAATGCTTGCTTTACTTATGCACGATTCAACTTAATATTTAGTTTGTTGTTTCTCATATGAGTAGGTTTATGCATTTTCAAGGTTTGAGGCATTGGCAGGTAGTTAAGTGCATCTTTCGCCACTTGAGTCGTACCCAACTACTTGTATTATTTTATCCCAAGGGGGATGATTGAGTAAGATGCAGCCTATTGTGGCCACATTTTGTTGGAGGCTAAGTATAGGGGAGCTTTCACCGCGACTGTTGATTGTGCGTGGCTCACCCATCTTTTGGCTGGTTTCGGTGTTGGTGAGTCTTCTCCCACCACCATCTTCACTAACAATTAATGTAAATTGGCAATTATAAGGAACCCTTTGTTCCATGCTCACACAAATGCACATTGAGGTGCATTATCATTATGTCAGGGAGAGGTTCGATACTCGAGAGATCAATTTGGCATATGTGCCCACACAAGATAACATTGCAGATCTTTTCACAAAGGCTTTTCCTCATTCAAAATTTGAAGCTTTTGGCAAAGCTTTGGGCTTACATCCTTTTGTGGATTGATCTTTTTCCAGATAGTTGGGTACTTCCTTATACTTGAGTTCCACCTCCTTGTTCACTGCATCACTCTTTGGGGGATTTGTAAAAATATTTTGGCATTGGTGTGTGTGAACACACTTAGGACACCTTGGGCACTTTTTCCCCTCTTTAAGAGGTTTTTTTCCTGGCTTGTATATATGCCTATAACCCTAAATTGTGCTTCAAGCTTCTTCTTCTTCCTTGTGCTATTTGTGTGCTTTCACAGACCTCAAAATCCAATAGGCAAGGCATTGGAAGATTTTGGTATATACATTTTTAGTTTCTCTTTCAATTTTGGATTTCAAGACACCAAAATCATGTTCCTTCCACCTCCTTTCATCCCTCCTTTCATCCCTCCTTTCGTCCCTCCTTTCATTCCTCCTTCCATCTACTTCTTCATCAAAACTCTTGCTCTAGGACCTAAAACTCTCATCCTATCTAGAGAATGATCTGTGCTATCTCTCTCCTATAAAGAAGTAATACCCTTTGTTAGGTTATCCTCCCTTGAAATATACTTTCTAAGTTTAGTGACATGAAACACTAGATGGACTTTTCAATGTGGAGGAAGATCTTATTCATATGCAACATCATTAATCTTCTTAACTATCTTCCAAGGTCCACAAAACCTTGATGAGACCTTAATACACTTCCCTATTGATAGTGAAGTAGATCTAGCTAGCACTTGAAGAGAAATGATGATATGAAGCTCATTCTCTTTCTTTGTGGTGCTCACGGACACCGTCTAGTCTATACTTGTCTTAAATTTTGTGCATATGTCTTGTCTGTAGACTTGGGGACCATTTTTTGGTCATGAGTACCCTTGGGGGCGTTTGAGCTAGCTTCTCTAAGGCCTCTCCCTCCCCTATTTTTGCATAGAGGATCAATTCTCTACCTGCTCTATCGGTGGCAAATTTCATAGCAGGTCGTGATGATGATGGTGACCTCCAACAATGGTCAATTCTCCATGTGTAGAAGACCAAAGAAACTCTCGAAGTGCTCACAATATCATGTCCATGGATACAAAAGCTTGTGTCTTTTATGAATAGAGATCATAGGAACTCGTTATTGTCAGAGAGGATGGAGGAGTTACCTACACGAGGCAAGTTTTTGCATGCTCTACTTCTAAAAGCCATTTGTTGAGTGGTGGATCCCAAGATCACCTTGTTTTTCAGTGTGATAACACTACAGATAGTCTCCATTGTCCTTGATTTCTTGTCGACGTTGGGCATTTTGATACACTATGGGAGGAGACACCATCAATAGGATGTGGAGAGTGTAGTTGAGATAGGTTGATGATGGAGTTGGGACCTGCATACATGCAATAGCATGGGTAGCGAGTGGCACGTAAAGACAACAACATGAGGGACTACCCTATCTCCATCCTCTTCATGGCTTCCTCTCTAGGTCTAAAATCCTTTTGACAATTCTACACACTATGAAGCTTAAATAAAGAGAGATGTTATCGTATCTTGTCCTTTCTATGTACAAGTTGCATGCTGCATAGTTCCCTCATGCCAAGACTCATTGGATCTTTCTTAGTCTTTTTCTTTTCTCTTGATTTCGTTCCCTTCCAATTTTGGGAAGATCCTTGAAGGCATAGATATATGTTACTTCAGTGTACATGTCTGCATTTTTTTCTACAAATTGGAAACATTTGTGTAAAATAATAGAAATCACTCTTTTGGATGCTTCTTAAAATGGTCATTTATGCAGGTGGATAACAAACTCTTATCTCCTCTTTATCTTTCACATCAGAGACATGTCAAACTGATAGGAAAAACATAGATATTGAATCTTGGACATAGAGATTCAAGGTGTTTCCATTACATCACACCCACTTGGCTATCATTTTCAGCTTCCTTTAATATCCCTAGAAATCTTTCTAACACCTTGAAACCTTAATCTGTAACTAAAACGACGAAAGGAGAAAGCACAAGCCCGTGCCATGCACAGAGAGAGAGAGAGAAAGGACAAGCTCTACAGAATGTGGTCCACCTACGTTTTTGCTCCCATACACAGGTATACCGTATCCTTGTAACATGGTCTTTTCTCCTATAATTTATAGTTTCTCTTGAGAAAAGATACAAATGTAGTACATATAGTCAATAATGAATAATGAACCATTTGAGTGCAGCCCAAGAGAATGTCATGCCCACGCACAATAAGGCATGTAAGTGAGATGGTATGTCACATCATTTTGCTATAGACGTACTCGCTTGACTATCAAATGGGCAGGCCATGTTTTCTACTGTGATGGTACATGTCCTTCCTTGCACCATAGGAAAGAACTCACCTTCAGAGTTTCTCCAATTATCATCATGGACATGAGATATTCAGAGGAATCAGTGTGGTAGTGTACTCGCATAGTGGTGATAAATAGAAATAGTAACTTCACAACCTTTTCTTGTATGGGGGTCTCATGGGTGCTAGGCCATTCATTTGTACAGCTATAATTTCTATTAATTAAAATTTGGAAGAGTATACTATGTCGAAAATATAAAATAAAAAATGTTTCACCCTTTAAAGATCACACTGACAGGAACACGAAATCAAACCTCTTGCCAAATCTATGTTCAGATGAGCAAGCGAAAAGTTGAGATCTATGTGCTAAGATTCTATGTCATCGATCTAGTGGTTAGCTCCAAAGTACAACCTTCATGGTTGAAGCTAGACTTACTTTTGTACTTCAAGTGTTCTACCAGTCTATTGACAGGAAAGCTCACCCATGATAATGGTGAATCGGAAGAAATAAACTTATGTTGAACTACACATATTAGTTTGTCACACCACTACAGGTGCTGTTGGAGGTAGAGACTCACCCAAGCTGGTTTTGAAAGCCAAAGAGAAAGAAGAATTAAACACAGTTGTGAAGAATTAAAACAAGAAACATGGTGGAATTAAAGCAAGAAGCATGATCGATGTAGCCGAGCTAGACAGTGGATGGTTCTAACTACCCATTGCCTTCATTGAGTGCATCCAACATACTTTTTGCATTATTTTTTCACAATCCGGACCATCTTCTCTCTCTTTGGCTTTCAAAAAAATACTTCAGTGAGTCGCTATCTCTATCAAATGCCTACTCCAACAATTGGTATCAAAGTAAGTCATCATTTCATCTAGAGTATCATGAACACCCCTTCGTCTACATATCACTTATTCTAAAAATACTACCATTTTTCATTTATGAATGATTTCTTTTCTAGTCTAGTTTTTCATGGATCCTTTCTTTCTTTAAAACAAAAATGAAAGCTCCACTTAGCATCCTTAATCTAGAGTTTCTCTCCGCATCCTACTTCTATCACTCAACATCCCACTTCTGCTATTCATGCTTTCCTCCAAGAAATTGCTTAATCCTTATTGAAGACAACACTCTAGACCTCAATACTTTACATCTCTTTACAAAGCGCCATTCTGCTTTGAGGACAAGGGGAGAAGAGATGAGATATTTGATTTTTGTTTCTGTTTCCTTTACACACCAAGGTTAGACTATCATAAACTTCGGTTTTTTCTCATGGTGGTTGACGATCCCCCCCCCCCCTTTTTTTTAAAGGAAGTTCGGTAGAGCGTACTCTTTCAAACTTTAATTAATAGAAATAACAATTGTACAAGTGAACAAGCAAGGCACCCATGGACCCCCCATATCCCACAAAGCAGGGGTTGTTAAACGATTACTAGAAAACTTTACAAAGAACCTTTATAACCCTCTTGTCCCCCTCATGTGGGGCCCACTTATTTTTTATCTTCTTGCTCTCTAGGAAGAACAATCTATGATGTCTAAAGGGCAGGGCTTCTTACAATTGGAAATTCTTTTGCCTAAAAGGAAAGGAGATTTTTCGATCGACCATTCTTTAGGAGGGCTTCCAAAGTTGGTTGCACACTTCTCTTTCCATATTTTCTAGAGTCTCCCCTCTTCCATAGTGCTGAGGAAACCTTTTTATCTAGATGAAGGGGTTCCAAAGGGATTGGAACTTAAAGTCCCGCCTCCAGCATAACCAATCTAGACACCACTTCCTATTGAGCATGACATTGAATTTCACATCCTTCTTCAATCTTAGAATTTTCTCAAGGCTATTGCCATTGTGCCATCTCAGACCCTCGGGTGAGAAGAGTCCTGACCAATGAGCAGGCGATTCCTCGAGCGCTCCCAAGCATTGAATCTGCTCTGCAATAGATGCCATTCTTCATAGTCCACTCTTTTGGTTGGATCAATGTCCTCGAATCTAATCCAATAACAAGTTTCTTGGTTCCAGAGGTGCTTCCACAAATAGAAGAATTTGTTCCAAAGTTTCCTAGCTTTTCGGAGGCTCCAAGACTCCGCACCCTTGATGCCCCTAATAGGGAACCAAGAGAATCCACAATTCTAGTGTGCAAACTTATACTGATGCCGATAGCCATGCCACCATTTCCCTTGGGGTGTGCGGTGGAGAGCCAAACATGGGATGAGAAAATACCCTTAAGTATCTCTTTTAGATCCTCCCCATGGATTTTGATCTCTTGAAGACAGATGAAGTCTCGGTTTATTCTTTTATCATGGTTCCACTAGTCAATCATGATTGCTCTTGACGAGTCCAATAGCCCTCTAACATTGAGAGACATGATAATCATTAATGGAGGTTGAGATCTTTGCGGAAGGAGGCCTTGTCCCTTTTTTTCTTGTTTTTCTCCCAGACTTTTTTCTTCGAGGTAGAGGGGTCCCGACATAGGAGTTTCCCCTTAAGGGGGCTCTTCCTTAGTGTCTCGGCTAGATGTTTTTGTTTGTGAGAAGGCTTATTCAAAAATGAATATGTTATCCTTTCAAGGATTGTAGAGCCAATTATCGAGCTTTCACTGTCCTAGTTAGCGTTGTTGCTAGTGATGAGCCCAACCTCTTTGCTAATGATGTTTCCTTATTGGTTGCTTTTCTTGCAATTTGAATCTTCAAGGGTTTTCCCCTTGCTACGACAGTCTCTGTGATTCATTTCCCCTGGTTAATCTAGGCCATTGACCTCCTTTTCCAAGTTTTATGGCAATATCAATTGTATGGGAGTATCAATTGTATGGGTGTTGATGCTTGTATTCTCTGCTGAGATCACTTTGGCAAATAATGGAGTTAAACTAGTGTACCTGCCTAGACAAGACCTTGAGTGAGAATTCTTTGATTCCGAGAAATCTTTTCTCTCTCAACCTTCATCTCTTAAAGACATATGATGTGCGGTGATAGATTCCTTTCTCTGAGTTTTTTTTTTAATTGATTGAACTTTGGTAATTTTAGAGAAACCCTTGTAATTTAACGATAAAATATCAACTAGCATTAGGAGGGTGGAGCTTATCATCCCTTTCTAGTTCCTATCTAAGCCTTCAACTGAGCTGGTCAGTTCATTATGCAGGCCAACTACGTAGGAACTCTACAGGAGGCCTAGGTCCTTGGCAGAGGCCAACGAGAGTCATTTCTTCCAAGAACCTAATGGCCTCTTCCATTTCCTGTTTAAGGCAATTGAATCTTTTTCTGTTGGGCAGGTTATGTACCACACATGTTTTCTGTTGTTCTCACAGCTCATGTTGTGACTGGTAGGAGAAACATAGACATAGCGATTCAAAGTGTTTTCATTACATACACCTTGAAACCTTAATCTGTGACTAAAACGACAAAAGGAGAAAGCACTAGCCCGTGCCATGCACACAGAGAGAGAGAGAGAAGACAAGCTCTACAGAATGTGGTCCAACTACGTTTTTGCTCCCATACATAGGTATCCTTGCAACACGCTCTTTTCTCCTATAATTTACAGTTTTTCTTGAAAAAAAGATACAAATGTAGTACATATAATCAATAATGAATAATGAGCCGCGTTTAAGTGCAGCCCAACCGAATGTCATGCCCACGCACAATAAGGCTATCCGTGGTCGTTCGCTTGCATGTATGTGAGATGGTATGTCACATCATTTTGCTTTAGACGCTTTCCTATCAAATGGGCAGGCCATGTTTTTGACTGTGATGGTACATGTCCCTACAACTCCTTCCTTGCACCATGAGAAAGAACTCACCTTCAGAGTTTATCCAATCATTATGCACATGACATATTCAGAGGACTCAGTGTGGTAGTGTACTCGCATAGTGGTGAGAAATAGAAATTAGTAATTTCGCAATCTTTTCTTGTATCCAGAAATGCTCCAGCCTTCAGAGACCACACTAACAGGAACACAAAATCAGACCTCTGCCCAAATCTATGTCCAGATGAGCAAGTGATAGGTTAAAATCTATGTGCTAAGATTCTCTGTCATCGATCTAGTGGTTAGCTCCAAAGTACAACCTTCATGCTTGAAGGTAGAGTTACTTTTGTAGCTCACCCATGATAATGGTGAATCGGGAGAGATAAACTTATGTTGAACTATACATATTAGTTTGTCACACCACTGGTTTGCCACACCACTATAGGTGCTCTTGGAGATAAAGACTTATTGAAGCTAGTTTTGAAAGCCAAAGAGAGAGAAGATGGTCGCAGTTGTGAAGAATTGAAACAATAAGCATGGTGGAATTGAAGCAAGCAGCATGGTGGATGTACTCAAGCAAGACAATGGACGGTTTTAACTACCCATTGCCTTCCTTGAGTAAATCCAGCATGCTTTTTGCTTTAATTCTTCAGAATCTCAACCATGTTCTCTCTCTTTGGCTTTCTAAAACTGCTTCAGTGAGTCGCTATCTCTAACAAGTGCTTACTCCAGCAATTGCTATCATAGCATGTCACCGTTTCATCTAGGGTGTCATCAACACCCCTCTGTCTACTACGTATCACTTATTCTTAAAGCACTACCATTTTCCATTTCTGAATGAGTTCTTTTTCAGTCAAGTTTTTCATGGATCCTTTCTTCCTTAAAGAAAAAAACTAGAGTTCCACTCAGCATCTTTAATCTAGAGTTTCACTCGGCATCCTACTTCTATCACTCAACATCCTACTTCTGCTGTTCATGCTTTCCTCCAAGAAAATGGTGAATCCCTTATTGAAGACAACACTCTCGACCTCAATACTTTACATCTCTCTACAAAGCATTCTGCTTTGAGGACAAGGGGAAAAGAGATGAGCTATATGATTATTGTTTCTCTTTCCTTTACACACCAAGGTTTGACTATCATAAACTTCGGTTTTGTACATAGTGCTCCACATTCCTTGTTGCATAAGAAGCCACAACGGCATTCAGATTTTGCTCCGTACTGATTCATATCACACACGATTAAACTCCATCTTCCTTCTTCATTTGTCCCAACAAATCCCCAAAGTTCCATGAAGTTTTACGAATTGCTTAATTTCTTGACATAAAAGGTGAATCTTTGACATTGGCTGAGTTTATTCTTGAAGGATTAGCTCCTTTCACTTATGAAGGGACACTTGATTGTGGGAGGTGTGAGATCTTCATAGTCTAGGTTGAATGCATGTTCAGTCTCCTGTATTATTATCCATACTTCAGTTAATGTTATCCATACTTTAGTTAATGTTATCCATACTTTAGTTTATCTGTTCTTGAAGCATCTCTCTTCACTCTTTAAATCAATCAAAGTTTCTTTGTTTTTATTCTATTGTTGAGATTGCCTTAACTGATTGCTATTGTGGGGAGCCATATGGAGTGGCTTGGTTTGATCCCTTGTGCCTACCATGAGCTGAGATTGATATTAGTTGCCTCTATAAAGAGTAGACAAGCTGAAAACATCCATGCTAGATTATAGAACTTATTTGATGTCAAATAGCTTGACTTTTTTTATGAGCAAAGGTTGTTCAAATGCCGTTTTCTCTCTCTCTCTCTCTCTCTCTCTCTCTCTCTCTCTCTCTCTCTCTCTCTCTCTCTCTCTCTCTCTCTCTCTCTCTCTCTCTCTCTCTCTCTCTCTCTCTCTCTCTCTCTCTCATGTAAGTAGGATTCGCCACATAATATGGCCACTGTCATGCAAGATTGACTTTTGATAGCCTTGTTTGGCTGCTTTTGGTGTTTCATAGCATCCAATATGGTAAAACTCTGAAAGAATCATAATAAACTAGAGAACTATAAATAAAAAATACATATATTAATATCCTTCAAGCCAGAAAGCTTGGTTGCTGTGCGTATGCTACAAATGTGGATGCAAGCCACGCACAGGTCCATCAACGATCTCTTTGTATACCATCCATATTTCTGTTCTTCGGACTGTTAACATGTTACCCTATGGCCTGGTTGTATATCTTTACCTTGTAGAAGATGACAATTCACATTACTAAGCACATGTGGATTCTAGCCCGAATAGAGAAGAAAGGGTCCTGGGGGAAGTAAGGTCAATGATGCAGAGATCAAGCCAAAAGAGTGACTAGATTGTGAAACAGAACTAGTTAAAAAAAAAAGGATCACTGGATGCAGGTCTTAGGGTAGGGATCATCACCATTGCATAATCACTCTTGAATATAGGCCATGGGAGAGGGGTTATCACCATTACATCTACTTAAGGAATGCATGGTATGGTACATAAATGGTATGTTCATCATACAGTCTCATCATGTGGAATCACCCTTGTCTCAATTTGGAAGTGTTAAAGGAAATGCTCTGTTCACAGAGTGCTTTCATCCTCTCCACAGAGTTCTTTCATCCTCTCCATAACAGAGTATTGAAACAATGGCAAACTGGCTGTTGCTGAACTTCCTATTGGGGGAAAAAAAACACAATGACAAACTGCTTCATATTGACTGGTCGCCTTCATCGTCGAGCTGTCATGAGTTGGTTGCAATTCACTCATTTCTGCCTCCATGCAATTTGCATAGCAACTTTAGCTTCTTTTCCTGCCGTCATGCCTAGCAGTTAAGCAAGCTGGCCTCCAGCAAGAGCACGAGTTGCAAAGTATACATACACAGACTCACCAGTCGTTAAGTATACAGAAGTTCTTTCTGACCTTCTGACGTACAATACCGCTCGCTGCTGGGAAAGAAAGATGTCTTCTTTTCCTTACTTCAGAAATCATCTTCTTCCTCATGCTTTCTAGACTCCAGTGGTCTCTCTGCGAGTCTGCAAGGACTGCACTGCCCGACCGTCTCTCCGAGATTTTCATCTCTTTTGTTGGCGTTTCTGTCCTTCTCATGCTTGTACCATAGACAGTTCTGGATGTACGTGGATGTCATATCGGAAGAGTATAGCCTGCTTTCCTTATCGTCTTCTTCTTGATTGTTCTCCTCTACCTAACTGCAGGGTACTCGCTGCTCGGAGAAACGAGTGAATGTGCGCTGTCTGCCACGCGACCGCTCATCTCATAGATGTCTTGTCTGCACTCGGAAGAGAGGGCGATTGACCGGGGCCCATTCCGTTGGGCTACACACTGCCTTTCCTGTTTCAATCTACCAGTCTCATCGGATCATTGGTCCTTTATCTTCTTCTTGCACTTCGTCATATGCTGTCTGTGCGTAGATCCCCGACATCCAATTTGTCCCGTAGTCAATGCCTCGTCTTCTCTGTCTCACGGGATCGAGTGTCCGCAAGTGATGTCAAGATCACCATAGCTGGATCTGAGATTGAAGACTACTTGCAGCCTATCCTTTTGCTCGTTAAAAGCGCACCCCGTCATGATGAATTCTCCTCAGTTCTTCACTTTACATTCACATTCGTAGCTGCATCTCCACAAGAAGAAGGCACAGATCGTTTCAGTTCATTGGTTTATACTGCTTAGACTCCTTATCTGTATGCGTACACTCCTCATCAGTACGCGTTGTGTTTGAGTTAGTACAGATTTCTGAATCTCATACGGTCATTCAACTATCAGGCTGTAGGAGCTCTACATGACAGGAACAATGCAGAATCTGGTGACTTCCCATTACGAAACCAAGATTGCAGGAATATGCAGGCATATAACTATAAACTGGTTGAAAACAACGACAGCGCAAGGAGTCTCGGTCACAATTGATGATCCGGCATGCAAGTACACTTGCGAGGTGAAGCTGAACCCATGGTCATTTTGGAAACGACGGGGTATGAAGAGCTTTGAGGTTTGCGGTCATCGGGGAGAAGTCTTTTGGGACCTCTTGTCTGCCAAGTATAATGTTGGCCCAGAGCCTCAACAGGGCTACTTCGTTGCTATCGTGTGCGATGGCGAGATGGTGTTGCTCCTGGGCGACAAAACTAAGGAGGCCTACAGTCAAACTAGGGCGAAGCCGGCTGCCGTTGAAGCCACCCTTCTGTCAAGGAAGGAGCATGTATTTGGGAAGAAGCATTTCATCACTAAGGCACAGTTCGGGGAAACGGGAAAGGCTCACGACATCGTCATAGAATGCCAAACAACAGCACCAAGGGCTCCATACTTGCGCATCTCCGTCGACAAGCAGTTGCTGGTTCAGATTAAGAACTTAGAGTGGAAATTCCGAGGCAACCAGACGGTCCAAGTTGATGGGATTCCTGTGGAAGTGTTCTGGGATGTCCACAATTGGATATTCAATTCTGGAAGCAGGCGGCACAGCAATGCCAACGCGACCTTCATGTTTACGACATGCTCAGGAACGGAAACTTCACCAAAGAAGAAGTCTAATGCTATCAACTGGTCTGGAGACCTCAATGGCAATATATCAGTAATGAAATTGGCAGGTACAAGGAGCTTAAACCTAGCCAAAGACATGGCGAACTTAAGTGGCTCTTCTCTGATGCTGCATGCATGGAGGAGCGAGTGAGTAATAAGTATTTCAATGCTTTATACTAGACTATACAAGATCATATTCGGGATGCCTGCAATCTCAAAGAGATGATATCATACACAGCATATTTCAGCTAATCAGGCAGAATGCCGATTCTCTGAAGTCCTCAAGTCAGCATATGAAGCCTTTGTTTGGGCGCTGGTTCTTCTCCGGTGTTTGTAAGCTTCTTCTACCACAAAATGTGGTCTCTTACACCACTACATCAACTCACAAGCTTTAGGTGTTCACAAAGCAGAACATTATTTGTTGCAGCCCACAAGAAGTTATTTTACATTCTTGATGAGGGAATCCCATTTCTCTATCCATGAGAAGCCAACAGGATGACTGGATTCCCCAATGTCAAAATTATAGTGCAAATTCATGTAAAGTCATTGTGATGTGTTTATCATTTGGGTGATAGAATGATGCGTTTACGTTTACAGTAGAACAATGCTTCTGTTCGACTCTGAAACTGAGACAGATGCACTGAAGAATGCATCTGTTTGACCTTGAGACTTGAAACACGCATTCGCCAAAAATTCTCTCTTAAGTAACGCCTCATTTTACTACCTGATGTACGATTGAGATCGAGCCTACTCCTTGATTTGCCGGTTCCTAATTTTACGAACATGATGCTTACGATTGAGGGAACATAGTCTTTAAGAGAAATCTCACCATAACGTGAGCTTTGCGCTTTCAGAGATTCTAGTCTTTTGAGAGAACCTTGTCATTGGAACTGAGTTGTCACTTGCATAATTATAATAAATGAAAAATTATTGTACTGTGTCAGTTAAATCTTTACGAAAAGTACTAAGTTGTGGCACTCGTTACCATCAACTCAGAGTATAGTAAATTGGGGTTTAGAGAACAGTGATTTCTATGTTTATGATGCCCATGTGTGTGTGTGTGTGTGCGCGCGCGCGCGAGAGAGAGAGAGAGAGAGAGAGAGAGAGAGAGAGAGAGAGAGAGAGGAGCTGCCGTCAAGGCACCACGCTGAACCTCACGCGAACGCGAGGAGAAGCTTATTCATTGCGCAAATATTGACCCACATGCGGTGTAGAGGGAAAATCAAGGAGAACGGGATTGCCCATTGAGGAAGCTACTTCAGGACATGAACCTCACCCCAAGAGGGATTTTCAAGGAATGAAGGATGAGACACTCATAGTGTAAACCCTTTCAAGAGTTGTTTCAAGGGATCTTAGCTTGGAGGATATGTTCATTGATTTGAGTTTAATGTGTCTAATCTTTTCCTTTCTCTCTACACAAACTTTATAAGAAAATGAGGAGGTCATGATGAGGAGGCTTGGGTGCTTCATCTAGGAGGAGGTTTAGGTAGAATACCCAACAAACTTTATTGATATAATTTCAGTAGTAATGTGTGTGACACACTTAGGATCATTGGGGTATTTATACATTCAATTGGTAATACATTTTGTATTGTGTTGTGCTCCAAGCTTCTTCTTCTTCTTCCTTATGTTGTTTGTGTGCTTCAGGAGACCTGCAAACAGGTTTTGTTTCACCAATACAAGCATCTCAAAGTCTACTACAAGTTTAGCAGAGCTCGATAGGGTGTTTCTGATCAACTTTTTGAGAAATAGTCAATTTTCTACATCAAGGTATTTAGTCATTGGCCATGGTTGAAAGCAATGATATATTTCGTATGTTTCTTGTTGAGGATACGTTGGATGGTATTGATTACCCATTGTAGGTATGTAGGTATGTATAATGCATCATGTATTGGTAGCAAAAGGGTTATAGAATATTGTGTAGAGTGTTGGAAAAAGTCCTACTAGAGCTGCAAATATAATTATTGAGGGCGATGTAGATGTTGTTGAAGATGATGATCTTTAATCTCTTGGTTGTGTTGTAATTCTTGCTACACCTATTGTGAAGCAACTTCATTGGGATGGCAAAGAAGCTTAGGTATATGCATTGATAGCTTTTTTTATCAAATATCCCATTATCCCTTATAGTTCTCTTCCAAGACAATAAATGATGCTTGGGATACATTTATAACTTATAACAAGCAAGAAATGAGGCTCATGTTGCTTACCTCTGAAAACACTTAGAGAGTGAGCATATGAATGAACATCAAATATTTTTTGACAAAGATCAAATATTTGAAGGAGCAGTTGATTTCTTATGATGTAGACTTGCCAAATAGTTCACTTGTGTAAACTATTCTTAATAGTATTCTATATTTGTTTTAGGTTTTTGCTTCTACTCTTTCATTGATGATGAAAGTCAACCCAATGCCTTAACATTTGATGGAGTTCATCTATTAGTAAGCAAAAAATTCCTAATGCTGCACAGTCGAAGACAGAAGGCAAAGATAAGAAGAAAACAAAAAAACATAAAGAGTTTTACAAATACTATAAGGCATAATCATGTCATAAGAGTTTTCCTAAACTAATTGCAAAAGAGTCAAAGAAGAAAGAGGTTGGAATGGTTATTAGAGAGGCCTCTACACCTAAAATAGAGTCTACTAATCTTATTCAAAATGAAGAATAGGCATTTACTTCTATTTGTAGCTATGATCCATCTTCTCATGAGCATTGTATGTTTCCAATAGACTCAAATGTTTGGTACTTTGATGGTGGGGAAACCAAATATATTATCTGATGGTGTAGTTTCTTCACTTCACTTGAGCTTGTCTCTTGAGGGAATACTATCACATGTGCTAACAATGCCTCTTATCCTATACTAGGAGTTGGTAAGATCACTTTGACTACTATTGATGGCAATTTTTCCACATTATGAGATATTGTATTTGTGCCAAGGAGTACATAAAATATGTTTTCAGTTTCAACATTACGGTCAAGATTGGCTTCGTTGTCAAATTTACTGATGATAGATATACAACTCATATCTCTTAAATGGTGATATCATTATTACTTCTAGCATTTTATGTTGTCAATTGCATAAGCTCATAGACTATGTGAATCTGCAAATGATTCATCATGTGTAGTTCAAGATTCTTAGGCTATCTCAAATGCAAAATTTTGGCATGCATGCTTTGGTCATCTGAATTTTTGCTAGTTTACCTCACTTGCAAAAATCTCAGATAGTGTCCTCTATGCCCAAAGTTGAGGCACCTTGTAAACATGAATGTGAAGGATGTATTTTGGGCAAAATTTAGTGTTTCTCCTCCCCAAAAGATGGTTCAAGTGGAGCTATTCATAAATTGCAAGTTGTTCATAGTGATGTTTGTGGTCATATGTAGACACCTTTATTTGGGAACTACCTATACTTCATGACTTTTATTGATGAATTCTTCAAGCATGCATGTGTGTATCCAATGAAAACAAAGTCCAAAGTTTTTATGTGCTTCAAAAATTTTGTAGTTATGTCTTAAAAACTCTCAGCATTTAAATTGGGCACCCTCCATTTTCATCAAGGAGGGGAATATAGCTCTTCTGATTTTAATGCATTCTAGTTAAGCATGGGATAAAATATCAATGTAGAGTGTTGTATACATCTCAACAAAGTGTACTTGTTAAACGAAAGAACAAGGCTCTCATGAAAATGGCTAGGTGTATGGTCAAAAGTCAAGTTTTACCACATAGATTTTGGCTTGAAGTAATAAGGGATCTAACGAATTCTTGATCTAATTGAGCAATGGCTAGGTGTATGGTCAAAAGTCAAGTTTTACCACATAGCTTTTGGCTTGAAGTAATAAGGGATCTAACAAATTCTTGATCTAATTGAGCAAAGCGCTTTATGCGAGATCATCTTGACACAATACTCATACAATATGCCTGAGAATCTATTGTTATTGTATGACTCAACATCGATTCTTACTTCAAAATAGTATATGTTAGTGTATTTCCATGTATGATTGTGAGTTAAAATCTATTGTGATTGTCTGACTAAACATTGATTCTTACTTCACAATAGTATGTGTATGTGTATATGTCTATATGATTGTGAGTTGAAACATATTTTGACTCTTTGACTCAACATTGATTCTTACCTCATAATAGTATCTCTATGCGTATGTGTGTATATAATTATGAACCAATATCTATTATGATTTTCTAACTTAAAATTGTATTTCCTTCACAATAGTATGTGTACATGTGTGTATATGACTATGAGTTAAAATTTATTGTGATTGTCTCATGCAACATTAGTTCTTACTTCACAATAGTATGTGTATGTGTCTGTGCATGTATAATTGTGCGTTGAAATCTAGTGTGATTGTCTCACTAAACATTGACTCGTACTTCACAACAGTATGTGTATATGTATCTATATGTATGAGTTTGAGTTAAAATCTATTGTGATTGTCTTACTGAACATTGATTATTACTTCACAATAGTATGTATACGTGTATGTTTCTGTATGATTGTGAGTTGAAATCTATTGTGATTGTCTAACTCAACATTGATTCTTACTTGACAATAGCATGTGCAAGTGTATGTGTATATGCATGTATTGTTGTGAGTTAAAATCTATTGTGATTTTAAGACTCAACTTTGTTTCTTACTTCAAAATAGTATGTGTACGTGTATGTGCGTGTATGATTATGAGTTAAAAGACCTATTGTGACTATCTAACTCAACATTGATTATTGCTTCAGAATAGTATGTGTATATGTATTTGTGTGTATGATTATGAGTCAAAAACTATTTTGATTATTGTTGATATATTCAGGTAGTGATGTGTGTGAACACACTAGGATTGTCGAGGCACTTTTTTTCCCTCTTTAGGAGGTTTTTTTCCCCCGGCTTGTATATACGCCTATTGCCCTAATGGGATATGTATCTTTGTACATTCTCTAGTAATACATTCAGTATTGTGTGTTTGTGCTCCAAGCTTCTTCTTCTTCCTTGTGTTGTTCGCATGCTTCCGCAGACGTCTAACTCCAACAATTGGTATCAGAGCAGGTCGTCGCTTCATCTAGGGCACCGTCGACACTCCTCCGTTTGTAGTCTCAGAATCGTATGAATTTTGGTGAGCATGCTCAGGGTGTTTCCGAGATAAAAAAAACTTCATTTTGTGGTGCCGAAATCGCGATCTGAGCTCGTTTCGGCCTCTGAACGCACTATCGCACTGCTTGTGCAGGCTATTTCATCATTTTGTGCCAAATGTATATGCATGTTTCTGTTCGCCAGTGTAAGCATCTCGAAGTCTGCTACATGTTTAGGAGAACTCATCTGGGCAGTTCCATTCAACTTTTTAAGATACAGTCAATTTTTTGCATCAAGGTATTTTAGTCACCGGCCATGGCTGAAAGCAGTGATGTATTCCGTATGTTGGCTATTGAGGACAAGTTGGATGGTACCAACTACCCATTATGGGCTTATATGATGCAACATGTATTGGTTGCAAAAGGATTGTGGAACATTGTGCACGGTGTTGAAAGATGTCCTGTTACACCTGTAACAACAGGTACTACAAATACAAGTGCTCGAGCTGATGAAGATGGTGTCGAAGGTGATATTCTGCAGATTCCTATTCATGCTACTATTTTTGCTGCATCTACTATAGAGCAGATTCGTTGGGATGGCAGAGATGCCCAGGCACATGCATTGATAGCTTTGTCTGTCAAACATGCCATTATTCCTCACATTCGCTCTTGCATAAAAGCTAAGGATGCTTGGGATACACTTACCACATTGTACCAAGCTAGGAATGAGGCTCGTGTTGCTTACCTCTGAAAACAGTTGGAGAGTGAGCGCATGAATGAAGGTGATTCTATGGACAGTTTCCTAACAAAGATCAAAGACTTGAAGGAACAATTGATTTCTGCTGATGAGGTTATACCAGATAGCTCACTTGTGCAGACCGTTCTGAATGGTCTTCCTGATTCATATCAGAGTTTTGCTTCTACTCTTCGGTTGATGATGAAAGAAAATCCAAATGCCTTGTCATTTGAGGAGTTAGTCTTTGTTCTGTTGCGGGAAGATCAGTCCAGGCAGAACAGGTCCATTATGCGTGTTGCAAATCAAGCTTTCCTAGCTAGTTAGAATTGCAAAGGAAAATGGAGCTCTTCTACTAGTAAGCAGAAATTTGCAAATGCTGCACATTCAAAGAACCAAGACAAAGATGAGAAAAAATCAGAAAAGCAAAAATTGTTTTGCAAGTATTGTAAAGGGAATGATCACATCATAAAGAACTGTCCAAAATTGGTTGCAAAAGAGGCAAAGAAGAAAGAGGCTAGAATGGTTGTTGGAGAAGTCTCTACACCAAAAACGGAGTCTGCTAATCTTGTGCAGGAAGAAGAATGGGCGTTTACTACTGTTTGCAATTTTGACCCATCTTCTCATGATCAGTGCATGTCTGCAATAGACTCAGATGTTTGGTATTTTGACAGTGAGGCAACCAAACATATTACCTCGCGGTGCAGTTTCTTCTCTTCACTCAAGCCTGCCCCTACAGCGAATACTGTTACATGCGCCAACAACTCCTCTTATCCTGTTATGGGAGTTGGTAAGATCATTTTGACTACTGCTGATGGTAGTTCTTTCACTTTGTTAGATGCTTTATTTGTGCCAGGGATCAAGAAGAACATGTTATCAGTTTTTGCATTAGCCAGGATTGGCTTGGTTGTGAAATTTGTTGATGACAGGTGTACAATTCATGATCTGTCAAATGGTGATGTGATTATTGCTTCTGGCATTTTATGTCATGGGCTATATAAGCTCATAGACTATGAAAGATCTAAAAATGATTTGGCATGTGCAGTAAATGATTCTCAAGCTATGTCAGATGCAAAGCTTTGGCATGCACACTTTGGTCATCTGAATTTTGCTAGTTTGCTATGCCTACAGAAATCTGAAATGGTGTCCTCTTTGCCCAAACTTGAGGCACCTGGAAAACATGTTTGTGAAGGCTGCATTTTGGGCAAAATGCAGCGTTCCTCCTTTCCAAAAGATGGTTCAGTTCGGGCTACACAGAAATTGCAGCTTGTACATAGTGATGCATGTGGTCCTATGCAGACACCCTCTTTTGGAAATTACCTTTATTTCGTGACTTTCATTGATGATTTTTCCAGGCATGCATGGGTATATCCACTCAAAGCAAAGTCCGAAGTGTTCATGTGCTTCAAACAGTTTTTGGTTTTGGCTGAAAATCTGTCAGCATGTAAAATGGGCACCCTCCATTCTGATCGAGGGGGGGAATATATGTCTTCTGATTTTAGTGCATTTCTGGTTGAACGTGGGATAAAACACCAGTGTACAGTGCCGTATACACCTCAATAGAATGGAGTTGCTGAACGGAAGAACAGGTCTCTCATGGAGATGGCGAGGTGTATGGTCAAGAGTCAGGCTTTACCTCATAGTTTCTGGCTTGAGGCTGTCATGTGTGCAGCATATATACTGAACACGTGTCCCACTAAAGCACTGCAGTCTATCACACCATATGAGGCTTGGCATGACCGCAAGCCATCTCTTGCTCATCTGCGTGTTTTTGGTTGTTTGGCATATGCATTAGTGCCTGAACAACATCGCAGAAAATTGGATGATAAAGTAGTAAAATGTATTTTTGTTGGATACAGTTCTAAAAGTAAAGGCTATTGTCAGTATCATCCACTGACTAAATGCATTCTGGTTAGCCGTGATGTTGTATTTGTGGAAGATGCTATTCAGCCATTGCTTTCATGTACTAAGGAGACATCTGTTAGCTCCAAAGACATGTATGATACTTTGATGCCTCTTTTTACAGGTGGACAGTCTAGTGCTGGTCCTAATGAGGCAAATTCTCAGCCTTTGCAGGTTTCATATGATGATGCAGATCATTCCATTTCTGATGCAGATTTACATGATGCACTTGTTGATGAGAGAGTTGATAAATTCTTCATTAAAGCAAGTATTATGGGAAAGGAAAAAGAATAGTATGTGACTACTCATCAAGAGCATAAAACAATGTCCACAATACAATGCAAATATCATGGAAATTGCTATGTAGCAAACACAAATTGGATAAAAGAACATCTTTTTAGTACATGCAAAAATGTTGTAGGATGCTCTAATCCAGATAGTGATATATGGGTACATTTGGAAGTTATGCAAACAATTGTAAATCTCAAGGTATCACATCAAAAAGATTTAAAAGAATGAATAGTTCACAGTATTTTCAAATTAGTCAAAATGTAGAGCAAGATTAAGTAGATGTATCAATGATAATAGAAGAATTTCATGATACATCTACTCAAGTATCACAAACTAGTTTCAAGAATAATCAAGATATGTGTACTCAGCTTTGTTATGATATATCAAGAACGAGTGGAGTATGTAAATCTAGTAGAATAGGTGGATTTATTAATGTATTGCCTAATATTTCTTGTCATAAACCACAAAACAAAATACATGTAGCTTTTGAGAAGCAAGACTTTTTTGAGCTTCAGCTTAAATGTACTCAAGAATTTTTACCATGTGGAATTCCTTTCAATGTTATTCCTTGACTTTCAAATATGTTTTGATATATACTACTTGAAAGGGATTCAACATGCTAGATTACAATAAAAATGCAAGCAAAATATATAGATAAAGCGAAGAACAATACTAAAGCTATCTTAAAATGATTAGCGCTCAATTGTATACCCATGTATGGATGCATAGTAGCACTGGATAGATGGACATGTTTTTAGAAGAAGTGATTGATTAATATCATGGTGATATGTCCAAAGGGAAGCATGTTTTTAAAGTTATTTGATACTTCTCTTAAGGAGAAAAGTTCATCTTTCCTTGTTATGACATATGAGCATGATATAGCTCATATGGGCAGTCCAAAGAATGTCATTCTAATATTGATTGATAATGCATCTAATTTTCGAAGTCTTAGAATTACAATACCAAAAAATATGAAGACATTAGTTGGGTTCTATGTGTGTCTCACACAGTAAACCTACTTTTGAAAGATATAGGTAGATTAATTGTTATATTCTAGAGATATACATGCCTGAAGGAATGAGAAGATCCTTGCTCAAGGGATAACCAAGGCCAAAAGACAAAGGGTTCAGATGAGGTATCTACTTATGATGGCCAGATGTGTAAAGGAACCTTAGAGAGAACTCTAGATGGTGACTATGCAAGGGATATAAATAGGTTGGAAGGTGGGTCCCAGGTATGTCATTCTCCACTTCTCATATTTGGTAATAAAGTAGAGAGCTCTTGGGAAATCTCATAACCATCTTCTCTCATGCATTTTTCAACCTTCTCCTTGCACGATGGGCATGGATATGGTGATCAATGAGTCTCTCAAGGGGATATGCGGACCTCGATAACCTTTTTGCATGCATCCATGGCTTCATACGTGCATGGTAAGCCCTGGTGTGAGGGAAGAGTATTTTTATCAAACTTTGTAAGCTTGTTTTCTCTCTATTTCTTATCATCTTTGTAGGTCTATCTAGTATACCATGTAGAATGTTTGATTCTGCACATTTTGATATGTGATATAAGGTGTGATCTCAAATGCCCAAGAAGATATGACTTCCAAAATTTCTATAGCTCATTCAACTTCAAATTTAGAGAAAGAAAAAAAGGAAGATTCATGAACTCAAGCATACACACATAGAGTTGCATGTGTACATACACACACATACATACACACACACACACACGCACACATATATATATATATATATATATATATATATATATATATATATATATATATATATATATATATATATATATATATATATATATATATATATATATATATATATATATATATATGGGAGCATTGCATCAATGTATATAATACATCAAATGTAGTAGTGAAAATCACCTAAATTACCCCATGATCATCATCATCCACATCATCATGATCATCCACATGATCTGATTTATCTGAAGAGGCATCTTGGGTACAGGGGTTAGTACCATGTGACGATCGATATCCTCTTTCTTGTGTCTATCTATCCACCTTATCCATATTGGCCTCTCCATAATACTCCTATATCACATATAACATACATAAATAAATATAAAATATAAAATATCAATAAAAATAAAATAAACTATATAAATTTACTAATAGTCACAAAATCATCTAGATGCTCTCTTAATTGCTCACTCACATCTCGATATCCAAAACATATAGCATATTGCATTTCCTTTTTCAAAGAAGTACCACTCTAATCCTTATGCTACATTGAAACAAATAAAAAAGGTTATTGACTAGTTTTTTAAATAAAATAAAAAATATAATTTGGGTAGTACGTATACTTAGAAATGTAGCAACAAAACCATCATACCCCATTTGGCTTAAGCCTGATGTATGACTTGCTAAAATTATCTTTTTTGCAGCAATGTGTGTTTATATTTAATGAAACAAAAATACATAGATTAAATGTAAAATATTTATAAAACATATGAGAATTATAACTCAAGTTAATATGAACTATTATACATAACGTCTATTGAGAGAATATTTCCTATAGATATAGCTTTTTGCAAAAATATTGCCATGTCTCACGTGGTATGTTAGGCCTACTATTATTTCTTTCTACATGCAATATCTCCTACTATTTGAATCTCAAAAAAATAGGATCAATATAAAAAGAAAACTTTAAATTTGTAAACATCCATACACACATATACACACAAGCATACACTTACACATACATATATATATATACACTTACACATACATACATACATATACACATACACACACATAAACATACACACACAAACACAACACATGTACATACACCCACATACATACAAACACATACACATATATATACATATGCACACATGTACACATAGACACTTATACATACACATACACACACATACATATACAGGTATACACATACATATACATATATAGGCACATACACACACATACACATTATATATATATATATATATATATATATATATATATATATATATATATATATATATATATATATATATATATATATATATATATACATACACATGCATACACACATAGACATCCACACACACACATACATACACATATATACACACACATACACACATACATAGGTGATTGATGAGTGCTCACTAAAGCAAGAAAGATCTTGTGTCTCTGTGCACTATGGAGTGGAGAGTGCTTAGGAGAAAGGAAGCCAATAGAAGCCATGAGTGTCAACATTGGGAAGACAAAACATGCTATAGAAGCTAGTCTCTTGAGCATGAGGGTTGTTGGGGTGTGGGCTCTAGGTGGTCTATGCATCATGCACCACTACGTCCTTAGGTAACTGCAAGAGGATGGAGACTTGCAAGGTGGGCTTTGCATAGAAGTAAAAATTACCTCAAACACTAAGTATGTGGTACCTTGCTTATCAATGTAAGACCCATCAGGAATCAGGAATTCTAATTAGAAATTAATTTGAATCATAGCTTTCTACTCCCATCGCAGTAAAATTTACTTCCTAAATTGTAAAATATTACCATTATGTAGTTCATTTGGTTTGATTTATCTCGTTCTCTTAAGTCTCATAGACTATGTCCAGCCACATACCAATTTCTGGGTAGCTTACTTGTGAGAGTCATATCTCTCAATTTATGTATCTATCTGTAGATTTTAAATATTCGTTGAAAAGCTTATCTTGAGTACTTCCTCTCCCTAGAGGAGTTTTATCAAATTCTTTATGTTCTATGATTTATTCAGTTTTTAGTGAATTCTAGTTTTCAGCTTAACTAAGTGAATAGGTAGCCTATTTTGAGGCAAAGAGTTGCCAAACAAAAACTACTCCAAATTCAGTGCTTCATAGCTCATTTGAAAGCTATAAGTGTTAAGTTTGAGTGACCAAAGTTTCAAGTTCATTCCGTTTTTTAATTGATACCAGTTTTTGAAGGTTCAATTGTTGGTAAAAGTCTTAATCCTAAGAAGGTCTTGTACACTTGCCACTACGAATAGGAGAGCAATTCTCCAACAATTGGTATCAGAGAATTGGAGCTTGAAGAGGCAAATCATTGGAATTGAAGTGAAGCAAAGGAGAAGCTACAAATCAAGGGGGAGCTTCGTAAAGTCAAGAAAGAGTGTTAGAACATGTTTGGGATAAACTTCGATCTTGGAAGTTTTCAATGGCTAATTTAGGACAACAAGTTGAGAAGTTAGACAAAGATAATTTTCAGTCTTGGAGATATAGAATGAAAAATTACCTTAAAGGTAAAGGTTTATGGAGTCTAGTTACTGGAGATGATTTACAACCGGTGGAGCTTCAAGATCTGAACATTACTCCAGCACAAAGGAGACAATTTGCTACAAATCAAGGGGGAGCTTCGTAAAGTCAAGAAAGAGTGTTAGAACATGTTTGGGATAAACTTCGATCTTGGAAGTTTTCAATGGCTAATTTAGGACAACAAGTTGAGAAGTTAGACAAAGATAATTTTCAGTCTTGGAGATATAGAATGAAAAATTACCTTAAAGGTAAAGGTTTATGGAGTCTAGTTACTGGAGATGATTTACAACCGGTGGAGCTTCAAGATCTGAACATTACTCCAGCACAAAGGAGACAATTTGCTAATTGGGAAGAGAGGAATCAAAGGGTGATGTTCCTCATTTCACAAGTTATTTCTAACACTATGATTGATCATGTGCAAATCTTAGAGATAGCCATGGAAGTTTGGGAAGCATTGAAGAAGTTTAATGCTACCTCAACAAGGTCTCAGAGGATGCAACTCAAGAATGAGCTCAACAACATGAAGAAAAGCTCAAACCAAAGCATTAGTGAGTATAAATTGAAGATCAAGGAGCTTCGAGATCAGCTAGCATCAGTTGGATGCAAGATAGAAGAGGAAGACATCCTCCAAATAGCCCTCAATGGATTAGAGTGAAGAGAAGTGGAAGCCCCTCATCACAAACATTCTTTATAGAGAGCCTCTACCAACATTCGACGAGAAGTGTAAAAGGATGTGTGGAGACTGGTGATGAAACTAAACACGCAATTGAGCATGTTGGAGATATCAAGCTTGGAGACAAGAAGGTATTGACTGATGTTCTTCATGTTCCTACTATTGCAAAGAATTTGGTTTCAGTAGGACAAATGGTAGAGAAAGGATATCATGTTATCTTCAATGAAAAAGGTTGCATTATAAAGAATCCAAAAGAAGGATTCAAGGTCGTTGCTCAAGGAAGGAAAGAAGGTAGGATGTTCACTTTGGACATTCAACAACCTCATGGAAAGGTGATGTATATTTAATTTCGAAACAAGAGGATTGCTGAAATTGATTTGTGGCACAAAAACGGTTTGGACATATCAACATTCCCAAGCTCAAGGACATGAGCAACCATGAAGTGGTAAGAGGTCTTCCAAGATTCAATGATGTTGGACTACATGAGTTTTGTGAAGCATGCCAACTAGGAAAGCAAACTCGACAACCATTCAACAAGAGCAACTATGTGGCAAGGAATGTCCTCGACTTGATACACACGGATGTATGGGGACCATAACAACAACCATCGGTGGCTGGTAATAGATATTTTGTCACTTTTATTGATGGTCATTCAAGAAAAGTATGGATGTTTTGCATAAAACAAAAATCAGATGTGTTCTCCATCTTCAAAAGATTTAAAGCACACGTAGAAAAGGAAACACGATGCTACATAAGGACCTTGAGGTCTGACGGAGGAGAAGAATATTTATCCAAAGAATTTTCAAATTTTCTTTATGAAAATGGCATCAAGCGACAATTCATATGTAGGTACACACCTCAACAAAATGGAATAGTTGAAAGGAAGAACAAACATATCATATAAGTTGCAAGATGCATGCTCAACGAGATGAAGGTGCCACTAAACTATTGGGTTGAAGTGCAGCTAGTATGGCTGTTTATTTGATGAACAAGTGCACAACGGCTGGAGTGCATAATTTAACTCAACGGCTGGAGTGCATAATTGAACTCCTGAGGAGGTTTATTCTGGTAAGAAACCTGACTTTACACATCTTAAAGTTTTTGGATGTGTGTGTTATATTCACATCCCTCAAGAACTAAGGACAAAGATTGAGACAAAGTCAGAAAAATGTATTTTCATTGGATATTCATCGGAGCAAAAGGGATAGAGGTGCTACAATCCGGTGATAGAGGAGCTATGAGTCTCACGAGATGTGGTATTTGATGAGCTAAGACCATGGTTTGGAGACAAAGGGAAAAAGATGATTCTTGAAAAAGATTGCGAAGATGATGGAGGTGTTGTCCAAGAAGAATTTTACCAAACAAGTAGTCAAATGTCAGGTCCAAAAGCTTCTACATCACATGGAGAAAGCTCAACATGGAAGGGGAGAGTTATGAAAGATTTGAAGCTGAAAGTGCTGCCCAAAATAGTGATTCAAATGCAAGTGAAGAAGAGTATGAAGAGGTGATTACACCAAAGGTAAAGTTGAATCGGTTGAAGAAGCAATATTCAAAAGGAAATGAAAGGAGGTCTTCAAGAGCAAGGTATCCAATTCAAAGGTTGAACTATGATATTTTTATTGCAAAGCATTTTGCATATATGGCACAGGTGGTCAAAGACAAAGAATCGGATGCATATGAAGAAGCATGTACACAAAAAGAATGGAAGAAAGCTATGCAAGAAGAGATAAAAGCTCTCAAGGGCAATCACACATGGGAGCAAGTTTCAAAGGCTGAAGGTATGAAGATTGCTCCAAATAAATGGGTGTTTAAAATAAAGAGAAATGCTTATGGTTCTCTAGCTAGGCATAAAGCTAGACTAGTAGCAAAAGGATTCAAGCAAACTCACGGCATCGACTATGAAGAGACTTTCAGCCCGATTGCAAAGATGGAAACAATTAGAACCTTGATTGCAGTGAGTGCAGCAAGGAGATGGCCATTGTACCAACTTGAGATAAAAAATGCTTTTCTCAATGGAGATCTTCAAGAAGAGGTATACATGAGTCAACCAATTGGATTTGAAGATAAAAAGCATCCAAATTTTGTTTGTAGATTGAAGAAAGCTTTGTATGGGTTGAAGCAAGCACCCCATGCTTGGAACCAATGATTGGTTGAGTACCTCACAAGGTGTGGGTATAGTCCAAGTAGTGTAGATCCCTCTCCCTACATGAGAAAAGAAGAAGGCAAGCAGGTATACATTTACATATATGTTGATGATCTTATCATAACAGGCAGTAATGTTGCAAGAATACAAGAGATAAAAAGAAAACTCGGTAAGGAGTTTAAAATTTCAGGTCTTGGTGAGCTGAAATACTTTTTAGGCATTGAGGTAGTCTATGGAAAAGATGGCATCTACTTGATGCAAAGAAAGTACCTACTAGATGTTCTTTTCAGATTTGGAATGAGTGAATGCAAACCACTCACTCAACCTATGGACACAAATGTGAAGCTATGCTCAACTGATGGAGAGAAGTTACATGATGTAACTACATATAGGAGTATTATAGGTTCATTGATCTATGCTATGATCACAAGACCAGATTTGTGTTACATCGTTGGAGTTCTTTCTCAATTTATGCAAACTCCAACAAGTGAACATTTAAATTTAGCCAAACGAGAGCTAAGATATGTGAAGCACACAGTCAATCATGCCTTGTTTTATAGATATGATGAAGAATTGCAAGTAAAGGGCTTTAATGATGTTGATTGGGCTAGTTGGAAGGAAGATAGAAGATCCACTTCAGGTTATGTGTTCATGATAGGTAGCAAACCTATCACATGGAGCTAGAAGGAGCAACCTATTGTTGCACTATCATCTATAGAAGCTGAATATAGAGGATTGGCCTTTGCAACTTGTCAAGCTATGTGGATTAAGAAGCTCTTGGTTGATCTTGATGTGCAGATAGAGACCATTCCAATTTATGGTGACAATGTTTCAAGCATTCACTTGACAAACAATCCAATGTTTCATGCACAAAGTAAGCACATAGAAGTGCATTATCATTATGTTCGAGAAAAAGTTCTGAGCAAGGATGTGGATATAAAGTTCATTATAACTAGTGACCAGGTTGCAGAAATGTTTACAAAGTCCTTGGATGTTTCTAAGCTAAAGAGGTTCAAGGATGAAATCAACTTACAGGATATGGCTGAAGGTGCAAGCTCACATGTGAGCTTGAGGGGGAGTGTTAAAAATAAAGAAGCTTTTGCAAAAAGTATTTTCTTCAAATAGAAGGAAAATACAAAAATGAAAAATGGAAGCATTTACTTCAGCAAGTAGTGGAGGCCAAAAGAGAATCAATCAAAAGAGAATCAAATCCAAAAATTCAATAGGAGTGGCTACTCAAAGTAGTGGAGGAGTTATGGAGAAAACCTCTCAAAATCATCATGAGAGCTTATGGTCATTTGGCTACAAAAGAGGCAATGGAGGATACTCAAGAATAGAGGAAGAAGGTGTTGAAGTCCCCTTGTAGGTAGTTAATTTGGTTTGAGTCATTTCATTCTCTTCAGTCTCATAGACTATGTCTAGCCACATACGAATTTCTCGGTAGCCTACTTGTGAGAGTCAAATCTTTGAATTTATGTTTCCATTTGTAGAGTTTAAATATTCATTGGAAAGATTATCTTGAGTACTTTTCAGGCTAACTGAGTAAAATAGGTAGCCTATTTTGCGACAAAGCGTTGCCAAACCAAAACTACTCCAAATTGAGTGTTTGATAGCTCATTTGAAAGATATAAGTGTCCAGTTTGAGTGACCAGAGTTTCAAGTTCATTGCTTTTTTTACTTGATACCAGTTTTCATTTGAAGGTTCAGCTGTTGGTAAAATTCTTGATCCTAAGAAGGTCTTCTACACTTTCCGCTGCGAATAGGAGAGGAATTCTCCAACAGGTTTTTGAGCCTAAAGCATAGAGTTGAAAAACACTTGTAGGTGTTGTTGGCTAGTGTTTGGACCATGAGTTTAGCCTTTCAATGCCATTTACTACATATATTGAGCACATACACACTATGTAGACTTGTGTGGATATCGCTTATGTACATCCATGTGGCCATTGATATAGCAACTATGTATTTGCATAAAACCTTTGTGACATTGATAAATAAGGTCATGGCAAGGTTTTCTCAATTGAGAGACACCTAGATGTCAGGATCTCTTTGGTGATGCAGGTGGAAGACTTATCTAGCCTCACCATAGGAGATGTATGATAGTTGTTCATAGGTGCTTGGTGAGCCTAGTTGGTTTCCTTTAGTTAAGTGGTTATATGCAGTGGAGTCAGTGATTCACCATGCAGGTTCACATGCCAGTACTTGCACTGTATTGAGTTTTTCTGACACTCATCATTTCTCATTTTGAAGAGGAGACTCTAGCAAAATTTTTCTAAATTTCAATTTTTTTAACTATATAGTGGTCAATTTTGTTGGACTTTGAGGTTTGTAGAAGCACACAAATAGCACAAGGAAGAAGGAGAATCTTGGAGCACAACACACTATATTGAATGTATTACCAACAGAATTTTCAAAGATTAGTGATTAATTAGGGTTATAGGCATATATACAAGGCAGGAAAAAAAAACCTCCTAAAAAGGGAAAAAAGTGCCCCGGCCATCCTAGTGTATTCACACACATCATTATCAAAATATATCAACAAATCCCCCTAGGAGTGATGCGGTGAACAAGAAGCTAGCACTCATGTATAAGGAAGTGCCAAGCTATGTGGAATCAATCCAGAAAATTAAGTAAGGCCAAAGCTTTGTGGAAAGCTTCAAACTTCTCCCTAGGAAAAGCCTTTGTGAAAAGGTCTACAATGTTCTCTTGTGTGGGCACATATGCCAAAATGATCTCTCCAGCAAAGAATCTCTCCCTAACATAGCAATAGTGCACCTCAATGTGCTTAGTGTGAGCATGAAAACACAGGGTTCTTCGCAATCGCCAATGCACTCTAACAACCAGTAAAGATGGTAGTGGCAGAAGACTCACCAACTACCAAATTAGGCATAAGGTGTATGAGCCACACACACTCAACAATCATTGTCAAAGCTTCCCTATACTTAACCTCACAACTAAAAGTGGCCACAATAGGCTGATTCTTGCTCCACCAAGATATGGATGAGCTACCAAGCATGAAGCAAAAACCATTGGTGGACACACGATTGTCATGACCACTAGCCCAACCACAGTCAGAAAAAACATCTAGATCTGGTAGGAGTAATCCCCCCCTTGGGATAAAACAATGCAAGTATTCAGGTACTAATCAAGTACTGAAAGATGCATTTAACTACTTACCAATGTTTAACACCTAGGCAATGCATAAACCTACTCATCTATGAGACAACAAACTGAATATGTGGACAAGCAATGCATAAGTAAATCAAGCATCCAATAGTGTGCTAATAGAGAACAACATCAAATGCATCTCTAGCATCATGAAGACTTATCCATAAACTAGTTTCCATAGGCATTGTAATAGGTTTGTAGTCTTTAAGGACAAAAAACTACAATAATGTATCAATGTATTTTGTTTGACACAAAGTTATACCACCATCAACTTGCATAAATTGAATGCCCAAATAATGATGCAAATACACCAAATCTGGGATTGTTCTCAAAACCATGTGAAATCAAGTAGGCATGTATATTTTCATACCAAGCACGTGGTGCTTGCTTCAAACCATATAATGCCTTTTTCAACCTGCACACTTTGTTTTCATGCCCTCTCTGCATTGAGCCTAAAAACATACACTTCTTCATGCAAGTCATCATTCAAAAATTCATTTTTAATGTCCAAATGATGTACATTCCAACCATGATGAGCTGCAAATGCACATATGCTACGAAGAGTATTCATTCAGCATGTAGGAGCAAAGGTCTCATCAAAATCAATGCCTCTTTCTTAAGCATAACCTTTTGCAACAATCCTAGCTTTATACCTGTGAGTCATTCCATCAAGCTTACACTTCATCTTGTGTACCCACTTAGTGCCAATGGCCCTCTTGCCTAGAGGCAAGTCACATAAAGACAAGGTACCATTCTTCATAATAGCATCATATTTTGATTTGCATAGGAGCCATCCAATTTTCTAAATTTTGTGCTTCATCAAACAAAATAGCTTCATTGTAAAGACTAAAGGTAGTCATAGCATAGCAATCTGATCCAAAAGAAGCACTATGAGAGCCTAAATGAGTATGATATGATGGAGGTGCAACTAATTTGCTATCTTGCAAATTTTGCATCTACCATTTAGGCATATTTTTGCCTCCTCTATATCAAACCACTCATCAACAAGTGCATCATGTAAATTTGCATCAGAAACAGAATGATCTACATCATCATGTGGAACATGCAGAGACTAAGAAAATGCCTCATTTGGACCAGCACTAGAGTGTCCATCTACAAAAAGAGGCAACAAAGTGTCATACACATCTTTGGAGCTAATTGATGTCTCCTTAGTACATGAAATTAATCATCGAATTGCATCTTCCACAAAAACAACATCAGCAATAACCAAAATGCCTTTGATCTATGGAAGATATAGATGATAGCCTTTGCTCTCACAATTGTACCCAACAAAAATACATTTCACTGCTTTATCATCCCATTTCCCATGTTGTTGTTATGCCACTAATGCATATGTGACACAACCAAAGACATGTAGATGAGCAACAAATGGCTTACAACCATGCCAAGCCTCATATGGAGTGATAGAATGCAATGCTTTGGTGGGATGCCCATTAAGTACATATGGTGCACACATAACAACCTCAAGCTAGAAATTGTGGTAAAGCCTCACTCTTGACCATACACCTCGCCATCTCCATGAGTGACCTATTCTTCCTTTCTACAACTTCATTCTATTGAGTTATATATGGCACTATACACTGATGCTTTATCCCATGTTCAGCCACAAATGCATTAAAGTCAGAAGAAATATACCCCCCTTAATCAAAAGAGAGGGTGCTCATTTTACGTGCTGACAAATTTTTGGCCAAACCCAGAAATTTTTTGAAGCACATAAACACTTCAAACTTTTCTTTCAATGGATATACCCATGCATGCCCCAAAAATTCATCAATGAAAGTCACGAAGTAAAGGTAGTTCCCAAAAGAAGGTGTTTGCATAGGACCACAAACATCACTATGAACGAGTTGCATTTTCTTAATAGCTAGTACTGAACCATCTTTTGGGAAGGAGGAATGTTGCATTTTTCCCAAAATATAGCCTTCAGAGAGATGTTTGCCTCAAGTTTGGGTAGAGAGGACATCATTTCAGATTTCTAGTGGTGTAGCACACTAGCAAAATTTGAATGACCAAAGCATGCATGCCAAAGCTTTGCATATAACATAGCTTGAGAATCTTGAACTGCACATGCTCAATCATTCATAGATTTTGCATGATCTATGAGCTTATACAACCCATGTCATAAAATTCCAGAAGAAATAATGACATCGCCATTTGACAGATCATGAATCGTACATTTGTCATTAAAAATATTCACAACCAAGCCAATCTTGGCTAATGCTAAAACTAATAACATATTTTTCTTGATCGCGAGAATGAATAAAGCATCTGATAAATGTAAAAGAACTACCATGAGCACTAGCCAGAATGATCTTACCAACTCCCATGATAGGATAAGAGGAATTTTGGGTGCATGTGATAGTATTCCCTATAGGGACAGGCTTAAGTGAAGTGAAGAAACTACACTATGATGTAATACGTTTGGTTGGTGCACTATCAAAGTACCAAACATCTGAGTCTATTGAAGACATACACTATTCATGAGAATATAGTTCATAACTACAAATAGTAATAAATGCCCATTCATTCTGTAGGTGTCGGGGCCTCTGTAACAACCATTCTAGTCTCTATTTTCTTTGCCTCTTTTGCAACCAGTTTTGGAAAACTCTTTATGACATGATCATTTCCTTTAAAATATTTGCAAAAAAAATTATGTTTTTTTGTTTTCTTCTTGTTTTTTTTCATCCTTCTTTGATTGTGGAGAATTAGTAGATTTTTCTAGACTAGAAGATGAGCTTCATTTACCTTTTCCCTTCTGACTAGCCAAGAAAGCTTGATCTACAACATGCATAATGGACTTGTTCTGCCTAGACTAATCTTCTTGCAATAGAACAGAGACTAACTCCTCAAATGTTAATGCATTTGGATTACCTTTCATCGTTAGTCAAAGAGTGGAAGAAAAACTTTGATATGAATCAAGAAGACCATTGAGAACACTCTATGCAAGTGAATTGTCTAGCAAGACTTCATCAGCAGAAATCAATTATTCCTTCAAATCTTTGATCTTTGTCAAAAAATTGTCCATGAAATCTCCTTCATTCATGTGCTCACTCTCCTACAATTTTTGAAGGTAAGCAACATGAGCCTCATTCCTTACATGGTATAAATCGGTAAGTGTATCCTAAGCATCCTTTGCTATTTTCCAAGAGTGAATGTGAGGAATAATGGCATGTTTGACAGACAAGGCTATCAATGCATGTGTTTGAGCATCTCTGCCTTCCCAATGAAGTTGGTCTATAGTAGGTGGAGTAGGAACCACAATACAAACATGAACTTGAAGAATGTAATCTTCAATGCCATTTGTATCACCTTCGGTAACTGTATTTGCAAATGTAGTATGATGATTTTCAACACCCTGCACAATATTCCACAATCCTTTTGTGACCAATACATGATGCATCATATATGCCCATAATGGGTAATTGATATGACCCAACTTATCCTCAATAGCCGACATGTGGAATAGATCACTACTTTCATACATGGCCACTGACTAAGATACCTTGATGCAAAAAAATGATTGTATCATAAAAACTTGAACAGAACTACCATGTCGAGTTCTGTTAAACCTATAGTAGACTTTGAGGAGCTTATACATGCAAACCAAAAATGGCATATATTTTTGGCACAAAAAGAAAAAGATTCTTGCACAAGCGTTGTGATAATGCATTTAGAGTATGCTCACCAATTTTTCTTTGATTTTGAGCCTATGACCATAGTGGTGTCGACAATGCCATAGATGAAGCTGCGACCTAATCTTATAACAATTGTTGGAGTTTGAGGTCTACAAAAGCATGCCAAGAGCACAAGGAAGAAGAAGAAGTTTGGAGCACAACACACTACACTGAATGTATTACAAAGAGAATGTTCAAAGATTAGTGACTCGTTAGGGTTATAGGCATATATACAAGTCAAGGAAAAAACCTTCTAAAGAGGGAAAAAAAGTTCCCCGATAGTTGCACTATGTTCACACACATCACTCCTGAAATATATCCTTTTTTGTTGGTCATCGCTATTCATTAATCCATTTTTATGGGGAGACTATGTTGAATTTTTCCCAAGATCAGATACTTGATCATCCCTTTTTTTTAGCCTCAATGGTATTTGGACTATTCTAGCTCCATTATCATTCTAGTATGTTCTCTATCATCATGGCATCAGAGATCTCAGACATGTCTCATGGATCAAGGTCTAGTGCATGTATTCCAAGGAGGAGCTACAACTTGTCGGGCAAAGACCATTTTGAGATCTGAAAATTTGATGGCACAAAATTTGCTCTATGGAAGAATAAGATTAAAGATGTACTAATTCAAAGGAGGCAACGAAAGCTAGTAAATGGAATCTCAAAGAAGCATGTTGGCATGGATGAGGATGATTGGGATGAGTTGGATGAAATGGCTATGTCTACCATTTGATTGCACCTGGCAGATAATGTTTGCTTTATAGTATTGGACTGTGAAAGTGCAGAGGAGCTTTTGAAGAAGTTATGCAACACATATGAAAAAGAAACGGCATCAAATAAAGTGTATCTAATGAGAAAGCTATATGACTTTTGGCAGCAGTCAAGGAACCGAAGGACTCACAAGGCAAGGAAGCCAACGAAGGGAGTCGGAACGAAGAGAAGGCACAAGCAGACAGAGTAGTCAAAGAAGATCTGGCAAGTAGGCCATCTAAATTTTTCATGTATCAAAGAGGTGGGCACATAAGAAGAAGGAGCAAGTAGGGAGCTCCAGGAAATGTATGTCAAACTGTTAGAAGAAATCCCTACAAAAATAGTGATTTTCATCACTAAAAACCATTGTAAATATCATTTCATATTTTTGTAGCTCCATTTTGTGCAAGCCAAGGAGTCCTTGAGCTTGAGGAGCTTTAGAAGTACCTACCTATTAGTTTTCACATTTTCTTAGACTCCATTTGAACCTCCAAATAGGCCAGAGAACCTAATTTTTAACTAGGCCGGACACTAGGTCTGGACAGAGCCAAAAACTAGACAAAAACTATAAATAGAGCTAGAGAGCTCATTTTTGAGGTTAGCTTGTAATAGAATTGAGCTTGTATGAGCATTTTGGAAGTAATCTAAAAGAACTCCATTGTCTTCCTCTTTGTTCTTGCCGTGTGTGCACGTGTGTGTGTGTGTATGTGTGTGCATGTTTGTGTGCTTCTCACTCACGCACTTGTGCCTTCACTTGCTCAAGGTTATCATACCATCCTCACGTCTTCCCGGATTGACATTAAAGGAGGTGCTACTCATCATTGAGCTACACCAAATTTTGGCGCCGTTGTCGGGGATCGAGCTTTGAGGACGAGTGTGTGATGGTAAGATGTAGAGTTGTGACGTTGGCGTTGTAGGTAATATCTTTAATTTTTCCTTATTTTTCTCTTTCTTACTTCATCATCATCACCATCATCATCCTCACCATATCCGATCTCCATCTCCATCATCGCGAAAATTTCAGTTTTTTTATCATATCTACTTTCCCCTTCCATTTCCCTCATTCCACTTGTGAGAGAGAGAGCGAGAGAGCGATTTGTGTGCACTATTTTTGCATGTTCCTTGAGTTTTCTTGCAAGATCTGGCTGTCCCATCATCTCCAGCACTCTACACAGGTACGGAAAAGCTCGGTCCTGTCTCTGTGTCGCCGATCTCTGTCGATCGCGATCGACAGAAAAATAGCTCATTTGGTAAAACAAAGCACACCACAATGACACACATGAGGAGCACTTTCCAAATCACTACATAAAATTAAAAAATTCCGTGTTTCTCTATCAATCACGACCGACAGCCTATGTCAATCGCGACCGACAGACCAGTCAATCGTGACCAACAGGCGTATCGATCGCCACCGACAGGCGTGTCGATCACGATCGACAGACCCCACGACCGACCGACTTCCACGTAGGATTCAGTCAATCGTGATTGACACCATCGATCGCGACCGACTGAAAATCCACGATTGATTGAATTTCTCGCGTTGCCACATGTCCATCACGATGGAAACAACCCCGATCAACTGAAATCACGGCAAAATTCGCGGAAAAAGTATCCATCGCGATTGACACCGTCGATCGCGATTGACAGGACCCACGACCGACTCTATCGATCACGATTGACATTGTCAATCACGACTGACGTGTCGATCACGACCGATAGGCCCCGACGGACACCTCTGACAATCACAATTGACAGACCTGTCGATCATGATTGACAGGCTTTTTTGGCCAGAATTCTAGGGTTCTATTTCCAAGTCTTTGGGGTAATTTTTGGGCATACTTGTCAAGCCATTAGTGATTTGTGAAGTCCCTACACTTGTGTTCCGAGAAAAGTCCTGTGAATTGTCAGCCTGTTTGAACCCTGTTTTAGCCCTAGAACCCTGAACTGGCATAACTTTCTCATACAAAATCCGTTCGGGGTGATCTTAGGCTTGTTGGAAAGCTCGTGGGGGGTAAAATTAATATCAGGATTATTAGATAGGGTATTTTGAATTTGACCATAACCCGGGGTAGGAAAGCTGAAGGATCCTTGGGCTTGTTTTCCATAAAGGCAAAGGGAAATTTGGTTTGTGAATTGCATGCATGAAAGTGATCTATCCATCATTTGAATTTAAGTCTTGAGCTAACCTTGAGACTCTTACAGGTCCATTGAGAGCTTTTGAAGGCATCCAAAGCAAGGGCTTTTTGCAAGCTCGAGAACCGGGTTCTTGAGCACCGAAGGACAAGGGATCAGCAAGCGAGGTTGGAATACTCTCAACCCCCTCTGTCAATTCCTAGCTTAGGCTAAGTACGAATAGTGCTAGAAGTAAGTCAGGGCAACGATAGGCACGAGACAAGTCAAGACTATCTAAGAAATCGAGTTCAAGTCAAGAGATAACGTGTGTGTGACCGATAACTTTAAAGGGAAGGAACTTAACGTGAAACGAGCAACTTAAAGTGCCGAAATTGACTCAAGTATTCCTGACGATGTGATATCAGACAAGAACATAAACACGATAATCAACATAAAAAAGAATCAAGTGACTGATACAAAAGAACTCAGCAACGAGGTTGTACCTTAGGTAAAAATTGGGATTGCTCAATTAGGCTTATGAACCTGATCAGGACGACACCTAGGGAGAGACAGACAGAGTCTTAGATCTTCAGAGGCTAGTGTCAATCATACTCCTAGGTCTTGGGCCCAGCAGTTGAGCCATCATTCGTACTACCCTAGCTCTGAGACTAGCGAGTCTGAGATGTCCCATGATATGGAGAGACCTACAAGAAGTTCAGGAGTTCCATATTTACATAGGGTAGAGGCCCTTACAAGATGCAACTCGAATACCTTAGGACCAACCGATTAGGTGCTTGCATCTATGAGGATGGCCTAGGAAGATCTATGGTCCAGATTAAAAACCCTGACCAATCCATTGGACTAGAACACCCAGCTGTGAAATTTGAAAATGGAGCATACCTGGACAAAGAGGGAACCATATATGTAGTCACCAGTCACCCAGATAGGACAAACGAATTCGAAAACGTGATCCTTGAGACGGACATAGGTGACCTAGAGCAAGGAAACATGGGTGTAGAACTTAGAACCCCTCGAGGCAAATCAGTTCTCACTAGGATTATCACACCAGAGTGGATTCCCCAAGACAATAAGAGCATAGATCTGCTCCTAAACCGAGAGGCTGATGAAGCCTTTTGGAGGTATAAATCTGATCAGCCAAATGAGGTAGGAACCATCATGATATATGAGTTCAAAGATCCGGATAGCCCAGGCAGAGTGACCTACTTAGATCACACTTTAGAGAGGATCTTTGTGGTTACAGAACATGATAGACATGCTTACACTTGGAAAGGTGAATCTATTTTCCCCCAACCAAGATCTACTATGTCCTATGGTCACCTCGGAGCTGGAACATCCCAAGCTCATGGAGCTCAAAGAGAAAGACATAGAGACAGAACTGAGGTAAGCTTTGCCAACCCAATGGAAAGAGAAAGAACGAGAACGGAAACAAATAGAGCGGAACCTGAGGGACTTAGAGCCCCAAGGAACCAAAGGAATGCGGATGAATTCCCTCTACCAAGACCTAGAGAACACACCAGAACCTTGAGACCTACACAGCTGATTAAGTCCATGAACAACTACTTCGATGGCACAGGAGACCCATATGATCATGTGGCCGAGTTTAGGCAAGTCTTGAGAGCTGAACAAGTTGAGGACCTATTCACACAATATAATGACTTTGGTCTAACCCTTAGGAACACAGCCCTTACATGGTTTCAACCATTGAATGAGAGACAGTTCAGGAGCATAGACCAACTCTTAGAGGCTTTTATCACTGAATTCTCTAAGAGTGGGATAAGGCATAATACTTCCTCATTGATACATAGCTTCAAGCAGACCCCCCAAGAGACAGTTAGACTTGCAGGAAGAAGGTTTAGGCAATATCTAGAGAGATGTCCTATCCCTGAGTTACCCACTCCAGCCAAGCAAGTGGCATTATTCTTGGATGGACTGCTGAGTACAAAGTTGAGATCATATGTGTACTTGAAAGACCCTCGAACCATAGAAGAGTGTGTACGCATGTGCATTGATATTGAGGATAACCTAGGGGAAGAGTTAGAGCTTTCCAGAATCTACAAAGATTCAGATAGTGCCTCTAGCCTCTCTTCCTCGCAATCCACATCAATTGAGGAACTCGCAGAGAAAGTAGTTCAAAAACTAGGTGTCACTAGCAAGCAAATCCCAGGGTTTGCCCCAGTAAAGAGGTGCTATACTTGCGGTGGTGACCATATGGCGAACGTATGTCCCATCATGGCTCAACCCCAAGTGAACTGTTGGAAGCAGCCAGAGGCACAGACGCCACGGAAGCATGTGAAGACGAAGCAGGGAGCCAGTCGGGTCAATTTTCCAAACAAATATGTTTTTTATTATTTCTTCAAACATTCAACAGTGATTATTATCACTAATTGTAACATATGTATCATAGAAAACCCCATTTTGTAATCCATAGCTCCATTTTGTGCAAGCCGAGGAGTCCTCGAGCTTGAGGAGCTTAGGTAGAATGCTCGTACCAATTTTCGTTATTTTTAGACATCTTTTACCCTTCCAAATAGCCTCTAGGACCTAATTTTTAACTAGGCCGGTCACTAGATGTGAAACCGGTCAAAACTAGTCTAGAAACTATAAAAAGAGCTAGAGAGCTCATTTTTGAGGTTGGTTCATTTTGGTTAGTGTGAGCATAGAGCTAGTTTGAGCTTGTAAGAACATTCTTGAGTAATAGAGCTAATTTCCCACCTTCCATTGTGTCTTGCTTGTCTCTTCATTGTGTGTGTGTATGTGTGTGTGCATCTTTGTGCTTCTCACCTTCACTCTCACATCATCTCACATTCACGATCTTCATATCACTCCTACCTCTCCCACGGATTGACATTAAGGAGGTGAAGCTTCTTAACGTGGTTCTCACCATTGTGCTAGAGCAACACCAAATTTGGCGCCGTTGCCGGGGATCGAGTCTAGGACGAATGTGTGATGGTAAGAGTATAGCAAGAAGTGGCGTTGGAAGGTAAAAATTTCAGTTTTTGTTGTTGTTTTTACTTAGTTTTTAGTGTTTTTCACCTTCCCCACACTCCATCTTCATCATTGCATCATCATCTCCACTTCCAAAAAAATCAGAAAATTCACCATATCCACCCATTCACCTCATTTCCCCTCATTTGTGCATGCGAGAGAGCGAGAGAGAGTTTTTGCGATTGTATGTGCTTGCTTTTTCTTGAGTTTTCTTGCAGGTACAGAGCTTCAGAGCATCAGGAAAGCTTCCAAAAGGTAAAAAATGTACTTTCTGTCAGAGATTTCCGAGTGTGGCGGACCATCGCGATGGTCTGCAAATTTCGGTTTTTGAGGTAGGCGACCACACCACTAGATAGGCGATACTTGCGCATTCACGGAACCACAATTACATTTCAAAAATTCGTTGTTTGGTGGACCATCGCGATTGGCTCGGACCATCGCGATTGTGTCACACCATCGCGATAGGCTCACGCCATTGCGACGGCTCGGCCGGACCATCGCGACGGTTCGCTTTTTCGGACCATCGCGACGGTTCACTTGAGCCATCGCGACGGTCCACTCGGACCATCGCGACTGTCCAGTTGACCCCGCACCATCGCGATTGGCCCACGCCATCGCCACGACAGTGCCACGTGTCACGATAGACCATCGCGACGGTTCAACCTTTGGACCATCGCGACAGCCCAAAATCGGACCATCGCGATTGGCTCAAGCCATCGCATCGCGGACCATCGCGACGGTTCATTTCGGACCATCGCGATTGTCCACCGTTGACCGTTGACCGTGCCATCGCGATTGTCCGCCCGATCACGCCATCGCGACGGTTCATTTTTCGGACCATCGCGACGGTCCATTCCCACGCCATCGCGATCGTTCACTTCGGGCCATCGCGACGGTTCACCTTTTCGCGCCATCGCGATTGTCCAACTTTGACCATTGACCCGCGCCATCGCGACGGTTCGCCTTTTCGCGCCATCGCGATTGTCCAAATCCCGCGCCATCGCGATTGTCCAAATTCCACGCCATCGCGACGGTTCGCTTGGACCATCGCGACGGTCCCAGACCATCGCGATTGCCCACCCCCATCGCAAAATTTGGACTTCAATTTTTGACCAATTTTGAGGGTATTTTTGGAAAATTTTTGGACCATTAGACTCATAGGAGACCCCTTAGCTCATATTTGAGGGAAAATTGGATTGTCAGTTTTTACCCCCCAGGGCCTGAACGCGTATAACTTTCTCATCCGAAGTCCGTTTTTTGAGCTTAATAGCTCGTTAGAAAGCTCGTGACGAGTACTACGTGACCTCAACTGTTTTTTTCATAAAGAGTACATCTATTTTTGGATAAGCTATTTTGAGGTTCACCTAGTTTGGGACTAGGAAGCCAGAGGGCAAGTGTTGAAAATTTGGGCAAAAGGGAAGGGATTAAAAGGTGTATATACTCAAGTGTTTAATCTTCTTGTGAATTGGTCTAACATTGGAATTTTCCAGGTCTAGCAAGGGCAAGCAAAGGCAAGCAAGCAAGGCAGTGAAGACAGCAGAGCTTGGGAAGCACGGCTTCTTGGGCAACAGGGCATCAGAGCAACCAGAAAAGCCGACTCGAGGTTGGAAGATTACTCAACCCCCTCAGTCAATTCTTAGCTTAGGCTAAACGGTAGCATTGTGGATTTAAGACGATAGGAACGCCTCAAGTTCAAGATACCTAATTCTTTCAAGTTTAAGACCTAAGTAAAGGTGTGTGTAACGAAAACCTAAAGAAAAGAACATAAGTCTGACGGAACGATAACTCAAAACTATAACGGAAAGTCGAATTCCTGACGCATATATTAAGACAAGAATCCAAAGAAAAATTAAAAAGAACCAAGAATTAATCACAAAGAACCATTGACGATCTAAGGGTGTAATTGAGCGTGCAAGGAAGGAAATTAATGAACCTTAGATCAGGCAAACATATAGGCAAGTTGGACCGACGAAGCCTTAGATCATCAGAAGCTAGTGTAAGAACTACCGCTCGATCTTGGGCTCAGCAATTGAATAGTAGTTATCCCTACGAGTTGAGCTCAGAATCAAGCGAATCAGAAATGGCATTTAGCACAGACAGACCAGAAGGAGGGTCTCATGTAGCATACTTAGAAAAACCAGAAGGACCCTATAGAACGCAATTAGAGTTTCTCCGAACCAACCGATTAGGTGCTCGCATCTATGAGGATGGTTTGCAAAGGCAAGTGGTGCAACTGCATAACCCTGATCAACCCATTGGATTGGAAAGACCAGTGGTGAAGTTTGAGAGAGACGCTTACATAGACAAAGAAGGAACCATGTACGTACTAAGTACGCAGCCAAACGATACTAATGAGTTTGGCACAATTCAATTAGAGACGGAAGCGAAATTTCAAGGAAAAGAACCGTTAGAAGAGCCTAGAACACCGAGAGGGAAATCCGTATTAACGAGAGTACTCATCCCAGAGTGGATCCCTCAAGATAACAGGAGCACCGAGTTGTTTGTAAACAAGGAGACAGATGAAGCCTTTTGGAGGTACAGAAAGGAAAACCCTGGTGAGGTAGGCATCATTACAATTTATGAACTCAAGGACCCAGATACACCTGGAAAGGTTGTATACCTGGATGAGACTTCAGAGAGAGTCTTTGTGGTGCCTGACCGCGCTAAAAACACATACACATGGAGAGGTGAATTGATATTCCCTCCATCTAGAACGAACATGAATGCAAATCAACAAGGGGTAAGAACTTCCTCAGCCCATGGAAATCAAAGAGAAGGAAATATAGAGAGACCGGAAGTAAGCTTCAATCACCCCATAGGGAGAGATAGAACAACCACGAACACTAATAGGACGGATAGACAAAGAGAACATGGAATACCAGGTGGTAGAGATGATTTTCCTCTACCTAGACCACGCGAACACGCAAGAGTATTGAGGCCCACGCAATTAGTGAAATCAATGAAGAATTACTTTGATGGGACAGGAGATCCCTATGACCATGTCGCAGAATTCAAGCAAGTACTAAGAGCAGAACAAGTCGAGGACATGTTCACGCAATACAATGCATTTGGACTAACGTTAAAGAATACCGCTTTAACTTGGTTCCAACCATTGCAACAAAGGCAATTTAGAGACATCCATCACTTTTTAGAGTCATTCATCACTGAATTCTCTAAAAGTGGGATTAGACATGACACGTCTTCATTGATTCATAGCTTTAAACAGACCCCTCAGGAAACAGTGAGACTGGCAGGACGTAGGTTCAGACAATATGTTGAGCGATGTCCAATGCAAGAGCTACCCTCACAAGCTAAACAAGTATCACTGTTCCTAGATGGCTTGTTGAGCGCTAAACTACGCTCCTATGTGTACCTAAAAGAACCCAGAACGCTAGAGGAGTGTGTAAGAATATGCATAGACATTGAGGACAACTTAGGAGATGAATTAGAACTCTCAAAGGTCTATAAGGACTCAGATTGTTCTTCTCTAGCATCCACAAAATTGTCGAATTCAATAGAGGATCTAGCAGAAAAAGTGGCCCAAAAACTAGGAGTTTCTAGCAAACAGATGCCCAAGCTACCAACTAACGTACGTTGTTACACTTGTGGTGGAAATCATTTGGCAAACATGTGCCCCAATGCACCTCAACCTCACGCCAACCCTAGTGGCCAATATTGCAAAATTGAGAGAAGATACACGAATCATATGGCTCAGGACTGCCCATACAACAAACAAACCGTGAGACAGAACTACCCGCAAACATACCAGCAGCCAGGTAGGTATCAAGGCCAATACAACGCTCAGCCTTATTACTATAGGCCTCTCCAGAACTACCCATACCAGGCTCAACAGAGACCTCAACCCGTTTTAGCTCAGCAGCCACCCCCACCCGCGAATGTCATCTCAGTCAAATACGCTGCTGCAGAAGAGAACCTAAGTAGGGCCTTAGTGCCTTCTTCACCCTTGATCACCGAAAGTGACCCGAACTCAAACAGTTTTGACTCTACGCATGTAACTAGTCCACCCGCTTATTACACGGAGTCACCAGAACATGTGGAGACATATCATTATGATAGTCCACCAATGGAACCTAGTTGGGAGCCAGATTATGCTAATGTGATGTACGCAAACCCAAACCCACGGCCCCAATTGAGACAACAGAGACCACAGGGCCCTAGAGGACCATGCTTTAGGTGCCAAGGAGATCACTTCATAAAGGATTGTCCACACCCCCCAATAGCAAGGCAATCACAGTACTATAGCATCCAAGGCTTTTGTGCCGATTGTGGCAAAGAGCACATAATCAAAGATTGTCCTAAGAACCCAGTTAACACTTCGAATGTGACACCGATCAACGTGATAGGTATTGTAAACAATGCAGATGGATCCAATACTACGTACGTGCCTATCCAAGCTATAACCAGAGCCCAGGCGCTCTTACAAAACCAACAGCATAATCAAGAGAAAGTAGCCGGAACTAGTGAAGTTGCAGAATCGAGTAGTAAAAAGACGAAATCTTGGAAAGATTCCAGAGAAAGAATAAAGAGAAAATGGAGTAAAAAGATAAGTGAGTTGGAAGGAAGTCTAAGGGAATCTAGAGCCAAAATACAAGAATTGACCTCACAAGAATTAAACCAAGAAATCCCAGCTCAAAAATCAGGATCAGTTTTAGCGGAACCCATACCGGAAGATCTAGACATGATGTTTCGTGCGTATCAGGCTAGAATAAAAGAGGGACCTCAAGTCACGGAAATGAGTAAAAACTACCCTCGAGCTGATCTAGAAATTGAGAGAATTAAACTTTGCATGAAGATGGTAGAACTAGCACAAGCCTTGTTCGAAGCCTCTAGATATCTTAATTGGAATAACATGGCAAAACCGGAATTACACTTTCAAGGACTAATGGAGAGGCTAGAACACTTGATAGAAAGCAAAGAGAAAAAGGATCAGCATAGGAACCCTATTGTCCCAGAGACACAGGAAAGGAATGCACCATCCCTGTCTCAAGTACCTAATACAGAAAGTCAAGACAATTTGTCTTCCATACATAGGTACTCACATGAATTTTTAAGAGAAATACAAGAAGAGAAATGGAGAAAAGAACAAGGAACTCATCCTCCTATTCAAGAAATAGACGATTTGCAGGAACAATTTCCCCAAGACATCCCCTCTATATATGATGATGTAGAGGTGGAACAACTGAGTGAACCCACAGGATTTGAATCTAATTCTTTACAAGAATTACCTCAGTTCACAGGACCTTGGGAAGCAAAGTCTATCAGTATGAGAGCACCCACGATAATAGTGAGGAATGAAGAATCAGTGATCCCTAGGAACACGGAAGTGATCAAGAACACTAAAGTACAGTGTAATCTCACCCTGGAGGAATTGTTAAAGTTAAAACCAGAATTGTGGAAGCACGTAGCAAATCAATTCCCTGAGCTAGCTACCACACCCTCTCAGACAGGATCACATAAGAAGGTACCAGAGATACCCGTGGAAAAGATTGGAGACGTAAGCGAAGGAGAGGAAGGTAACACATATCTTCCAATAACCCATCAAGGCTACACCACAAAAGCCATCTTAGATTCAGGAGCCGGAGTAGCCATCGCTACCACCGCTTTATGGAAACGTTGGGGTAAGCCAGCACTCAGACCCACTAGGATGAAGCTACAAATGGCTGATGGACACATAGAAAAACCGCTAGGCTTACTAGAAGGCATATCTCTCACCACTTGTGGTGTAGAATTTGAGCATACCTTTGCCATTTGTGACTTTGCGAAAAATCGTGCGTATGAGATGATATTGGGACGACCATTCATGCGTCAGTTGCAAATTGTACAAGATTGGGGAACTAATTCTTTGTACTTGCAACATTTAGGAGTGACTACCAAAGTCAATCTTAAAGACTATTCACACAGAGATGTACCCCCAATACAATGGAATACCATCCATAAGACACCAGTAGAGACGGAATCCGTACACTCATTAGAATCAGATCCTTCTTGGTTGCATGAGGATACCCATTTATGGATGTGTAAAGTAGCTAAACAAGAGGAAGAGCGGTTAGAAGCCAGGACCTTAGGTGCGGAACAACATCCACGAACCCTTCAAGATCCAGCCTACGCACCTGTAGTATTCCCAGACGAAGAGTTTGAACCCCATGGTTGGGCAGAAATACTAGCAACCATGGATGTAGCCATCAATGAAGAACAATGGACACCCCACTGTGACGAGGATGGCTACGACATTTCAGTTTTCACGATAGAGTCAATCATGGGCGATGCAATTTTAGAAGAGTGTGAACCAGACACTGATGCATTTGAGGATGCAAGCGATTTTGATTTAGAATCAATTATCATGGACTCACCCTTTGCATCAGAGGAAGAATATTTCTACGAAGTAGAGACTCACACTCAGAGACACGAGGAAATTACGAATGAAGTGAGATTAGCCACGGAAGTGACTACTAAGAGTGAAGGCAAGAAGAGAAAGAAGAAAGAAACCATGTCGGAAAAAGAAGAATCTTTATTTGAAGTACCCGAGAATTTCAAGAAATATGAAATCGAAGATAGAAGAATCATGGTACGAATGCCTAATAGAAAAGCGAATGATGGACAAGTATATGACAACCGAGAGAAAACCAAAAAAGTAATAGTTGCCATAGAAGGAGAAGAAGAAAAATGCACATACATAGGGCATGATTTGACGACTGAAGAAGAAGAAGAGTTAGTTGCCCTATTGCGCGAATATAGAGATGTTTTTGCTTGGAGTTACAAAGATTTGAAAGGAGTAGACCCAGATATATGTTCTCATAGAATCCCTATGACTCCAGATGCGAAACCGACAAAACAGAAACCTTACACGTATAATGATAACTACGCTGCGAAGATTAAAGAGGAGATAGATCGGTTGATAGAAGCAGGATTCATTTACGAAATTGAGCATACCGAATGGGTATCCCCCATTGTGGTTGTGCCCAAGAAGAATGGAAAATTGCGTGTGTGTATTAACCTTAAAAAAGTTAATGCCGCCACGATTAGAGATAGTTATCCTCTTCCTATCACGGAACACCTATTGGAAAGAGTTGCGGGCAAGGAAGTTTACAGTTTTCTTGATGGATTCTCAGGCTATAACCAAGTAGCCATTGCTCCAGAAGACCAACACAAGACGGCTTTTGCCATAGAATGGGGCATATTTGCATTTCGTGTAATGCCATTTGGCTTGACAAATGCACCCGCTACTTTCCAGCGACTCATGTGTCATGTTTTTAAGGAATTCTTACGCAAGAGCTTGGAAGTTTATGTCGATGACCTATGTGCGCATTCAAATGTAAGACAGACACATATTCCAGAGTTAAGACAAATATTTGACAAATGTCGAGAATATCAGGTTTGTTTGAACCCAGAAAAATGCGTTTTCATGGTCAGACAAGGCAAAATTCTAGGACACATCGTGTCAAAAAATGGAATCTCTACGGACGAGGAAAAGGTGAAGGTAATTGCAGAATTACCCAGACCAACTAATGTGAAAGAGGTACAGGCATTTATGGGCCATTGCGGTTATTATAGGAGATTCATACACATGTATGCAATCATAGCCAAGCCTTTGTACTCTCTTTTAACCAATTTTGAGTGGACAGATGAATGTGAAAATTCATTCAATGAACTTAAACGACGCTTGTGCTCAGCACCTATATTGACCACCCCAGATTGGAGTAAGCCGTTCCATGTACATGTGGATGCATCCAATTACGCCATAGGATGTGTGTTAGCACAACCCACGAATGAAGGTAACATAGATCTCCCCATAGCCTACGCGAGCAGACAATTGAACGCAGCAGAAAGAAATTATACCACGACGGAACGAGAAGGATTAGGGATGATCTACGTAGTAAAGAAATTTAGGCACTACTTGTTGGCCAACAAATTCAAGTTCTTTACAGATCATCAAGCCCTATTATATTTAGTCAACAAACCATGTAACACAGGACGATTGATACGTTGGTTTCTATTACTCATGGAGTACGATTTTGAAGTGGTAGTTAGGAAAGGAAAGACGCATCTTAGAGCTGACCACCTCTCAAGATTAACCTCAGGAGAAGCTCCTCAAGGAGTAGCTGATGATCTACCAGATGCATACTTGTTTAACCTTGAGATAGCACCAGAATGGGCTAAGCCGTTAGTCCCTATTCTGACATACGGACCCAAGAGTCCTAGGATAAAGATCAAAGAAGGGGAGATTACCAAATCTCAGAAGTACCAAATAATGGCAGGAAGTATATACAAACAGGATAATCAAAAGATTCTTGCTTGTTGTGTAGATGAATCAGAACATGCGAATTGGTTGCAATTAGCACACGTAGGTGCACTAAAGCAACATCATTCAAAACATCGAACATTACAGACTCTGCATAGATTAGGAGTATTTTGGCCTACGATGGAAGCAGATGTCTACAAGTTGTGTAAGGAATGCCATGTTTGTTGTGAAAGACCACCAGTAGAGCATGCTACATTGTATCACGTGTCTCTCACACCAGACTGGAGTGAACCTTTAGTGACATACTTGAGGACGCACACATTCCCTCAAGGAATGACCTTAGCTCGACAACGCAGTCTAGAGCAGGAAGCTCAAGACTATTCACTAATTGGCAATAATTTATACAAAAGAGGACGAGATGGATATTTAAGACAATGTGTTCATGAAAGCGATTATCTTAGCATACTAGAGACTGCACACCAAGGTGTTGCAGGAGGTCATTTTGGACCAGATAGGATAATCAAAGCCATCCTCTTTGCAGGACTATGGTGGCCCACTCTTCACATGGATGCTCATACCTATGTAAAGAGATGTGACGTGTGCCAAAGAACTCAGTTTCCTACTCGCAGAGATGAAATGCCATTGAAACCCATGATGGGCGGACGTGCATTTTCTAAGTGGGGTATAGACTTTGTAGGACCCATTAACCCCCCTGCAAAAGGTACACATGCGGAATATATTATTGTTGCCACAGATTATCTTACAAAATGGGTAGAGGCAAAGGCCACAAAGAAGAATGATGCACACACGACTGCAAAATTCTTATTTGAAAATGTCTTTACAAGATATGGATTGCCTATAGAGTTAGTGAGCGATCGAGGCACTCACTTTCTAAACCAGGTCATTGAATATTTGTTACAGGATTTTATGGTGATTCACAAGAAATCTGCACCATATCATCCTCAGGCCAATGGTCAGGCTGAAAGCACTAACAAGATACTTTGTAACGTACTGACGAAACTCGTGAACAATAAACGTTCAGATTGGGACAAACAGTTATACCACGCTGTTTGGGCATATCGAGTGGCCTACAAGACCGTACTCAATGCAACTCCCTTTCAGATGGTTTTTGGTCAGAATGCAGTGCTTCCTTTGGACTTCTTGATACCGACACTTAAGGTTGCACAAGAACATCAGTGGACCGGCCATGAATTATCAGCGAGAATAATGGACTTGGAACGATTAGGAGAAACCAGGCTAAAGGCAGCAGTAGGAATATACGCAGCGAAGAAGCGACAGAAAGCATATTTTGATGCGCATGTGAAAGATAAAGGCCTAAAAGAAGGAGATTTAGTTCTAGTGTATACGCTGAAACAACATGCACGGAAGTTAGAAAAGCGAGGTTATGGACCTATGATCATTAACAGACTCTCGACTAGTGGAGCAGTACAGTTAGCCACCTTAGAAGGAGATATAATGCCTAATTACATTAGTGGCTGTAGAGTCAAGCTATACCAAGAACCTCTTACTGAGGATATGCTTAGACAACTCACGTTGGCAAAGAAGCGCAAGGAGGAAGAAAATAGAATACGAGCGGAAGCTCAGGCAGAAGCCATAGAACGCATTAAGCGCATGAAGCTAAGAAGACAAGGACTAGGGAGAGAACATTATAACCATCTGGAGACATCACCCAGATACCCCATGGCCATGTGTCAAGTAAACTCAACCACTCATCCTAGCATAGTGGACAGGAGACCTTTCATTACAGTAAGGCTAGCGCACGGTAACCATAGCCAAGAACTCAGGGCTTTGATTGACTCAGGTGCTGCGACTAGTGCGATTAGATGGTCCCACTATAAGGCTTCAGGAATAGAAATGCGGCCAATTGAGGCATACCTCATAGGCCTAGGAGGCATGGAAACCCCTTGCATGGGCGAGGTGGACCTTCCTATCCTCCTTAAGGATGTGACCATGACAGCAAAGCTACTAGTGTGCCATGATGACGACCTGATAGAACCCCTAATCCTTGGCCAAGATTGGCTATACGATCACTCAGTGGACCTAAATCTTAGACAAGGCTCCTTACAGATTGGAACCTTAGAGCAGAAGCGAGTGATACCGCTTGACTTCCCTAACGGCATTCCGCTTGACGGTTGTGACCCTAGACCCAAGGAAACGCATGCGACGGAAGACAGGAAGATCTTTGATCAGCTCAATCACGCTACGTCCACACCAACCCACTCGGGCTTGGCGATGGACGAATGTCAATCAGAAGGACGACAGGAGATCTTCCCTGGGACTTCCTGCAAACTAGAAGCGACAGTTACCCAAACGCAAGGACAGAAGGGCACAATCAGAGGTCAGGTGGGTTGCATCAGCGGCCAAATAAGCACGACACCCTACGGTGCTCATCCTTCCAAGCTTGTTGCGGACTGGCCTAGATTAAAGATACAAAAGGCATCACTTCCTAATGGGCAGGTCACGCAAGTGTTGGAACTCCCTTCTTTTCCAAAGCAGAGTGTCCATCCGACCTCTCACCCCCAACTACGACAGAGTCAACCACGAAGAAGGAACCCAGACCGACGGCAGTATCAGAAGATTCAACAAGGAAGGCAGTTTAGGCCTCCCAAAGGAAGCGGCACCAGACAAATATGGGTGCCAAAAGGACAAAAAGCACCAAAGAACTCCAGCCAAGCAGAAATCGACAAAAAAAGGGCAGTACAGAAACAGAATTGATATCCACCACCCCCTCGACATTCTTCTACAGGTCCGAACATCCGACAAATGTGGATCGCCAAGAAGTACCTTACCCATAGACCCACGCCCACGCAGATTTGGTTACCCAAACCATGTATCATAGCTCAACCCATAAGCCATGTAATATATAACCCCCATAACTCATCTCATCCCTCGATACCACCAACCCCGACACCACCTTTTACCCCTCAGCAGAAACCCACCACCCACTCCAAGATCTTTAGGAAATGGATACCGAAACGTGTCCAACCGTCTTCCCCTAACCCGTTGTCTAACTACCCCCCGACTAACATACAACCTTGTACTCAATTACTAACCTTTAAACCTTGTATAAATTCACCCACCATCATCACACATCACTCGTAATCTCATCGCATCAAGAAATGTATGCATGATCTGAAACGTATAGGTGTCTAGAGACCTGCACTAGTGCTGCAAGAACATTGCATCCATCACATCACAACACTTGGCTACACGGGTTACGCATCAGTTATGGAAAGGGATTGCGGTCTCACTTTAATGGGATCATAATTAATTTCCATGCTAATGTGTTAATCTTTTGTAGCAGATCTTTCTTATTAGCGCATCAGCCACCATGCAAACCGACGAAGGAACATCAGGAGCAGGCCCCAGTGTTGCGGCTGTGCCCCTCAATGTGCTACGAGCAGAATCCCACCCGACTGCTCCACCACCGGAATTCCAAGGATTTCCAGGGCCCATGCCTATCGACAACCCACCTATGGGCCACACAGAAAAGATACACCGAAACTCTCATTGGTTTCAGGGCCTTGCAGGACCCCTTGCGGACGCAGACTTTATATTTGAATCCTCTCTGACTTTTGATGACCGCACGTGGGGAAAGTACCAGTTTTTCTCCAGAGAATTCGAAGCCCTACAAAGCACCCAGGATTTAACTCATGTTTGGGCCCGAGCAGGCTTCACAGAATATTTCAGTGATCCTCTGCCCAAACCGGATTTTTATAGGTGCTATTATTTAATCACTACAGTGCTGGCATCAGAGCATAAGGACATCCCAGGAACCTTCATATTGCCTACCCTAGTGGATGATCCACCTTACAAGAGATTTTATCTCTCTAAAGACTTAATCAGAGCAGCCATTAAGATTCATGGAACCCACACACCCACAGATCGAGAGAGATTAATTCCAGAACCGATGAAACGTGGGGATGTCACGAAGTGGGAAGAGATTTCGGCCATTACACCTGAGTTGTCAAAGCCACTAAGAATATGCATGCAACATTTTGCATTTCCAGCTCAGGACAGATTTACCATGCCACACAAAAGAATATGGTTCGGATTGTATTTGGCATGCACGGGACCTCAAACAGTTGATCTGGCAAGCTGGATCATAGATCAGATGTACCTGGCACAGCACAGATGGGAGCGCAAGAAGGTGCTTAACGGATGTTGTGCGCTCACTAGAATTGTGTATATGTGTTTGGCTTATGACTTGCCCATCGAGCGTGCATTAACAGGAGAGGAATTGAAGGCATTCAAGAGCACAACGAAGAAAGCTAGGAAGCCCAGTAGGACACGGGCAGGTAAGCGCATGCGAGGCACCATCCCTTGCCTCCAAGTGCCAGAGTCGCCGTCACCACAACCCTCTCCAGAGCGACCACAAACAGAAGCTGCTCCCACTGTACAACCTATTCGCATACGGTTGTCCAGACCAGTGATTACAGAGGCCACCACTAGTACCGTTGCACCTCAGGCAGCTGCCACCTCAGAACCCACCACCACAACAGCAGAAGCTCCCACCACTATTGGTGCGGAAGCGTTTTCTTTTCCGATACCACATATGGAGGCCGACCCCATAAACACGACATTTGATTTTGAGATGCCTGATGCATTCTCAAACGAGTTCCAGTATTCCGAAGCACCACTGTTCTCCCAGGAATATGAACGTCCCAGCTACCCTACTACGCCGCGAGATTTGCCACAAGGACAAGCTGTGTCGGGCTCTGAAGAAGAAAGAACCGAAACAGACGACGATCAAGGCGACGATGAAGCCAGCCAGGGCTCACCTGACGAACAGACAGAGGGCCAAGGCCAACAAACCGACACACACGGCGACACCAGCACATATGAAGATGAAACTTTCGAAGCCGCAGCGTACACACTGGCTATAAAGAAATTATATCGTACCATGGAGAAAGTCTGGGCACGAAAGAAGTTAACTGAAGAGGAGAGCCAGGCATTAATTGAACAGGAACTCATCTCCGGAGGATTCGAAGACGCATATATCAGAGGGTTCAGAGAGTTAGTCAAATCAGTAGGCTCCCATGAAGCACTCAGGTTTTTACAAAGAAAGCAACTACCACAGTTTGATCCCCGCCGAGTGCGACTACTCTCAAAACCTGGGGAGTATATTCGTGTACCAACAGGAGCCCAATCTTCAGCACAAGCCAGGGAGGCACGCCTCGCCCCCGAACGTTCATTAACCGCAGAAACCATCCTTGTAGATTCGCCACCCCGTACCACCATTGTACATACCACTACTATCCTCGAAATAACATCCACCCCTTCGACTCCTCTTTCACCTCATCTTTCACCAACCCATCCCGTATCACCCGCACACCCACCTGCTTTCCCCACATCCACACCTGTACCAAGCAACGTAGCCACAACCTCTTCCTTACCCATTCATACCACCAGGCCCACACCCAACCCTCTGCATCCATATGTTAACCCCTTCACCCCTTCATCCTTCCCAGCGTTTCCCCCACCTCTAAGACCCCCATTCCCCTTCCTAACCCCACTAACCTTCTCACCAGTCTCACCTCCCCAGCCTACCATAACCCCTATTTCCCCGTTTCACCAAGCTGTTCCAACCACCCCCCCTGTAAACTACTCTACGTTTGTAAATCCCGTATTCACACCTACACAACCACCCACAATCACACCACTTTTCACAGTCACAACACTAAACACGTCCAATGGCATGGACATATCACCATCCACCTCACCACCACCCACTCCACTCACAGCACCCTCATATTTAGGCACTTCACAATTTTCCACAATCACCACTGCATCCACTGTCCCAACCCCATTTCCCATTCCCACTGCATCTACTCCCGCTGCATCCACATTTAGCACTTCACTACTACTATCGCCCACCATAGACACAGCATTTCAACACATGTTCGCATGCATGACGCAAGTCCGTGAGGAGTTTGCATCACTCGGCACCCACTATCAACAGCTGCAGACGACAACGAATGAATTACAAACGCAACTTAATTTGTTATCAATTGAGAACGCCTCACTGAACAGCCGATACCAGGATTTACGAGAGGCCTATCACAAGTTAGAACTAGAAAGTGAGGAGAAAAGCAAAGAGGCCACCGCGGATTTGGATAACCTACTTAGAGCCCAGACTGTCCGCAATGCAACGCTCACTAGAAATATGGGCTTACTAAGAAGACACTTAGCCGCAGCAAAAGAGGAGAACCAGAGACTCCAAGAGCAGAACAGAGAGAACTTGGAGGCGGCTTTAGATCATCCAGAACAGCCACTAAGTCCGAGCAGATTCAAGGCAATCCCATCTGAGTCGATGCGGATGTTGCTAGACGACCATGTTAGATTGCTCGAGGACTATGATCGTATGAACGAAGAACATCAAAAGTTAAAGGAAGATCACAAACTGCTGCAGCTCAGAGAACCCGCAACACAACAAGTACAAGTAGCAGCAAAATTACCAGCGCCTGTGGACCCTGCCCCTGAAGTTTTAGAGGAACTCAACGCACTCCGGGCCCAGGTAACAAATCTTGAATCTAGGATTGCCATCTATGAAGCACCACCAAGGCCAGACTCCCCACCTGAGCTACCAGCTGAGGAAGAAACCGTCACTATCCCGGTGGAGGAGACATTCGAAGAGGCATATGAACCGATACCCATCCCAGGCGGACGTGTCACGGCCGAAGGCCAGATGACCTACGAATTACCTACCCCCGCGTGGATGAAGACAGTTGAAGAACTCGGAACGACACACTCGGCCAGAGTAGAGGCACAGCTACATGCCATGGCCATAATTGAAGAGAAAATTTTATAGTCACCATTCTTTGCTCAATTGGCCCCGCGACGATACATATCTGGGCATGAGCTCCAATATAAACCGTACTTCATGTTAATGGCCGAATACCAGTTAACCATCGAGAAAGAAACCGGCATGAAACCAACGCATGCCACTCAATTCGAGCCAGAGGACTTGCCACCAAGGGCGCAGAGAGGTGAAATCCTTCAACCAGACTGGCGCAAAGATTTATTGCAAAATTATCCGGAGATGATGAGCACGTGGGTAAAAGCGCCGCTTCACTTAAAATTTAATCCGTGCTGGGGACCAGTACCACGACGCCGCTCTTGGACTACCTTCGCTATAAAGCTACAGAACAATAAGCAGTGCCAAGTCTGGTTGAACTATCCCTACTTCAAGCCACCAGTCGCGTTACCCACAGTTGGCTACATGATGGCGACGATCCGCCACTGGCTCCCTCGATTAAAACATATGGATGATATTGCCGCGCACATGACTGTCAAAATCTTTGACATGATGCAGATGGTCTTTAAAGTCTTCCGGCGCATCAAGGCTCCCCATGTTAACACCCCGGGCTTTGAGCATGGCAACTTTGATTTAGTCTATGATATGAGCACAACGCCATCGCTACGGGTGTGTTACGCCTGGCACTGCAGGATCAAATATCTACCGGCATGTTACAAGCAAACATTCGAAGAAATGTTCACCACCGGTTTTTGGGAGTACCATTCCGAAGTATTCATAAGCAGGCCCACACACTTATTGCAATTATTCGCCTGTGAACGAATGGTGTACTCCACACACTATCAGCTCCCACCACCAGACGAGCCGCAACCTATCGACTGGGAGAAACTCGAGGCTGATCTAGCCCGAGGTATTCGTGTATCAGAGCACACCCTCGCTCAAGACCTCCTACAGAACTACATCCGGCAGACCTCACAACAAGGTTCTGTCAGGGACGACAGAAGCGAGAGGGAGGGGGGTGTTGGAAGCAGCCAGAGGCACAGACGCCACGGAAGCATGTGAAGACGAAGCAGGGAGCCAGTCGGGTCAATTTTCCAAACAAATATGTTTTTTATTATTTCTTCAAACATTCAACAGTGATTATTATCACTAATTGTAACATATGTATCATAGAAAACCCCATTTTGTAATCCATAGCTCCATTTTGTGCAAGCCGAGGAGTCCTCGAGCTTGAGGAGCTTAGGTAGAATGCTCGTACCAATTTTCGTTATTTTTAGACATCGTTTACCCTTCCAAATAGCCTCTAGGACCTAATTTTTAACTAGGCCGGTCACTAGATGTGAAACCGGTCAAAACTAGTCTAGAAACTATAAAAAGAGCTAGAGAGCTCATTTTTGAGGTTGGTTCATTTTGGTTAGTGTGAGCATAGAGCTAGTTTGAGCTTGTAAGAACATTCTTGAGTAATAGAGCTAATTTCCCACCTTCCATTGTGTCTTGCTTGTCTCTTCATTGTGTGTGTGTATGTGTGTGTGCATCTTTGTGCTTCTCACCTTCACTCTCACATCATCTCACATTCACGATCTTCATATCACTCCTACCTCTCCCACGGATTGACATTAAGGAGGTGAAGCTTCTTAACGTGGTTCTCACCATTGTGCTAGAGCAACATGAACCCTAGTAGCCAATATTGCACCATAGAACGGAGATACACAAATCACACAGCACAAGACTGCCCATATAATAAGCAAGCAGTTAGGCAAACCTACCCTCAGCCCTATCCACAACAGGAAAGATACCAGAACCAATACCCTCCACAGTAATATGGTAGGCCACAGCAATCCTATCAACAACCTTACCAAAACCAACAAAGGCCTCAACCTGTTTTAGCTCAACAACCTCCAACCCCAGCTAATGTGATTCCTGTAAAGTATGCAGCTGCTGAGGAAAATTTGAATAGAGCCATAGTCCCAGTGACACCATTGCTCTCAGAAAGTGACCCCAGTGATCATAGTTTTGATTCCACTCACATAGATAGTCCACAGGCTTATTACATGCAGTCCCCTGAACATGGTGAGTCCTACTATAGTGAAGAGCCGAGTGAACCCAGTTGGGAGCCATATTACACAAATGTCATGTACGCAAACCCCAACTCTAGACCTCAACCTAGGCAGGTAAGACCCCCATTCCCTAGAGGGCCATGCTACAGATGTCAAGGAGATCACCTCATTCGCGATTGCCCCATGCCGGCACCCACACAACCCCAATCAGTAACAATCCAAGGCTTTTGTCAAGTTTGCGGCAAAGAGCATCTCTTACGAGATTGGCCAAAGAATCCCAATAATATGCCAAAAATCACTCCTATCGATGTTATTGGGTTAGTTGTAGACTCCACAGGGAGTGTGACTTCCACTTCACCAGTACAGGTAGTCACTAGAGCTCAAGCCTTGCAGCAGAAGCAAAGTTTAGGCCAGGACAAAAGTGCTGAGGCTAGTGAAACTGAGAGCATAACGAAGAAGAGGACTAGAGCCTGAAGAGATAGTAGGGAAAGAATGAAGAGGCAATGGGCAAAGAAGATGAGTGAACTCGAGGCAAGCCTTAGAGAAACAAAAGCCAGGATAGTTGAACTTACATCTCAAACTCCCTCTCACACTACTCCAACCCCACCATTCCCATCACCATCCGTTCCAAGACCTTCCAACCTACCTCACACAATTCCACCACCCCCTAGAGTAGGATCACTCTTAGCAGATCCCACTCCCGAGGACCTAAACATGATGCTCAAGGCATATCAGGCCAGGATCCAAGAAGGGCCAAACGTGACGGATCACGAAAAATGTTACCCTAGGGCGGAACTAGAGCTTATACGAACTAAAATTTGTGATAAGATGGTGGAATTGGCTCAAACCATGTTTGAAGCCAGTCGCCTCTTTAACATCTCTAGTTCAGCTAAGACGCAGTTGCACTTTGATGGACTGCTAGAAAGATTGGAGAGGTTAATTGCACAATCAAAAAAGGAAACCACCCCCCCAAATAAGGGCAAGGCAAGTGAAAGAGAAAGCTTACCTACCCAGGAAGCCTATGTGCCTAACTCTACGGAGCCAGACACATCTTCTTCTATGAATCGGTACACACCAGAATTCCTACGAGAGATTCAACAAGAGAAATGGGCAAAAGAAATTGAAGTCCCTTCTCCCATTGAACTTGTGGATGACGTGCATGATCAATTCCCACAAGATATTCCCTCTATTTATGAGGAGCAGGAGAGCACCCAATCTCAAGAGAGATTAGACTTTGATTCTAATTCTTTACATGAATTACCCCACTTCATAGGCCCATGGGAAGCTAAGTCTACTTGTATGAGAACACCCACGGTCATGGTATGAAACGAAGACTCAGTCATACCTAGGAACACGGAGGTAGTGAAAAACACTAAAGTGCAGTGCAACCTCACCTTAGAAGAGCTACTCAAAGTTAGGCCAGAGCTATGGAAACATGTAGCTAAACAAGTGCCAGAAGTAGCGAAACCGCGTTCCCAGGTAGGTTCTCATAGGACAGTGCCAGAAATTCCTCTAGACAAGATAGGAACATGAGTGAAGGAGAAGAAGGAAATACCTATCTCCCAGTTACCCATCAGGAATACACAACCAAAGCAATTTTGGACTCAGGTGCAGAAGTTGCAATTGCTACCACTTCCCTATGGAAGTGTTGGGGCAAGCCAGCACTCAGGCCGACGAGAATGAAATTGCAAATGGCCGATGGTCATATTGAGAGACCTTAAGGATTGCTAAAAGGAATAACTCTCACTACGTGTGGTGTAGAGTTTGAGCACACATTTGCTATCTATGACTTTAGCAAGAACCAAGCCTATGAGATGATTTTGGGAAGACCATTTATCCGACAATTGCAAGTAGTACAGGATTGGGGAACCAATTCCTTGTACTTGCAACACGTGGGTGTTACGACCAAAGTGAATCTCAAAGATTACTCTCATAGAGATGTCCCTCCTATCCAATGGAACCCCATCCATAGAGCCAAAGATGATACGGAGTCTGTGCATTCCATAGGATCAGGATCCTCATGGATGCATGAAGACACCCACTTATGGATGTGCAAAGTAGCAGTAGAAGAAGAGAAGAGAGAAAAAGCCAAAGAGGTAGGTGCGAAGGAAACACATAGTTCAATTCAAGACCCAGCCTATGCACCTGTAGTATTTCCCGACGAAGAATTTGAACCTCATGGCTGGGCAGAAACTTTAGCAACAATGGATGTAGCCATCAATGAAGAACAATGGACACCCCACTGTGATGAGGATGGCTATGACATTTCAGTTTTCTCCATAGAGACAATCATGGGAGATGCAGTTTAGAAGAGTGTGAACCTAGCCCTGATGCATTTGAGGATGCAAGTGACTCCGATCTAGAGTCAATCATTATGGACCCACCCTTTGCATCAGAAGAAGAATACTTCTACGAAGTAGAATTTCATCCTCAGAGACATGAAGAGATGACAAACGAAGTACGATTAACCACACAAGTAACTGCTAAGAATGATAGCAAGAAACGGAAGAAGAAAGAAGTCACACCGGAGGAAGAAGAATCTTTGTTTGAGGTCCCTGAAAATTTCAAAAAGTATGAGATAGACGATAGGAGAGTTATGATAAGAATGCCTAAATGCGAGGCACAATCAGGAGAGGCCTATGATAACAAAGAAACCACCAAGAAAATAGTGGTAGCCCTAGAACAAGGAGAGGAGAGATGTACTTACATAGGACATGACCTGACGGAAGAAGAAGAGCACGAATTGATAGCCTTGCTAAGAGAATACAGAGATGTATTCGCTTGGAGCTACAAAGACCTGAAAGGTGTAGACCCTGACATATGCTCACACACTATCCCCATGACCTCAGATGCCAAACCTTCTAAGCAAAAGCCATACACATATAACGATAATTATGCTGCTAAGATCAAAGAGGAGATAGATAGACTGGTAGAAGCTGGATTTATCTATGAAATTGAGCACACCGAGTGGGTATCCCCCATTGTAGTTGTGCCCAAGAAGAATGGAAAGCTACGTGTGTGCATTAACTTGAAGAAGGTTAATGCAGCCACTATTCGAGACAACTATCCGCTTCCTATCACTGAGCATCTGCTAGAAAGAGTAGCAGGCAAGGAAGTGTACAGCTTCCTTGATGGATTTTCGGGCTACAATCAGGTAGCCATTGCTCCAAAGGATCAGCATAAGACAACTTTTGCCACAGAGTGGGGCATATTCGCCTTTAGGGTAATGCCATTCGGGCTTACCAATGCTCCTGTAACCTTCCAAAGATTGATGTGCCACGTGTTTAAAGAATTCTTGAGGAAGAATTTGGAGGTCTATGTTGATGATCTTTGTGCGCATTCCAACATTAGACAAACACATATACCTGAGCTCAGGCAAATCTTTGACAAATGTAGAGAATATCAAGTCTGCTTGAACCCAAAAAAAGTGTGTTTTCATGGTCAGGCAAGGCAAGATTCTAGGACACATAGTGTCAAAGAACGGCATATCCACTGATGAAGAGAAAGTAAGAGCCATAGCAGAGTTACCTAGGCCAAAGAATGTCAAGGAAGTACAAGCTTTCATGGGGCATTGTGGTTATTACTGATGGTTTATACACATGTATGCCATCATAGCAAAGCCTCTGTATGGACTTTTGACTAACTTTGAGTGGACTGACGAATGTGAAAACTCCTTCAATGAGCTCAAATGAAGATTATGTTCAACACCAATCTTGACCACACCAGATTGGAGTAAGCCCTTTCATGTTCACGTGGATGCATCCAATTATGCTATTGGATGTGTACTCGCACAACCTACTGGTGAAGGTAATATGGATCTTCCAATTTCCTATGCTAGTCGGCAGTTAAATGCGGTTGAACGAAATTATACCACCACTGAGAGAGAAGGATTAGGCATGGTATATGCAGTAAAGAAGTTTAGACACTATTTGCTTGCAAATAAGTTTAAATTTTTTACTGATCATCAAGCACTATTGTACTTGGTAAACAAGCCATGCAATACAGGTAGATTAGTAAGATGGTTTCTCTTACTAATGGAATACGACTTTGAAGTGGTGGTGAGGAAAGAGAAGACTCACTTGAGAGCGGACCACCTGTAAGGGATTGAACTCACAACCTCTTGGTTAGGAATGTGATGGGCTAACCACTTGCCCCAAAAGCCATGGTTGAGGATTACTTCCTAATCCTCTCTCTTAGGGTGTGGTTCAACCATCTCCTACCAGGATTATGTTACATTCTTCCCCCCTTGAACTCCCTCGGGAATGTACCCTGACCAGCTATGGGACTGGTAGGATGTACCCTGGATGTACCCTGGCAGGATGTACCCTGACCAGCTATGGGACTGGCAGGATGTACTCAATCAAGTTCCATCCAAGGATTCCCAAGGAATTCACACATTGCAAGCTAGCTCATTGGAAAGTTCGTTCCGAGAGCTTTCCAACGGTATATTACACGCCTCAATCCGACCTACGGATTGAGAGATACACCCCAATCTATGTTAGGTCCATCCTTGAAGCCAACGCGCGCGCCTTCCACAATTCCTACCCTTTCACATAGAGGATGCCCAAGCGCCTTTTTTAGAGGCCATTGGATCATTCCACCTTGCCCAAGCCTACTTCCTAGGCTCTGATACCAATGTAAGGAATTGAACTCACAACCTCTTGGTTAGGAATGTGATGGGCTACCACTTGCCCCAAAAGCCATGGTTGAGGATTACTTCCTAATCCTCTCTCTTAGGGTGTGGTTCAACCATCTCCTACCAGGATTATGTTACATTCTTCCCCCCTTGGTCGATCATTGTCCTCAATGATCTACTCTTGTATCCCTCTAGCCTCGGTGATCAGTCCCTTGAACCCCTAGGTGCCCTTGAATTGATGTCCCTCAACCTCGTATAGTTTCTTGAACCTTGTTCGCAACCTTGGTCTCTTGAACCCTTGCTCTCAACCTCGGTGTCTTGAACCTTCTTGTTCGCAACCTCGGTGTCTCGAGCCCTTGTTCTCAACCTCAGTCTTGAACCTTGTTCTCACCCATGCTTGGTATCTTGAACACTCAATCAAGTGCCACCCAAGGATTCCCAAGGAATTCACACTTCCAAGCTATCTCATTGGAAAGTTCGTTCCGAGAGCTTTCCAACGGTATATTACACGCCTCAATCCGACCTACGGATTGAGAGATACACCCCAATCATTGTAAGGTCCATCCTTGAAACCGACGCGCGCCTTCCACAATTCCTACCCTTTCACATGGAGGATGCCCAAGCGCCTTTTTTAGAGGCCATTGAGTCATTCCACTTTGCCCAAGCCTACTTCCTAGGCTCTGATACCAATGTAAGGGATTGAACTCACAACCTCTTGGTTAGGAATGTGATGGGCTAACCACTTGCCCCAAAAGCCATGGTTGAGGATTACTTCCTAATCCTCTCTCTTAGGGTGTGGTTCAACCATCTCCTACCAGGATTATGTTACACCACCTCTCAAGACTCACATCCGGAGAAGCCCCACAAGGAGTGTCAGATGACCTTCCTGATGCTTACTTATTTAATTTGGAAGTTGTACCTCAGTGGGCTAAGCCATTAGTGCCAATGTTGACATACGGGCCTAATCACCCAGTCATAAGCACTAAAGATAGGGAGGTAGTAAAGGCCCAAAAGTACCACATCATGGCAGGAAGTATGTACAAGCATACAGATCAAGGGATCTTGGCTTGTTGTGTGGAAGAAAGAAGTGGACTTCTTCAGGTGTGGGTAAATCAGAGTCGAATTACAGTTGAGTTAGATAATGGAGCACTCAAGGAACTAGGAAAGGCACAGACTCCTGGTCCTTCCAGGGGTACACATCAAGCTGACAATGCTATTCTTGTCCAAAACTATGTGATGTAGAAGGATGATTGTCTCAACAAAGAAGTTAAAGGTACAACAAAACTCCCTTATTTTCCAAAAGCCACAGGGGCACAGCAACCAAAGGCGGATCAAATGCAGAAGAAGCAGCCGACTTATGCTTGAGGCACAAAGAAAATACAACGCACGGTGTGGGTACGGAAAAGCGAGCATCCTATTGCGGTCAAGCCACAACAACTGGCTCAACTTCCTATTAGTGATCAATGACACGACACTAATAAGAAGTCCTCCAAAAATCCTTCTATGAAAGTGAAGTTTATCTGGGTACCCAAGAAGTCGATGAAGGCTAACCCACAATCACGACAAATTTGGGTGCCTAAGGCTTGCTTGCGGGCTCAAATAGCTACACCAAGGCCACACCCTGTACAACATGCTTCACTCACTCGAACCTCTGATACCCATTCTTATACATCACGCACGAACACATATTCTCCCATGAGCACAAATAGAATCACTTGTAAATGGGTCCCTAAAAAGCCTCATTTCCAAGTAGACACTCTTATAAAGCCCTCCAGAGTCCCCACAAAATCAAGACCAACAGCCACTCTGTTTGTTTGGCAGCCCAAAGCGTGTAACAAACCCCCCGACCCCAATTGTAAATTCACCACGACCTACTAAGTGCATCATTCTCACACTGCATCTTTCCACTTAGCTTTTAGGACAATCCATCCACTAACCACACCCACAACCACCGAGCACTCACTGACTAACTAACATATCACTAAAACCTCATGTTAATGTTGTAAAGGGGACATGTGACCACTTGGTGTCCATTTGCAATGTTAACATTCATTTGTATATTCTCACAGAACCGGTGACCAGACCCTTCAAGATGGTCGAGGCAGCAAGAACTAGCTCCCAGGCAGGCACCAGCCCTCAAATTGTGGACATTGAAAGTCTGCCCATTGAGGAGGAATTGAAAGAACGTCCAGTGGCATTGAGAGCACTAAGCCATACCAGTTCAGAATCCTCCACAGGGGCACACCATGCCAGTCAGCAAAAACTCACATTGGTTCAGCGATGTGGCGAGACCTCTGGGAGAAGGCACTTACCTGTGGGAGTCAGAGATAGAGTTCAACGGGCATTGGGGCAGGTATCACTTCTTCACCAGGCAATTTGAGAGACTCCAAAATAATGAAGGGCTGAAACCGATATGGAAGAAGGCGGGACTAAACGATTACTTCAAAGCCCAATTGCCAAAGCCCGACTTTCTGAGGTGCTCATATTTGATTAGCACCCTCACTCCGAGCAAAGAGAAAAAGGGATACAACACTTTTGTCCTACCATCGCTCACAAGAGGCAATGAGCTGAAGCGGTTCAAATTAACGAACAGCTTGGTGAGGGAAGCTCTCGACATGAAAGGTATGCACATTCCCACCGAGAAAGAGACTATGGTCCCCGACAACATGAAGAACAGGAATCTGACAAAACTAAAGGACATGGTGGCAATGACACCTACTATTGCCGTTCATCTTCGAATGTGCATGTAGCATTTCGCATTCCCCGCGCAAGAGAGGTTCACAATGCCACCCAAGAAAATATGGTTCAGTCTATATTTAGCAGACACCTTTGATTTGACAATCAACATGCCTCAGTGGATTATTGACCAGATCCACTTGGCTCATCAACGGTGGTATACGAAGCAAAAGTCAGTACTGTATGGATGTTGTGCTCTCACCAGGATTGTTTACAGATGCCTGGCATATGATGTGCCAGTTCAAAGGGCACTTGTTTGGACCAGGGTGCAGGAATTTCGACGTAGACTATCCACCGCAGGGCCTCCATCCAAGAAAATGAGAGGCGCAGTTTAGATGCCCTATGCACAGGCCCGCGGTGCGACACTAACACCCGAGAAAACTCCACGACTTCCAAGGCATGTGCAACCCTTTACTATCAGATTACCAAGACATAGCATAGATGGACCTAATCTGGTGTTTCCACCTATACCAACCGACTTAGAGTTCCCTCATGGCTTTACATTGGAAGACCTAACTGATGAAGAGGTAGCCAGAATAATCAATGCTACAAATTTAGAAGTGGAGGCAGAGCAGGCAAGCGGGCAGCAGACAGTCACAGACCAACCCCATCCAGTCCAACCAATAGTAGTCGAAGTGGAGGATGATGAGGAAGAGGAGCAAGAGGAGGAACGAGAAGGACTGTCCGAGGAAGAAGAGCAAGAATATGAGCAAGAAGTTCTACAGGAACTTGAGGGTGCCCCGGCTTATACGAAGCAATTGAAAAAGCTATATGATACCATCAACCGAGTTCAAGAACAACACAAACTGTCCCTGGCAGCAGGAAAAGCCCTCATGAATCAAATCCTTGAGGAGGAAGGTGTGGACGAGCAATACAGAGCAACCCTTGACATGATATCCGATGCATTGGGGGTACCTGAGATGGTGCATACTGCTCTCGCATATTCATGAAGATCGGAACGACGATACGGCAGACACCGCCCTCGATCAGGGAAACAAATGAATGTATTAGTATCAAAACCACAGGGCACCACATCCACAACCACGGGCACAACTCATACCCTTCATGACACTGAGGAAGCCCATACATCCAGTGCACCCCCGTCACCCCCCTTACCCCCTCTCCCTCCAACTCCACCACTTTCACCTCCCACAGCCAATGAAACCACTAATGTCACCACCCCAGGGTCCACTTCCCATACCGAAGCACAGACTGTTAGTCAACCTACACAACCGATCTCCACCTCTCTTGTCTACACTACTACTGACTCTGTAATTCTAACTATAGCCACGGAAAACCCCGTTCCCCCGATCACCCTTCCTGGTGGGTCATATTCACAACTACACACACCACTTTACACCTTCACCACCATCACCACACCCACAATTCCCATGTTCACAATCACTCCCACGACTGCATCCACTTTTGACCTCGTGGACATATCACCCACATCCGCACCTCTCCCTCCCTCCATACGTCCACAATCTCCCATTCCCCCACCACCAACTTCACCCTTTTCAAGCACAACATACACACTCCCATTCCCTTTTCCCTTCCCTTCTGCATTCAACACCTTTCCTGCATCCACTCCCATTAATAATGTATTTAATAATATGTACCAGTGTATGTCTCAACTGCAACAGCATTACCAGACCTAGACACACAGCATACGAGCCTCTTCAGAAACCATGAAACTTACCAAGCAAAATTCATAGATTTAGAGAAGGAGAAGCGGCTCTTACAACAGCAGTACACGACACTACAAGCACAACATGATCAATTAGTGGCCAATCCACCCCAGTCAGATACTGAAGAAAAACAACAACTCGATGACATGTTACATGCTCAGATCACAGACAACCTCAAGCTTCGACGCAATCTCGCCTTATTACGGAAGCACATGTCCGCAGCACTCAAAGAGAATAAGAGACTGCAGAAACAGAACGAAGAAAACCTGGAAGCAGCAATGGAGGGTTCACCACAGGAAATCGATCCAGAGAAATTCAAGGCTATCCCATCTGGAAATATGCAAATCGTCTTGGAAACCCATGCCGAACTCCTAGAAGCCCACGCAGCATTAGAAAGAGAAAGAGATGATCTACTAAAGCAACTGGCAACTCAGCAAGAGTCACCACGCAAAGTCACAACAGCAGCCGACACTTCGGAAGAAGTCGCAGAACTCAGAGCAGAACTAGAAGAACTACGAAGTAAAGTTCTTCAATACGAGCGTCAACCCTCTTCCCTGGTGGAACCGGAACCTGAAGACTTAGTGCCAATTCAAGTGGAGGAGATCTTTGAAGACCCATATGTTCCCATGCCAGCACCCGGAGGCAAGCAAACAGAAGAAGGAATGGACACAATTGAGATCGAGGCTCCTGAATGGATGCAAAGGTTAGAGAAGGTTGCTACAACCCATGATGAGAGAGTTGCAGTTCAGATAGCGTCTATGTCACGATTGGAGGAAGTTGTCATAAAATCAGATTATTTCAGAAACCTCTCCCATCATAGGTGGATTGGCACATCCGATGACTTGTATGTTCCATTCTGTGTATTAATGGCCGATTACAATGCTGAAATCAAGCAACACACATCAAAAGGACCAACCTCGGCGACACAGTTTGCACCGGATGACATCCCTGCAAGTGCCAAGCAGGGGAATATACATCAACCTACTTGGAGGATCCCTCAGCTTGAAACCTACCCTGAGATGGTACGCACGTGGAATAACATGCCTCTCTATATCAAGTATAATCCCTGCTATTGCCCTGTCTTTCGAAGAAGGTCATGGCCAGAGTACACAAAAACAATGCTGACAGTCAAAGGATGTGAAAAATGGCTCAATTATGTCTACTTAGCCCCACCTAGAGGCCAACCCACGGTCAACTACATGATTTCAACTATCCGACACTGGGCAGTCAGGTTCAAGAATGTCCCAGATGTCATGGCACAAATGTGCCTCAAAATTTTTGAGCTCATGTTGATTACATTCAGGACATTTAAGAATATCAAAGAACCTCACCTTTCGGCTCTCGGATTTAATGAAGGGAATTAGGATCTTGTCTACGATATGAGCACCACACCATCCATTAACGTCGTATATGCATGGCATGCTCGTATAAAGTATCTACCGGCCTGTTTCAAACAGACATTTGAAGAAATGTTTATCACAGGGTTCTGGGAATATCATTCAGAGATATTCATTCCCAGACCATCTCATTTATTGCAATTATTTGCGGTGGAACAAGCTCTCCATTCAAAAAAGCTACGTCTGCCACATCCAGAAGTTCCAGGGCCAGTAGACTGGGATGCCCTACTCACTGATTTGGCCAAAGGGTTGAGAATAGCAAAACATCATTTAGCCACAGATGTTGTGGAGTACTACATCCAACGACCCACTCAACAAGGGTCTGTCAGAGACGACAGACACGAGAGAGGGGGGGGGTGTTGGCAGCAGTCAAGGAACTGAAGGACTCACAAGGCAAGGAAGCCAACGAAGGGAGTCGGAACGAAGAGAAGGCACAAGCAGACAGAGTAGTCAAAGAAGATCTGGCAAGTAGGCCATCTAAATTTTTCATGTATCAAAGAGGTGGGCACACAAGAAGAAGGAGCAAGTAGGGAGCTCCAGGAAATGTATGTCAAATTGTTAGAAGAAATCCCTACAAAAATAGTGATTTTCATCACTAAAAACCATTGTAAATATCATTTCATATTTTTGTAGCTCCATTTTGTGCAAGCCAAGGAGTCCTTGAGCTTGAGGAGCTTTAGAAGTACCTACCTATCAGTTTTCACATTTTTTAGACTCCATTTGAACCTCCAAATAGGCCAGAAAACCTAATTTTTAACTAGGCCGGACACTAGGTCTGGACAGGGCCAAAAACTAGACAAAAACTATAAATAGAGCTAGAGAGCTCATTTTTGAGGTTAGCTTGTAATAGAAGTGACCTTGTATGAGCATTTTGGAAGTAATCTAAAAGAACTCCATTGTCTTCCTCTTTGTTCTTGCCGTGTGTGCACGTGTGTGTATGTGTGTGCATGTTTGTGTGCTTCTCACTCACGCACTTGTGCCTTCACTTGCTCGAGGTCATCATACCATCCTCACATCTTCCCGAATTGACATTAAAGGAGGTGCTACTCATCATTGAGCTACAATGACCTTCACATGAAGGACACACATAGTGTTGCTGCTCATCTAAATGAGTTTGATGCTATATTCTCTCAGTTAGAGGCTCAAAAATGGAGATGGATAATGAAATGAAAGCAGTCTTGCTGCTATGCATCTTACCATCATCATGGGATTTGTTGTGCACAACTATTAGCAATAATACACCTGGTAGTAAACTTGTCTATGATGACATGTGTGGAGCACTTTTGAGTGAGGAGATTCATAGGAAATCTATGGTTTGCACTCAAAGTGGAGATGCATATAATGTTCATGATTCTTACCAAGGAAAGAATCAACAATGTGGCATGAGCTAGAGCATGGAAAAAAATGTTCAACGGAATAAGAGTATAAGTAAATCAAGGAAGAGGGATATCAAGTGCCATTATTGTTATAAGAAAGGACACATGAAGAAATACTCCTATGCATTAAAGAATGCTAAAGGTAAAGGATAGAATGTTGATTGGCATGTTAAACAAATACTTGCACCATCTACTTCAACTATAAATAGTGAATAAATCAATGTTTTTTCTATGATGCTATTGTGTTGACACTTGACAGTACTATGCCTATTGAGAATCTTATGGGTGATTCTCTTTCCCACACGTGGTTGCTAGATTTTGGTGCTTCTTTACTTGTGACACCACATAGAGAATGTTTCTCTACTTATGCAACAAAGTCTCTTGGTATTGTGAGACTTGGTGACTCTTACAAGTGTGACATTGTTGAGATTGGAGATGTGCTTGTGCAGTTCATTGATGGTTCAAAATTTAATATGCATAATGTACACCATGTACCTCATTTATCACACATTTTGATGTTAGTTGGTCATCTTGATGACCTTGGTTACAAGGTGGTCTTCTATGCTCAGTCCTTTCTCATATCAAAGGGCAATATGGTTATTGCAAAAGGAATAAAAGTTGGCTAATTTTATCCTTTATTTGTATCACAAAACGAAAGTTAGTTGCTACTGAAAAACCTATGGCTTGTATTTGGCATGGCCATTTGGGCCATATATCTTGTAGTGGAATAGAAAATATTTTTTTTTGGCATCTTATTTGTGTTATCTTTCTCTAAGTTTTCATTTTTTGAGCATTTTCAATATGGAAAGCAAACTATAAATGTGCATAAAATGCACATTGAATTTTCAATTCAGCCTTTAGTTCTCATTCATATAGATGTGTGTGGTCCTATGCCTACAAGTTCATTAGGTGGTTCTCTTTAATTTCTCACTTTCATAGATGATTCTACGAGAAAAGTTTGGGTATATCCTATCGAATCGAAGGATGAGGTATTCCCTATTTTTCAAAAAATGGCTTGCTTTAGTTGAGACTGAAAAGGGAACTAAGCTTAAGGCTTTACATTCAGATAATGGGGTGAGTATACCTCACATGAATTCAACATTTTCTATTAGTCTAGAGGAATTCATAGAAAGTTTACAACTCCTTATACCCCAATACAAAATGGTGTAGTTGAGAGGATGAATAGAACTATTCAAGATAAAGTAGTTTCTATGCTGCATCATGCAAACCTTTCACAAGCCTTTTGGGTAGAAGCAATATTGACTGCAGTTCATTTGATTAATCTTTCACTTGGTATTGAAAAAGGTCTAAAAGTGGCACAAGAGTTATGGATGGAGAAGCCACCATATTATGATCATCTTCGATTTTTTGGGTGTGAAGTGTATGTTCATATACCCAAGAATCTTAGATAAACGCTGGATCATAAGTAAAAGAAATGCAATTTTCTTGGATATGGGAGAGAAGGTCAATTTGGATATTGCTTATGGGATCCTAAAGCATGGTTAGTGATCAGAAGTAGTGATGTCATTTTCAATGAGTCTAAAATGCATAAAGAACCCATTAAAGAGGTTGAAGTGAGAAGAGTGGTTTTTGAGGATACTAGTCCTCCAGTAGCATGCATAAAATTCCTCCACATAGGGATGTTCAAGAGAATGTCTAATTGGATTAGTATGCAAATAGTGGTCAAGAGACTAGCTTGTGGATGTTGCTTGGATTTGTTGCAATGGACTTAGAGCTAGTGCAAATGGATGTGAAAAACTGCTTTCTTGCATGGAGATCTTACAAACGAGATCTATATGGAACAACTAGAGGTTTATGTAGTTCCTGAGAAAGAAATTGTAGTTTGTAAGATAAAGAAGAGCTTATATGGACTTAAACAGTCCCCTAGACAATGGTGCCAAATTTTTTATGCTTTGGCATCTTGATATGCTTGATACTTTATGTCGCTGATATGTTGATTGTTGGGAATTCCTCTTATGACCTGTCAATTCTCAAGAAGACTTTGAGTTAGGCATTTGATATGAAGGATTTGGGGGATGCCAAACATATTCTTGGCATGCGATAAAAGATGCATATATTTGTTTCAAAATGTACATATCCTTAGTACTTCACAGGTTCAATATGCACGGTGGAAAGACATTGAGTACACCTTTATTTATCCACTATCTCTAGGGAGTTCTCTTGAATATTATCTAGAATATAGAAAATCAACAATTACATGTTGAGTACTTGGTTGACCATGCTCTCAAAATCAAACTCTTATAGTAGAACTACCTAGCAAGTCAAATGACCCACTAGATTTTGTTGCTTAACCAAATAAACAAGAGTTGAATGGTCCACATGGAAGAAGACTTTATGTAAGAGAAAATAGATAGACAATAGCTATCATAGTCAAGCAATCTATATCTTTTCTTGCCAAAAATCACATAAGTACACTTCTTCACATTGATCAAATGTTATGGGACGCATGGATGCAAAACTTTAAATTTTTTGTAGTCCCAAGAAAAAAGAACCGTATATTGTTTGAGGAGAGAAGTGAATTGCTATCAAACAATAGGTAAAAATTCTAAAACCCACACAAATTTAGGAATATTTATAGTGCTGATATTAATGCTTTCCACTTGATCCTCATGAACGTTTGGGGTTTGCAGCTTCATCTATAGGTTCAAAAACTTCTTGTCATAATCCTTGATTATAATAATCAATAATTACACGTACATCAATATAGCATATAGAAACAAGATCCTCATTAGCCTAGAGAAGCTTCAATTCTTCTTCATTAGTGATCTAATCCACTAAATTGATTGGCTTTGCTACCCATAGCATATGGAAGTGCTGATATTTACTAGTTACATCCAATAATCATGATGAATCATTATTAGATAAACATCATAACCTACCAATTCTGCCTCATGCATAGAGGAAGATGGCAATGAAGATAAACAAAGGCTTTCTCAAAGATAGGAGAATATAGAACCACGAAACATGAAGATTGTAGGAGGAGGTATGAAAACCAAAAGCAAATGTACATTTTGGGATGTAATTTGAGCCACATTAACTCTCTTTTTATTGTGCATGGAAGCTAGAGTACATGGCACAACTTCTTTATCCAAATTATTCATGACATTGTTTGTTGTATCCATGTGCATGGAATGCATGCATTGAATCCAAGTGCTCATGCTTTAGGAACTTTGAATGAAGGTTTGTATTATGGATTTACTTTGTATTATGCTCATGCATGCAATGAAGGTTTGATATATCAAAGGAACTTTGAATGAAGGTTTGTATTATGGATTTACTTTGACACTAGAATCAAAGTTTTTAGTAATGCAGATTGGCCAGGTAATTCAGATGATAGAAGATCTACTCATGGTTACCTGTGTTATGTTGGAGATAAGCTAATCTCTTGGTGTTCAAAGAAGCAACATATAGTTTCTTTGTCGTCCACAAAATTTAAGTATAGAGGAATGGTGGAAGCTCCAAAAGAATAATCTGGTTGAAGCTCTTGTTGAAAAGTCTTGGAATTGATCAGAGTACTCCAATCATATTTGGAGATAACATGAGTTCATTGTATTTAGCAGCTAATCCTGTTTTCCATGCCAGGACTAAGCACATAGAGATTCAATATAATTTTTGAATACAAAAAGTGCTTGATAAAGAAATTGAAGTCATGTATACACCAGCAAAAGAGCAAGTGGCAGATATGTTGACAAAAAGCTTGGATGGACCGAAGTTACAAAGATTTAAAGAGATGGTAGGCATAAAGAAGAATGGTATAAACACAATTAATGATTGAGGGGGATTTGTTGGTGCAAAAAATCAATAATTGGTGATTGTGAAGTGTTTGAAGCATCTCAAAGATCAAAAGGAAGCCAAGAAGTTCAAGGAAGACATAGTCTATACACATATGTACATTATGATTGAAAATCCTTGTAATATAGCTATGAATACATATAAGAATGATAGAGAGCCATGTAATAGATATGGAAAAAGTACAAATGTACATATATAAGTCAATTATGTCAAGAAAATAGATATCAAGACTATGAGTGATAGATGTGTAGAGATTTTTCTTCTTAGAATAGCATCGATTCTATCTTAGATTTCTCTCAGGATAATTGCGTGGATCACGAAATCTTTTGTACAACATAAAATTCAGAAGTTAATCAATCTACGAACAAAGTTTCATGATCTAATTCTCTTCATATTTTGTTTATGACAAGTAGGAACATTCACATGTAGAAGCCTACAAGTGAAGTTCTCATAATCGTGCATTTTGTTGTTCAAAGATTTACTTAGATCTCAGTGCTCAGCATAAAGTTTTTTATGATTGGGCATTTAAAATTTGAGTTGGAAGATAAGGAAGCTATGGCTAAAAGCATTAAGCAAAACAGGTTATACTTTGAGAGAAATCAGCTTATGAAGTTGACCATGTCAAAGTTGCCATGTTAGGAAGACAATTTCTGACATACATTTGATCTAAGTGATCAAATCAAAGATTTAATAGTTCTTTTGGAGAACTAAGGATCATTATAGTTGCACAAAGGTAGCACAAATGTGTGTGTATCAGTTGAATGATTAAATTTGAAGCTATGTACAAATATTGAAGTATATTTCTGAAGCAGACTTTTTGAAGTTAAAGAAACTTCACACAGAGAAGTATTTTTCGATGATCTTGAAGATTAATGCAAAGTTTGAGTTTATTCTTGATATAGAGAAGCTCCTACATCAAGATAGATCAAACATTTGGAGATTTAAGAATCTCCAGCACAACCAAGTGGAAGAGTTCGCATAACTTCGACATGATTTACAAGAACTTCATGCAGGATGTGGAACCAAATGTGGACTATTATGCACCATGTGTAAAGAATAGGGCTATGTGGTAAATTACTATGCTCTTTTAAGTGTGACTTTTTTGTTATGAAAGAAACCTAGCCATGAAGCCCAAGAGTTTCACTCAAGAGGAATTCCTACACAAACATACTAGGGATTGGAGGAGTCCAACCACCACCAAATGTAATAGTTGCTACACCAAGTCAAGGTAACACCCACAACCCACGTCCTTGGGGGAATTTAGGAAATTGGCCCGAAATTCCAATCATTTTTTAGGTGTGGGGAGCATGGACATTATCAAAGAAAATGTCGTCTGCCAGAGAATTCTACTCCTTGAAAAAAATTCTTAGAAGCTAGAGACCACTACACCATTTGTTGCCCAAAACTCAAAGCATTTAGATCCAAGACTCATATTCAGATGATCTCTATGAAGAAGGAAGGAGTTGCAAAAGAAACCATTATGCTATCACCATCGCCTAGGGTGGTACATCTAGAAGAAATTGAATCTTCTATAATGTAGACAAGGAACAAAGGGAAAGCTCCTCACGAAGAAATGCACCAAGAGTCAAGTACAAATGCACTGAACAAGGAAAGGACAACTGATGTCATGCCTACTCCAAGTGAAGAGACCCAATAAAAAGGAGATCTTACAAGCACAAGTGAAGCCATTGGATATGCATTCAATAGGGCCCAAAAGTAGCTTGAGAATTCGAACATAGCCCATGCCCCTATGGTACAAGAGGCTTCAAGACTATTTGATTCTATTGAAAGGGAGATTAGTATTTTCTATCGATTAAAAATGGATGAAAAATTCAATTCATAAGTTTTGCAGACCTTCACATCCACTCTCATTGCAAAGGCTTAAGCTACGAGTGAGAGTAAAGTTATAGGGGAAGCCCCCTTACATATTATAAGAGCCCACCAATCATTTTCACTATCAGAGGACAACATCTACAAGGAGTTATAGTGGATAACAGCTCTGACATAAACTTGATGCCTAAACATACTATGGAAAAGCTTAGGATTCAACCATCAAGACCAACGAGCTTCATCATGATATTGGTCAACCATAGCATATTAAGAAGAATGTAAGTGGTTCCATGAGTTCCAATTGAGGTACAAGGTAACGTGTTTACTTTAGAATTTTTTGTATTAAGTCTACCACATGTAGATGGAGGTTTTCCTTTGATGATTGGGAGTCCTTGGCTAAGGCATTCGAGTGTTTTACATGATTGGTGCAACGATAATATGTGAGTAAAACATGAAGGAGAATAGCTTAAACAGATATATTTGCAAGAAGGGCTAGACACCAAGGACAAACTAGCATGATGCAAACAATTGGCATTTGTATGGAACAAGACATGCTGGATAAATTAGTATTGGATTTGGATGAGGAAGATGACATTTTGGCTTGGATGCAAGTGGGTAACTCATTTTTTGCTATGGACTTTTTCTAATTGAGACAAGTACAAAAGCTTATGAAGAAAAAGAGGTGACCATACAAGTTTCTGGATTGGGTGAACATATTATAGGGCATAAAAGAGGAGAGAAAATGCCTCTTAAGTGTAACATAGATGAAGCTAATTCAAATACCAAGAAGGAAACTACATCCAAGGTAAAGCAATCGATTAAAGAAATTTATTTTCCAATTCATCAAATCCATAGAGGGTGGATGCAAGAAAAGGAAGAACAAATTGATATCCAAAGTGCTTCTACACATGGCACTAAGACTATGTGGAATAAAGTGATTGAAGATCCAAAAGATGAAGAAGAACCTCTGGTTGCACTTATGGATAGGAAACCTATCAAATAAATTCAGCTAGGCGACAAGGATAATTGTTGGATTTTGAGGTCTATGGAAGCACACGAATGGCACAAGGAAGAAGAAGAAGCTTGGAGAACAACACACAATACTGAATGTATAACAACTAGAATGTAGAAAGATAAGTAACCCATTAGGGCAGTAGGCATATATTCAAGCTAGGGAAAAACCTCCTAAAGAGGGAAAAATATGCCCTAACGGTCCTAGAGTGTTCACACACATCACTACCTAAATCTATCAACAAATCCCCCCCTAGGAGTGATGTGGTGAACAAGGAGCTGGCACTCATGTATAAGGAAGTGCCAAGCTATGTGGAATCAATCCAAAAATGGAAGTAAGCCCAAAGCTTTGCAGAAAGCTTCAAACTTCTCCCTAGGCAGAGACTTCGTGAAAAGGTTTGCAATGTTCTCTTGTGTGGGCACATATGCCAAACTAATCTCTGCAACAGAGAACCTCTCTGTGACATACTAATGCCAAAGTTTAATGTAGATCTAGAAATTACCCAATAAACTACATCACACAAGATCTAAGAAGAAAAAGAGTTTTTTTACGAACCACTAATGGTGAATGTAAGAAAAATCCCTGTCTTCCCTCCTCCTACATCACCAAGCAAGTGTAGCTTAGTACTGAGAATTGGAACAATAGTTTTGGGATGGATGACCTCTTGACAAGTATCTCCTTGATGGACCTTGATGAATGAAGTACCTCCTTACATGCAACCAATGGCATCGACAATGACTTCGACAAAAATACAACAAGGAAATGATAAATTATTTAAAGATCTATACCTTGGTTGTTGCCTCTCTTGTGAACCTTGGAGTAGCTTAGATGTCAACATAGATGATCTCTATACCTATGCTTGTAGAACTATAGAAAACCACGGAGAACCAAGGAGCACAAATTCACAATTATGTAGGTTTCATAAAAGTCAATGTGTAGTTGGCCAAGAAACTATACGTTTTACTAGAACATACATATACAAGAGTATATGGTGCCCATTCAACCTTTCAAATAGGTACTAAAAATAACATAATAGTAGTGAATTTTCCTTTCAATATTGAGATCTATCCAAAAAATCTTTGAGCTCCAATTTAATGGAAAAACCCCAAGAAAAGTGGACATCCTGTATAGAAGAAGTATAAAGCATAATATTCTTGAATTCCTTAAACATGTTGGGTGAAAGGTGAAACAATCTTCAATGGAACTTCAAACCATCACATTACATTTTTTGGAATCCTCTCAAAACATGAGTTACATAGCTAAAAAAGGATCTACATGGATGAAATTACCTATGAATAGTAAGTTTTATCTTCCATAATCACCAACGAAACCTAGCTTGAAGTCTGGAAATCATCACTGAAACAAGATCTATTAGAGACAAAATTGAGATGGGTTTCCTCTAATGAAGTCTCCCCTTCATGAAAATTGATGGTCCTCCTTGACACACAACCAAAAATTCCATGACACACAACCAACAATAGGCATAGAGCTAGGAATGCCTTGTCATTCCCTTTTCACCTAAGAGTATCCATAGACAATGATCCACAACATTGCATAAATGCAGTCTATTCATACTATTGAAATGTCTATGCTCCACCCTTTTCTCCAAACCTACTTTCATTATTACGCAAGCTCCCATAGTCCCACGTGCAAAGAAACATATCCTCTACTCCGTATATAACACCTCTTTTATGCTCATTCACTCTAGCTCATTGCCAAGAGTGTTCACACTCTCCTAATGGAGTTAATATGAGATTTCCTATTTATCTAGTTCACATTGTTTTGTTATCTCTTGTTTCTACCTTCATTATTTGATTTGTAAGTGGATGATAGTAGAGTATAAATTTTTCCTTTCTTCATCTCAAAATGGTACCAAAGTATGTTCAAAATTTTAGGATCTTTTTTTATTTATAAAAATATATTAACATACTTAATGAGAGTATGATTTTCATAATTTTTTTCCTCCCTGCTTTCCTCCCTCATATTCATCATTTTTTGAATGTTCCACCATTATTTTATCAATTTTTTGAAGCTTTCTATTCTATAATATGAGGTCTTTCTAAGCACTATACCTTACAATAAAACTACTTATGAGCACTTGAAATAGTTCCCATGTTCATGTCTCTACACATGTGTGCAAAAATCAAGTGTTCCTGAGTCAAACGTTTTCATTGATGGATGGAGAAAGGCAGAGATGAGTGTAACTACTATTTGTGACGAGTTCATGGTTTCCTCCTCATTTTTCCCTGCAATACTCCATGATCTATGTTGCTAGACAAAGAAAACTATTAGATTATTTCGAAAAGGATGATTAAATGATCTGAAAGCACCAACTGCATATGAAAGATCTGGTCTTGTGAATGTAGCATAGATTAAACTGCCAACCAAACTCTGATATGTCTTCATGTCCTTGAACTGTTCTCCTCCATACCTGCTCAATTTGTGATTTACCTCCAAAGGTGTGGTTGAAGGTTTACAATTCTCCATATTAAATTTCATCAGCAGATTCTTCAAATACCTTGTGTAACATATACTCCATGTTGAGTATACACAATCTCCATCCCTATGAAATAAGACAAATTTCCCAAATCACTTATCTTTAAATCCTTTTCAATTTTCTCCTTGAGCTCCTTGATTCTTTGAGCATCTGTACCTGTGACAATAATATCATCAACATAAAGTCAAACATAAATATACCCATTTTCACTGGCCTTCATAGAATACTACTATTTGCCTTTGAAGCTTGACATCCAAGTTCATTCAAGAACTTGAAAAGTCTATAATTCCAACCTGTACATGTAGCAATAGCAGTTAGAGTTCTGATTGTAGAAATCTTAGCAATTGGACTAAAAGTTTCATCATAGTCCACTCCATGTGTTTGAGCATATCCTTTGACCACAAGTCTAGCCTTATATCTAGAGACTTTTCCATCTACAAACCTCTTTGTCTTATTCACCCACTTGCATCCAATTACTTTCAGATTTCTTGGTCTTGGCACCAATTCCCATGTCTCATTCTCAAGTAGAGCATCATACTCCTCTTTCATTGCTTTTTCCCAATTTTTCTAACCTTTGGCTTCATCATATGTTGATGGATTTTCATCTATCTTTACAATGTAAGCATAATCTTTGGTTGTCAAGAAAGAAGTATCATAGCTATACTTGGTAGGTTGCTTCCTTTCTCTTGATGACCTTCTAACATCCGCACTCCTTGAGGTCTCTGCTCCATTTTTTGTTCTGGATCAAACCTTGGCCTATCTCCATCATTATCATGCATTTCATTTCTGCAAACATCATCATCATTATCCTCTTCATATACCTTCATATTTGACTTCCCTTTCCTTTTGATTTCTTCAGGATTTTATACATACATTGTTTGGCCCTGTATACCATGTGCTTTGCTCATCAAATGTAACATATTTTGAAACAAGAAATTGTTTTTGTGGATGGATTCCAAAACATGTATCCCATCTATCTATCATCATACCCAATAAACATAGTGTCTTGGATTCTAACTTATGTCTCGATTGAGATGGAACATAAGCATATGCCAAACATCCAAATATTTTGCAATGATCAAGAGTAGGTTTCTTACCCCACCATGCTTCGGAAGGAGTCATTCCATCCAAAGATTTGCAAGGTAGCCTATTCACAAGATAAGTTGCACTGTTAATTGCTTCTGCCCACATGTAATTAGGGCAATTCTTTTCCTTCATCATTCATCTTGCAAACTCTACAAGAGTTCTATTTCTTCTTTATGCAATTCCATTTTGTTGTGGGGAGTACCTGCAAGTCACTTCAATTTTTATACCTGCATTCCACATATAATCATCAAATACTTTAGAAAAATATTCTCCTCCTCCATCTAATCTCAATCTCTTAAGCTTTTTTCCTCTAATTCTTTCTGCATAAGCATGATAGTGTTTAAATGTCTCAAACGCTTCAAATTTATCCTTAATTACATAAAGAGTAATCAACCTTGTTGCATCATCAACAAACAACACATAATACCTACATCCATTTATGCTATAATCCTTTGAAGGACCCCACACAGATGTATGAACCACTACAAGCATATTTGAATACATGTACCCTTGCTTATTGTATGCTTTTCCTAGTTAGCAAGCCTCACATTTGTATATCATATCTTGACCTTCAATATTTGGTAGACCAAGCATTTCACTATTCTTTGTCATCTCATTTATCCCTCTTTCATTGAAATTTCCTAACCTCTTATGACATAGGTCCAATTCAGATATTCCTTGGCTTCCATACGTGAACAATGCATGTCCCACATTACCTTGGACTTTGAGAGTGAATAGCCTTCCTTCCTTTTTCCCTATAACAATGCTTTTATATCCCTAACATGGATCTTCAACATAAACACCATCATTTGTGAATCTGACTTCAAATCCCTTCTCAACAATTTGCCCTACACTTATCAAATTCTTAGGATTTGTTGGAACATAAAGTACCTTACTTAGAATCATGCTTCCACTCTTTCTCTTCACTGATCCAATGCTTTCAAACTTGTGTTTGGTGTTGTCTCCTATTTGAACTGTATGTCCATTCACTCTAGCTTCCATATCAATCATTAAGGAGATATTACCACTCAGATGATTGCTACATCATGAGTCAATATAAAACACCATTTGATCTTCATTAATTGCTTCATGTGTTGCATTCACAATGAGAGTGAAGTCTTCCTTCTGATCTGATGCATAATTGTAATAAGTATTGTTGTAGGATTGAGTTTGGAAACTCCTTCCACCTCCTCTACCAAATGAAGTCCTACCACCTTTTCCTCTCAAATTGCCTCTTTGATCTCTACCTCCTCTTCCTCTTTGGTTGAAATTCTGATTATAATACCCACCATTTTGACTATTATATCAACAATCATTTGCCAAATGATTTGTTCTACCATATATGCAGCAAGCTTTAGCATTTTCTTTATTCTTACCTCCTCTACTTTTATCTCTAAAAGTCATCTTCCCTTTTGTGAAATTCACTTGACTTGAAGATCCCTCTTCATCATTTGCTTGTTTACCTTTTGCATTCTTCTTCTTGTCTTTTGAATACATTTCTTGACTTGAGCTTCTCTCATTCTCTCCTTTAATGTCCTGCTCAAGTGTTAGCATATGTCCTAGCAATTGATTAAGATCAGGAGTAAAGTGATCTAATGATGATTCTGTAGATAATATAAAAGGCTTCCAACTTTCATGTCCTCTTAGACGTGTGAGTATTTTCCTTATCAACTTGTCTTCTTCAATTTCTTCATCTAATACTCCCAAACTATCTGCAATATCCTTCATCCTTGTAACATAGTCAGAGATTGACTCGGAACCTTTCTTCTTCAGACTTGCGAACTCAGCCCATAGTGAAGCCTTTCTTGATTTGGTCGTATTTTGGAAATGTTCTTCCAAAGCATTCCATACATCTAATTCACCTTCTAATCCTCTAATGTGTGGTAGAAGATAATCATTTATAGCCATGTAAATGATGCTCCTAGCTTGAGCATCTTTCTTCAATTCTTTGAATCTGCAAGGTCCTCTCTTTTTGGAATGCTAGGATCCTTAAACTCTGGCTTTTCTTCTTCTCTTGTAAAAAGTGTCATCAAATATTTTCTCATAAGGTGCGCCTCCATCCTCATGCTAGATAGTTCTCTCTATCAAGTTTGTCAATCTGCAAGATTGCTCCCATCTCTTGATCTCTATGTCTACAATTATTCAAATTTATGAAGATACAATGTACCTTTGATACAAAGCTTTGTTTGTACTTCTTCAAGTTTTCTTCAAGACTTTAACCTTTGGCACCTCCAATTGACAAGATCTTTGATGCCTGCAACAGTCAAGATTTTCCTTGCTTTTCTTTTACCTTAATTTAATATTTTAGCTTTGATAAAACCGATGGATATCCTTAAATCTTCAAATGTTTGATCTATCTTGATTTAAGAGCTTCTCTATATCAAGAATAAACCAAACTTTACACAAACTTTGCATTAATCTTCAAGATCATTGAAAAATACTTCTTTGTGTGAAGTTTCTTCAACCTCAAAAGTGTGCTTCATAAATAGACTTAAATATCTGCACATAGCTTCAAATTTAATCATTCAAATGATACACACACATTTTGGCTACCTCTTTGCAACTATAATGATCCTTAGCTCTCCAAAAGAACTATTAAATCTTTGATCTGATCAGTTAGATCAAATGTATATCGGAAATTGTCTTCTTGACATGGTGACTTTGACATGGCCAACTTCATAAGCTCGTTTCTCTCAAAGTATAACCCATTTTATTAAATGCTTTTAGCCACAGCTTCCTTATGTTCTAACTTAACTTTTGAATGGTCAATCATACAAAAAATCTACAATGAGCACTGAGATCTAAGTAAATCTTTGAACAACAAAATGTGTGATTATGAGAAGTTCACTTGTAGACTTCTACATATGAATGTTCCTACTCGTCATACACACAAATTGAAGAGAATTACATAATGAAACTTTGTTCATCGCTTGATTAACTTCTGAATCAGATGTGTACAAAAGATTTCTTGATCCACATGATCAGGCTGAGAGAAATCTAAGATAGACTCGATGCTATTCTAAGAAGAAAACTCTCTACACATCTATCACTCGTAGACTTGAACTCTATATGTTCTCATATCTATCTTCTTGAAATCATTGAATTATATATGTACATTTGTACTTGTCCCATATCTATTACATGACTCTCTATCATTCTTGTAAGTATTCATAGCTATATTACAAGGATTTTGACTCATAATGTACATATGTGTACGGACTATGTCTTCCTTGAATTTCTTGGCTTCCTTTTGATCTTTGAGCTTCTTCAAACACGTCTTAATCACCAATTATTGATTGGTTTGCACCGACATCTTCTCCTCTTCCTTTTGTAGTTTTAAGGCTTCAATTTCATGCCTTAATTGTGTCACTACACTTTCTTCTTCTTTGTGGGGCTTTTTTCTTTTTAAATTTTCAATCTCCTTCCTCAATTGTGCACACATATACACATTCATACATATGCATATTCACACATACACAAAGACACACATATTCATAGCATTCACATATACATATGCACAAAGATAAACACATATACACATGCACACATGCATGCACATACACATGCATACATTCACACATACAAAAATACACAAAGATACACATATTCACACATCCATGCACACATTGACATACACAAATGCACATTCACATGCATGCATTTAAATTTAAAGTTTTATTTAAATTGATCCAAGTGATTTTTTGGTTTGAAATTTAAACTACATACAATATTGCATGATGCAAACAAATAAGAGAAAGCCTGGCATACAGCCTTAGATGTGACAATATTTTTGCAAAAAGCTATGTCTATATGAAATTTTTCCTAATCGAAAGTGTTGGAGTTGAGGTTAAGCACATGAACAACACAAGGAAGAAGAAGAGATAGGAGCAAAACACACAATACTGAATGTATTACAAAGAGAATCAACAAATTCCCCCTACGGTGATGCAGTGAACAAGGAGCTCGCACTCATGTATAAGGAACTGACAAGTTATGTGGTATAAATCCACGAAAGGAAGTAAGCCCAAATCTTTGCAAAAATCTTCAAAATTCTTCCTAGGCAGAGCCTTTGTGAAAAGGTGTGCAATCTTCTCCTATGTGGATATACAAGCTGGGGGAACAAAACCTCCTAAAGAGGGAAAAAAGTGCCCCTACGATCCTAGTGTGTTCACACACATCACTACCTAAACATATCAACACAAAGTAATTATAATAGTTAATGTTAATGTGAGTTCTAGGTTCTATATGTATTCTAAATATTTACATTTAATTTAATGTACTTCTGTTTCATTAAATAAACATAGGTGAGTGCAAAAGGAACAATTGAAGAAAATCACATGTTTCATTTAGGTCGTATGGGGCATGATGGTTTTTTTGTGATATTTGTAAGTATATGCATTATTGAAATCAATTCTTTATTTATTTTTTTAAAATAATCATTAACTTTTTTCATCTGTTTCAATAAATCGAAAGGATTATGGTCATAATCCTACCAATAAGGAAATAGAGTGTGCTACTTATCGATACCATTCTTTGAGTCATAACATATAAGATTAACGAAATGTTTTTGTGAGTATTATTAAATTTGATATAACTTATCTTATCTAAATTAAGTTTTTATATTTCTCTATTTATTTATGTTTATTATATGTAATACAAGAGTATTATGGTGAGGAAGACATGGAAGAGGTCGACAAACAGACACAATAGGGATGAAGTCAATTGTCATAGACTTTAGACCCCTTTATCCATGCTTCTTTTAGATCTCATGATATGGCACATGAGAGTGATAATCAACACACTTCTTATTTTGATAATTGTCATTACGCATTCGATGTGTGTGTGTATATATATATATATATATATATATATATATATATATATATATATATATATATATATATATATATATATATATATACATACATACATACATACATACATACATACATACATACATACATACATACATACATACATACATACATACATACATACATACATACATACATACATACATACATACATACACACACACATACACACACACACACATATATATATATATATATATATATATATATATATATATATATATATATATATTCTCATACGAGTTATGTTTTTAATTTTTTATATGGTATGGTTTCATAATTTTTATAATTTTAGAGTGCTCATCAAATTAACTTATATTGCTAAAGTTAAATTATATAGAGCTGAAATTTACGAATGACTTTTTATTTGAGTTTATTTATGATGTGATTTATTACTTATAGTGTATCATTCATGTGTGTGTGTTTATGTATGTATGTTTTTGTATGTATGTATGCATGCTTGTGTACGTATAAAGGTATGTATATTTGTGTGCAAATGTATGTATATTTATGTATGTGTATGTGCATGCAAATCTGTTTGTATATATGTATGCATGTATGTATGCATGTATGTATGTATGTATGTATGCATATTGTTTGTGTATGTAGGCATATATGCATATACATTGTTTGTGTGTGTATGTATATATGCATGTATGTATGTATGCATGAATGTATGTATGTATGCATGTATTTATGTATAAATGCATGTATATATGAATGTATGTATGTAATCATTCATCTATGCATGTATGTATGTTTGTATATGTATGTAGGTATGTATGAATGCATGTTTGTTTGTATGTATGTTTATGTGTTTATATATATATGTGTGCGTGTGTGTGTGTGCGTGTGCGTGTGTGTGTTATACGTCTATTCATGTATATGTATGTTCATTTATGTATGTATGATGTGTATATGCATGTGTATGTTAAATCATGAAAAGAAAAACAATTTAGAATGTATAGAAACAATTAAAAATGTACTTATAATAATTAGCCATAACCTTTGGTCAGATAACTTCTTCAACAATCTCAAAATAAAATAAATAAAGATGGAGAGAGAAAGATAGAGATAGATACACAAATGGAGAGAGAGAGAAGAGAAAAAGAGAGAGAGAAACAATGAAATTTGGTCAGATAACTTTTTCAACAATGTCAAAATAAAATAAATAAAGATGAAGAGAGAAAGAGAGAGATAGATACACAAATAGAGAGAGAGAGAGAGAAGAGAAAAAGAGAGAGGGAAACAAAGAGAGGTAGAGAATGAGAGAGATAGAGACAGCGAGAGAGAGAAAGATCGTTTGTGCGAATCTGAACATTTGCTCGCTCTTCGGTCAAACACATGTAGAATGATTGATCGAAGCATGATATGTTTTGTTATTTTTTAGGAGAACAAGCATTGTAATCATCATATAAATGTTTAAAATTTATCGTCGTATACAAGGAGTCACTTCTTGTAGTGCCAACTTCCTTCATATCACCTCTTGTATGGTCACCTCTTGTTCTTCATAAACTTTTGTACTTGTCTCAATTGGAGAAACTCCATACGAGAAAATGAGTTATCCACTTGCGTCCAAGGCAAAATGTCGTCTTCCTCATCCAAATCCAATACTATTTTATCTAGCATGTTCCCATACAATGCCAATTGTTTGCATCATGATAGTTTGTCCTTGGTGTCTAGCCCTTCTTGGAAATATATCTGTTTAAGCTATTTTCCTTCATGTTGTACTCACATAGTATCGTTGCACCAATCATGTAAAACACTCGAATGCCTTAGCCAAGGTCTCCCAATCATCAAAGGAAAACCTCCATCTGCATGTGGTAGACTTAATACAACAAATTGTAAAGTAAACATGTTACCTTGTACCTCAATTGGAACTCATGGAACCACTTACACTCTTCTTAATATGCTATGGTAGACCAATGTCATGATGAAGCTGGTTGGTCTTGATGGTTGAATCCTAAGCTTTTCCATAGTATGTCTAGGCATCAAGTTTATGTCAGAGCTGTTATCCACTATAACTCCTTGTAGATGTTGTCCTCTCATAGTGAAAATGAGTGGTGGGCTGTTGTAATATGTATCGGGGTTCCCCTATGCCTTTACTCTCACTCATAGCATAAGCCTTTGCAACCAAAGTGGATGTGAAGGAAACTTATGACTTGAATTTTTCATCCATTTTTTATAGATAGAAAATACTAATCTCCCTTTCAATAGACTTAAATAGTCTTGAAGCCTCTTGTACCATAGGGGCATGGGCTATGTTCGAATTGTCAAGCTACTTTTGGGCCCTATTGAATGCATATCCAATGGCTTCACTTGTGCTTGTAAGATCTCCTTTTTATTGGGTCTCTTCACTCGGAGTAGGCGTGACATCAGTTGTCCTTTCCTTGTTCAGTCCACTAGTACTTGACTATTGGTGCATTTCTTCCTGAGGAGTTTTCCCTTTGTTCCTTGTCTACATAATAGAAGATTCAATTTCTTCTAGATGTACCACCCTAGCCGATGGTGATGGCATAATGGTTTCTTTTGCAACTCCTTCCTTCTTCATAGAGATCATCTAAATATGAGTCTTGGATCTAAATGCTTTGATTTTTGGGCAACAAATGGTGTAGTGGTCTCTAGCTTCTAAGAAATTTTTGCAAGAAGCAGAATTCTCTGGCGGACGACATTTTCTTTGATAATCTCCATGCTCCCCACACCTAAGAAAATGATTGGACTTCTAGGCCAATTTCCGAAATTTCCCCAAGGACGTGGGTTGTGGGTGTTACCTTGACTTGGTGTAGCCCCTATTACATTTGGTGGTGGTTGTACTCCTCCTTACCCCTAGTATGTTTGTGCAAGAATTCCTCTTGAGTGACACTCTTGGGCTTCATGTTTGGGTTTCTTGCATAACAAAAAGTCTTGGGTCCATCCAAGATTTTTGTCAACATATCTGCCACTTGCTCTTTTGTTGGTGTATACATGACTTCAATTTCTTTATCAAGCACTTTTTGTCTTCAGAAATGATATTGAATCTCTATGTGTTTAGTCTTGGCATGGAAAAAAGGATTAGTTGCTAAATACAATGAACTCATGTTAATCTCCAAATATGATTGGAGTACTCTGATCAATTCCAAGACTTTTCAACAAGATCTTCAACTAGATTACCTCTTTTGGAGCTTCCACCATTCCTCTATACTCACCTTTTGTGGATGAAAAAGCAACTATATGTTGCTTCTTTGAACACCAAGAGATTAGCTTATCTCCAACATAACACAGGTAACCATGAGTAGATCTTCTATCATCTAAATTACCTGCCCAATCTGCATCACTAAAAACTTTGATTCTAGTGTCAGAAGTAAATCCATAATACAAACCTTCATTCAAAGTTCCTTTGATATATCTTAGCACTCTTTGTGCTACAATCCAATGGGTTTTCTTTGGACAATGCATGAATTTTGATAAGACACCAACTACATATGAAAGATCTCGTCTTGTCAATGTAGCATAGATTAAACTACCTACCAAACTCTGATATGTCTTCATGTCCTTGAACTCATCTCCTCCATACCTGCTCAATTTGTGATTTACCTCCAAAGGTGTGGTTGAAGGCTCATAGTTCTCCATATTAAATTTCATCAGAAGATTCTTCAAATACCTTCCTTGTGTAACATATACTCCATGTTGAGTATACACAATCTCCATCCCTATGAAATGAGACAAATTTCCCAAATCACTTATCTTAAAATCCTTTTCAATTTGCTCCTTGAGCTCCTTGATTCTTTGAGCATCTGTACCTGTGACAATAATATCATCAACATAAAGGCAAACATAAATATACCCATTTTCACTGGCCTTCACTAGCAAACTACTATCTACCTTTGAAGCTTGATATCCAAGTTCAATCAAGAACTTGAAAAGTCTATAATTCCATGCCCTTGGGGTTTGCTTCAAGCCATACAAAGCTCTCTTGAGTTTACACACATAGTCTGGTCCCTTTCACTCTTTGAAACCCTCTGGTTGCTCCATGTACACCTCATCTGCAATATATCCATTTAAGAATGCATTCTTTACATCTAATTGAGATAGCTTCCAACCTTTAAATGTAGCAATAGCAATTAGAGTTCTGATTGTAGACATCTAAGCAATTGAAGTAAAAGTTTCATCATAGTCCACTCCATGTGTTTGAGCATATCCTTTGTCCACAAGTCTAGCCTTATATCTAGACACTTTTCCATCTGCAAACCTCTTTGTCTTATTCACTTACTTGCATCCAATTACCTTCAGATTTCTTGGTCTTGGCACCAATTCCCATGTCTCATTCTCAAGTAGAGCATCATAGTCCTCTTTCATTGCTTTTTCCCAATTTTTTTAACCTTCGGCTTCATCATATGCTGATGGATCTTTATCTATCTTTACAATGTAAGCATAATCTTTGGTTGTCAAGAAAGAAGTATCATAGCTATACTTGGTAGGTTGCTTCCCTTCTCTTGATGATCTTCTAACATCCGCACTCCTTGAGGTCTCTGCTCCATTTTTGTTCTAAATCAAACCTTGGCCTATCTTTATCATTATCATGCATTTCATTTTTGCAAACATCATCATCATTATCATCTTCATATACCTTCATCTTTGACTTCTCTTTCCTTTTGATTTCTTCAGAATTTATACATACATTGTTTGGCCCTGTATACCATGTGCTTTGCTCATCAAATGTAACATATTTTGAAACAAGAAATTGTTTTGTGGATGGATTCCACAACCTGTATCCCATCTATCTATCATCATACCCAATAAAGACAGTGTCTTGGGTTCTAGCTTATGTCTCGATTGAGATGGAACATACGCATATGCTAAACATCCAAATATTTTGCAATGATCAAGAGTAGGTTTCTTACCCCTCCATGCTTCATAAGGAGTCATTCCATCCAAAGCTTTGCAAGGTAGCCTATTCACAAGATAAGTTGCAATGTTAATTGCTTTTGCCCACATGTAATTAGGGCAATTCTTTTCCTTCATCATTCATCTTGCAAACTCTACAAGAGTTCTAATTCTTCTTTCTGCAATTCCACTTTGTCGTGGGGAGTATCTGCAAGTCACTTCACTTTTTATACCTGCATTCCACATATAATCATCAAATTCTTTAGAAAAATATTCTCCTCCTCCATCTAATCTCAATCTCTTAAGCTTTTGTCCTGTAATTCTTTCTGCATAAGCATGATAGTGTTTAAATGTCTCAAACGATTCAAACTTATCCTTCATTACATAAAGAGTAATCCACCTTGTTGCATCGTCAATAAACAACACATAATATCTAGATCCATTTATGTTATAATCCTTTGAAGGACCCCACACATATGTATGAACCACTTCAAGCATATTTGAATACATGTACCCTTGCTTATTGTATGACTTCTTGTGAGCTTTTCCTAGTTGGAAAGCGTCACATTTGTATATCATATGTTGAACTTCAATATTTGGTAGACCAAGCATTTCACTATTCTTTGTCATCTTGTTTATCCCTCTTTCATTGAAATGTCCTAACCTCTTATGCCATAGGTCCAATTCAGATATTCTTTGGCTTCCATAAGTGAACAATGCATGTCCCACATTACCTTGGACTTTGAGAGTGAATAGCCTTACTTCCATTTTCCCTGTAACAATGCTTTTATATCTCTCACTTGGATCTTCAACATAAACACCATCATTTATGAATCTGACTTCAAATCCCCTCTCAACAATCGGCCCTACACTTATCAAATTCTTAGGAATTGTTGGAACATAAAGTACCCTTGCTTAGAATTGTGCTTCCACTCTTTGTCTTCACTGATCCAATGCTTTCAAACTTGTGTTTGGTGTTTTCTCTTGTTTGAACTGTATGTCCATTCACTCTAGCTTCCATATTAGTCATTAAGGAGATATTACCACTCAGATGATTGCTACATCCTCAATCAATATAAAACACCATTTGATCTTCATTAATTGCTTCATGTGTTGCATTCAAGATGAGAGTCAAGTCTTCCTTCTGATATGATACATAATTGTAGTAAGTATTGTTGTAGGATTGAGTTTGGAAACTCCTTCCACCTCCTCTACCAAATGAAGTCCTACCACCTTTTCCTCTGAAATTGTCTCTTTGATTTCTACCTCTTCTTCCTCTTGGGCTTAAATTCTGATTATAATTTCCACCATTTTGACTATTATACCAACAATCACTTGCCAAATGATTTGTTCTACCACAAATGCAACAAGCTTTAGCATTTTCTTTATTCTTATCTCCTCTACTTTTATCTCTGAAATTCATCTTCCCTTTTGTGAAATTCACTTGACTTGAAGATCCATCTTCATCATTTGCTTGTTTACCTTTTCCATTCTTCTTCTTGTCTTTTGAATACATTGCTTGACTTGAGCTTCTGTCATTCTCTCCTTTAATGTCCTGCTCATAAGTAAGCATATGTCCTAGCAATTGATTAAGATCAGGAGTAAAGTGATCTAATGATAATTCTGTAGATAATATAAAAGGCTTCCACTTTTCATGTCCTCTTAGACCTGTGAGTATTTGCCTTATCAACTTGTCTTCTTCAATTTCTTCATCTACTGCTCCCAAACTATCTACAATATCCTTCATCCTTGCAAGATAGTCAGAGATTGACTCAGAACCTTTCTTCTTGAAACTTGTGAACTCATCCATAGTGAAGCCTTCCTTGATTTGGTTGTATTTTGGAAATGTTCTTCCAAAGCATTCCATATATCTACTTCACTTTCTAATCCTCTGATGTGTGGTAGAAGATAATCATTTATAGCCATGTAAATAATGCTCCTAGCTTGGGCATCTTTCTTCATCCAATTCTTCAAATCTACAAGTTTCTCTCTTGTTGGAATGCTAGGATCCTTAAATTCTGGCTTTTCTTCTTCTCCTGTAATAAATGTCATCAAATATGTTCTCATACGGTGTGCCTCCATCTACAATTATTCAAATTTGTGAAGATACAATGTACCTTTGATACAAAGCTTTGTTTGTATTTCTTCAAGTTTTTTTTAAGACTTTAACCTTTGGCACCTCCAATTGACAAGATCTTTGATGTCTGCAACACTGAAGATTTTCCTTGCTTTTCTTTTACCTTAATTTAATATTTTAGCTTTGATAAAACTGATGGAGATCCTTAAATCTTCATATGTTTGATCTATCTTGATTTACGAGCTTCTCTATATCAAGAATAAAATAAACTTTACACAAAATTTGCATTAATCTTCAAGGTCATTGAAAAATACTTCTCTATGTGAAGTTTTTTCAACTTCAAAATGTCTACTTCATAAATAGACTTAAATATCTACACATAGCTTCAAATTTAATCATTAAAATGATACACACACATTTTTGCTACCTCTTTGCAACTAGAATGATGCTTAGTTCTCCAAAAGAACTATTAAATCTTTGATTTGATCAGTTAGATCAAATGTATATCAGAAATTGTCTTCTTGAGATGGCGACTTTGACATGGCCAACTTCATAAGCTTCTTTCTCTCAAAGTATAACCCGTTTTACTAAATGCTTTTAGCCATAGCTTCCTTATCTTCTAACTTAAATTTTGAATGCTCAATCATAAAAAACTTTACACTAAGCACTGAGATCTAAGTAAATCTTTGAACAACAAAATGTGTGATTATGAGAACTTCACTTGTAGAATTCTACATATGAATGTTCCTACTTGTCATACACACAACTTGAAGAGAATTAGATAACGAAACTTTGTTCATAGCTTGATTAACTTCTGAATTAGATGTGTACAAAAGATTTCTTGATCCACATGATCAGGCTGAGAGAAATCTAAGATAGACTCGATGCTATTTTAAGAAGAAAACTCTCTACACATCTATCACTCGTAGATTTGAACTCTATATGTTCTCATATCTATTTTCTTGACATCATTGAATTATATATGTACATTTGTACTCGTCCCATATCTATTACATAACTCTCTATCATTCTTATAAGTATTCATAGCTATATTACAAGGATTTTCACTCATAATGTACATATGTGTATGGACTATGTCTTCCTTGAACTTCTTGGCTTCCTTTTGATCTTTGAGCTTCTTCAAACACTTCATAATCACCAATTATTGATTGGTTTGCACCAACAAGTTCTCCTCTTCCTTTTGTAGTTTTAAGGCTTCAATTTCATGCCTTAATTGTGTCACTACACTTTCTTCTTCTATCTGGAGCTTTTTTCTTTTTACATTTTCAATCTCCTTCCTTAATTGTGCACACATATACACATTCATACATATGCATATTCACACATACACAAAGACACACATATTCATAGCATTCACATATACATATGCACAAAGATAGACACATATACACATGCACACATGCATACACATACACATGCATACATTCACACAAACAAAAATACACAGAGATACACATATTCACACATCCATGCACACATTGACATACACAAATGCACATTCACATGCATGCATTTAAATTTAAAGTTTTATTTAAATTGATCCAAGTGATTTTTTGGTTTGAAATTTAAACTACATACAATATTGCATGATGGAAATAAATAAGAGAAAGCCTGGCATACAACGTGAGATGTGATAATATTTTTGCAAAAAGCTATGTCTATATGAAATTTTTCCTAATCAACTGTGTTGGAGTTGAGGTTAAGCACATGAACATCACAAGGAAGAAGAAGAAGAAGCTAGGAGCAAAACACACAATACTGAATGTATTACCAAGAGAATATACAAAGATAAGTGGCTCATAAGGGTTATAGGCATATATACAAGCCGGGGGAAAAAACCTCTTAAAGAGGGAAAAAAGTGCCCCAATAGTGCTAGTGTGTTCACACACATCACTACCTAAATATATCAACAAATCCCCCCTAGGAGTTATGTAGTGAACAAGGATCTCGCATTCATGTATAAGGAACTAACAAGATATGTGGTATCAATCCACAAAAGGAAGTAAGCCCAAAGCTTTACCAAAATCTTCAAACTTCTTCCTAGGCAGAGCCTTTGTGAAAAGGTCTGCAATGTTCTCCTGTGTGGATATACAAGCCGGGGGAACAAAACCTCATAAAGAGGGAAAAAAGTGCCCCCACGGTCCTAGTGTGTTCACACACATCACTACCTAAACATATCAACACAAAGTAATTATAATAGTTAATGTTAATGTGAGTTCTAGGTTGTATATGTATTCTAAATATTTACATTTGATTTAATGTACTTCTGTTTCATTAAATAAACATAGGTGAGTGCAAAAAGAACAATTGAAACAAATCACATGTTTCATTTAGATCATATGGGGCATGATGGTTTTTTTGTGATATTTGTAAGTATATGCATTATTGAAATCAATTCTTTATTTTTGTTTAAAACTATAATCATTAACTTTTTTCATTTGTTTCAATAAAGCGAAAGGATTATGGTCATAATCCTACCAATAAGGAAATAGAGTGTGCTACTTATCTTTGATACCATTCTTTGAGTCATAACATATAAGATCAACTAAATGTTTTTGTGAGTATTATTAAATTTGATATAACTTATCTTATCTAGATTAAGTTTTTATATTTTTCTATCTATTTTTGTTTATTATATGTAATACAAGAGTATTATCGTGAGGAAGACATGAAAGAGGTCGACAAACAGACACAATAGGGATGACATCAATTGTCACAGACTTTAGACCCCTCTACACATGCTTCTTTTAGATCTCATCATATGGCACATGAGAGTGATAATCAACACACTTCTTATTTTGATAATTGTCATTACACATTCGATGTATTATATATATATATATATATATATATATATATATATATATATATATATATATATATATATATATATATATATACATACATACATACATACATACATACATACATACATACATACATACATAAATACATACATACATACATACATACATACATACATACATACATACATACATACATACATACATACATACATACACACACATACATACAACTATATATATATATATATATATATATATATATATATATATATATATATATATATATATATATATATATATATATATATATATATATATATATATATTCATACCAGTTATGTTTTTAATTTTGTGTATGGTGTGCTTTCATAATTTTTATGATTTTAGAGTGCTCATCAAATTAAATTATATTGTTAAAGTTAAATTATATAGAGCTTAAATATACTAATGACTTTTATTTGAGTTTATTTATGATGTGATTTATTACTTATAGTGTATCATTCATGTGTGTGTGTGTGTATCATTCATGTGTGTGTGTGTGTGTTTATGTATGTATGTATGTATGCTTGTGTACGTATAAAGGTATGTATGCTTGTGTGCAAATGTATGTATATTTACGTATATGTACATATGTATAGATGTGTATGTGCATGCAAATATGTTTGTATATATGTATGCATGTATGTATGTATGTATATATGCATATTGTTTGTGTATGTAGGCATATATGCATGTACATTGTTTGCGTGTGTATGTATATATGCATGTATGTATGTATGCATGAATGTATGTATGAATGCATGTATATATGAATGTATGTATGTAATCGTGCATGTATGCATGTATATATGTATGTATGTATATTTGTATATGTATAAAGGTATGTATGAATGCATGTTTGTTCGTATTTATGTTTATGTGTGTCTCTATACACACACACATACACACACACATATATATTGTGTGTGTGTGTTCGTGTGTGTGTGTGTTATACGTCTATTCATGTATATGTATGTTAATTTATGTATGTATGATGTGTATATTCATCGCTATGTTAAATTATGAAAAGAAAAACAATTTAGAATGTATAGAAACAATTAAAGATGTACTTATAATAATTAGCCATAATCTTTGGTCAGATAACTTCTTCAACAATATCAAAATAAAATAAAAGATGGAGAGAGAAAGAGAGAGATAGATACACAAATGGAGAGAGAGAGAGAGAAGAGAAAAAGAGAGAGAGAAACAATGAGATTTGGTGAGATAACTTCTTCAACAATCTCACAATAAAATAAATAAAGATGAAGAGAGAAAGAGAGAGATAGATACACAAATAGAGAGAGAGAGAGAAGAGGTAAAGAGAGAGAAACAAAGAGAGGTAGAGAAAGAGAGAGATAGAGACAACGAGAGAGAGAAAGATCGTTTGTGCGAATCTGAACATTTGCTCACTCTTTGGTCAGACACATGTAGAATGATTGATCGAAGCATGATATGTTTTGTTATTTTTTAGGAGAACAAGCATTGCATAAACGATTTGTAATCATCATATAAATGTTTATTATTTATCGTCGTATACACGAATTGATAGCTAACAACGACATTGTGCCGCATAAGTAGTCGGTACAAGGAGTCACTTCTTGTAGTGCCAACTTCCTTCATATCAATATTTTGGTTGATGTGCATACCAACACTTTATATTTATGTTTTCCCAAGAACCTAATATTGAGGTTCATAATGGCATGCACTTTACTCAACAAAACAAAAGGACGATATCATCTCTATTATAGTGAACATGTTCATGTTCATGAGAAGAATTGTTGAAAATGTGGCTACGTAGAAACCATATTAAGTGGCAAAACAATGTAAAGTTTCAATCATTATGAAATATATTTAGTAAAGAAGAATCAAAGCTTTTGTAAAATTCACTTGTGCATGGAATGGAACTAACTAAAGGCTGAAGGCGGCTTTCAAGATAAAGACTTCATTAGGAGACGTCACACCTTTTTCTTCTATTCTTTTTGGCTGAGTGGACTCTCTCAATGTTCTTCTTCTCCTCTTTCGTAACACAAAACTTTGAATGGATAGAGTTAACGTGGTAATCCAGAGGAAGATTTCGTTACGAGACTTGGCAAACCCATTATGAAGGGGTGGGTAACCGTCAATGTAAGGAGTCGTTTTAGACATGTCGAGCGATTCAGGACTTGAACTCAGGACATCGTGCCAACTAATTCATAGCATAAACGACTTGGGCCAGAGACCCTCAACCCAATTTTTCATCGAAATAGACTTTCTTAATCTTCTTTTTCTTCCTCGTCTTTTGTAAACACAAAACTTTGAAACGTGCTGAAGATATGAATTACAAGAATTAAAAGTTCTCCAAAGGCTTACAACTTACAAGTTACAGAGTCTCTCGATGAACTTCTCATCTTCTAGGCAACAGATCCATCCATTTCAACATCTACTTTCAAGTGTCTAAAGAGAGAGACGTCTCTCTACTTTTATAGCATAGCATATTCCTGTAACACAAGGCTTTTCTTTCAAAGAAGAGATAAATCAACACGTACAGATATGGTCGATGACAATGTAAAGGACCGCCCTGTACATCAAATATCTGGCTGTACTTCTCATTTGCAGAAAACAGTTGATTTTCTTTACAATGAGATGTATTGAAAGAATGTGATGCTAACGCATTAGTCTATCCAATATTTCTCTGTTGCAGACCTTGGTTCCTTCTGATCAATTACTCATTGCGTCCGAGCTTTACAAGCAAGCTAGGATCGATAGACAAGTTCCAAGAGGAAGAATTGATTCACCAGAAGAAAACCTCTGCCTATGCTTAAATTTAACCATGCTCCTGCACCCCTGGTTTGTTAAGTCCCTGCCGCGGCCGATCAAGCCCTAAACCTACTTTTCTTCTTTAATCAATACTGTACTTCTGCATTATGGGCACGTCTTCTTCGTTATCAGTACAACTTTTGCGCTGTGACAGGGCAGAGGGTGAGAGGGAGCTGACAATGGCAGTCAGCGTCTGCACCACGGTCTCCATGTTTGGTCTGTCAGAAGGTCTTATCTCTGTGCAAGAGAGCGACAAGCTGAGCATGGCTTTGACAGCCTCTTCTTCTTCATAGGCAAGATCTGGGTCCATGAGCTGTGGGTCAAGGATATCTCTGATTCTCTCAGGGTATGCTTCTTTGACCCACATAGGAAGGTTGAATTCCATGCTTACGAACATTTCATCCGTGGGCCTCTTCTTTGTCAGCATTTCCAGCATGAGTATACCGAAGCCATATACGTCTCCTTTTGTGTCTACTCGCGTTAATTCTGCATACTCTGTGAAAAAGAGACCCATAGCACCAATCAGGTTCCTTTGAATCCTTTACGCGTTCTCAATATGATACGGATGAGAGCCGCATACTTCTGCTATTTGCAACCTAATTACTCAGGCTTGAAGCCGGAGCCTGGTTGTCTATGGCATAAACAGGCTGCAGGATTTTCTTACAAGCTAGCTTCACGGAATTATATTTAATGTTTGAGTAAGCCAAAGTCCGGATAATCATGGATCTTACTGTTATTTGATTTTACGGATGGATGCAAATGAGTGCTGTAGGTCATCTGTTTGAAGATGGTTGGAAATGAGAGGTACTGCTGATCGATTTTGAAGAAGATTGGAGCTTTAAAAAAGACAGATGTTGTGTGTTCGACATGTCTTAATGAATATGTAAGATGCCGCATGCATTTAGATCACATTGATGCACGGATGTCCAAACGCATGTGCTGCTGGCTAACATGTCTCAGCAGTGTGTGTGTGTGTGTTTTTTTTTTTTTCTTCTTTGCGTGAGACTTTCTGATTACGGCAACTTCAGAGAAAGCTTATTGAGATCATAGAAGAGTTTGGGCAAGTGTGGGTCGATTCATGGGCAAGTGTGAGTAGATTCATGAGTGTGCACATGTAACATCCACATGCTGGTATGTACTTGTGTGTATACATTTGTACATGTAAGCAGGTTTGCATGCACGTGTACATGCACAATGAAGGATATCAATAACTTGAAGTTACTGTTGTTGTCAACTGAACATGAAATCTGACGCTCTGCATTCACATATTTGTACATGCACATTGTACATTTGTACCTTTACAATGAAGTGCACATGAACATGAGGCTGCTGGTGATGTCAACGTGGAATGAATTTTTGACGCTTTGATTCGCTAAATGCAAAACTTAAATGACCTAACTGTGCCAATCTCATTTATTCACCGTGCACAAGGTTATGAGATTTACCTGGAGCAATATATCCTAGAGTTCCCCTGGCCATAGAAACAATCTCATCTTGGTTCAGAAGTTTGGCAATCCCAAAGTCAGAAACTTTTGCTACCATGTCCTCATCAAATAATACATTACTTGGTTTGACGTCACGATGTACCATTGGCCTTCTTAAACCATGGTGAAGATATGCCAGCCCATGAGCTACATCCAAAGCGATGGAAAGTCTCATGTTGATACTTACGATTTGAGCATCAGGTCCATATATCCAGTCTTGCAGGGATCCTTTAGGGAGATACTCTAGCACAATGGCATACAAATTTCCTTGAACACAGAAACCATAGAGTTTGACAAGATTGCGGTGTCGTAGGGTGCCCAGTGCTTCTAGTTCTCTTGAGAATAAGTTTTGGCCGTTATCAATAGAAAGCACTTTTACTGCTGCATTTGCTTGCTCAATTTTTGGGACCATCCTTATTGTTAAATCAACTGCTTTATAGACTTTGCTGGCACCTCCCATGCCAATAAGACTTGAATCACTGAAATTATCTGTCGCAATTTCAAGTTCTTTTGGTGTAAATCTTCGAAAGTTTTTGCTGTATTCTGAAGCTTTGAGCAAGCCATCATCTGATTCTGTAACAGTCTGTTTTTTTCTCCAGAAGTATCTTGCCATGAGCAACACCATGCAGATAAACAGAAAACATGAAATAACTATGCATATTTTAAAACCCAGTGCAATACCTCTGTCTTCAAAAGATGAATCTAGACTTGTGGGTTGAGTGCAGTTATTTTCCAAGGGAGCGCCACATAGTCCTGGATTATTCAGAAAGGATGTTGCATTCATTTTGGAAAAAACTCCAGTTGAAGGGATGGGACCTGTCAGGTTGTTGTTTGAGAGGTTTATGTATTGTAAGTTTGTCAGATTAGCTAGAAAGGATGGGATTCCTCCTGAAAATATATTCCAGGACAAGTCCAATATCTCTAGTAGGTCTAGCAGTTCAAAGCTGCTTGGTATCTCCCCTGTTAATGCATTATGGGAGATGTTGAGATTCATCATACCTAAGCACCTTTCAATATCTTCTGGTACACTTCCACTGAGATTATTAGCTGAAAGGTCTATATGCTGTACGTGAATCATGTTTCCAATGCTAGAGGGTATGCTTCCATTGAAATGATTGTGAGGCATTGAAAGGTTTAACATTGACTGGCTTGCCAGTGCTGGTGAAATGGGACCTTCCAAAGCATTAAAGCCGAGTGCAAGCTTTTGTAAAGCGCTGAGATTTGCAAGACTAGTGGGAAGAAGCCCTTGTAGCATATTAGTATGCAGATTCAATTCAGTAAGATATTGTAAGGTCCCTAAAGCATCGGGAATGGAACCAGTAAGGTGGTTTGAGTAGATACGCAGTTGTTGAAGGTTAGTGCAATTTCCAAGCTCTGCTGGTATAGTTCCTTCAAGTGAATTCTCTTGAAGGAACAGCCCTTGAATGGCCTGCATATTACTTAATTCTTTAGGTATGGATCCATTCAGAGAGTTTCCTCTTAGTGTCATTATGTTGAGTTTTGTCAGCCTAGCAATTTGAGTGGGTATCGGACCTGCAAGCAAATGATTTCTTTTCATAATTGACATTAACCCAAATAGGTCTTATCAACATATGAAGTACACGGTCAAAGTTGTGAGCACTTACATACATACAACATAAAATCGAGTATTTTGAATATCAAATGGGATTTTTTTTTTTTTAACATAGAATAGATCTCAGATAGATCAAGCTTAATGCCACAAAGGCAGATGGGTCCTATACAGAACCTGAGCCCTCTTATCATATGATATTTTTGCAACTAAAAAAAATCACCTGAAACCTGCCAAAGCACTAACTGTTCTAATTTTACCACCTTATTGCTCGAACATGGTAATTCCACATAGAACAAAAATATTTGAGATAAAGTGCGCTTAGTGTCACTGAGGCAGATGGCCCTGAGATAATGCAAGTCAAGTGTCATTGAGTCCTATATAAGCCGAGCCTAATGACATTATCATACTAATGCTACATTTAAAGATACCATCGAGATATCCAAAATAGTAGAAATACTATCCACTACTTGGAACTGTCAATTTCATAGAGAACAAAAGACTGGAGATGAAGCAAGCTTAGTGCCACTAAGGTAGATGGGTCCTACAAACATAAGCCGAGTCCTATGGTCACACCAAATTTTTGCTACAGAGGAGAAATCATCTGAAACCAGCCAAAGGTTGAACTGCTGCGTCAAAAGAGTTGAAAGAGGAATTGGAATATTTGAAGCCACAGTTGGACCTTTTCCATGTAGCTTAGGTCTTGACCTTCTCATGGCCCAACAATATAGCAAGGGACTAGACCTCTCCAAGACTAGACTTAATAGATGCTACATATAATACAAAATTTAGTCCTCTTGTAACATTTTCACAATAAAAAGCATATGTCAAGTAGCACAAGCTATAAAATATACGCTAAGTATAGCATTGGAAGGCTCACAAAACTCCCTCAACAAGTGCGCCGTTAAGGAACACATCCTTTCATCAAGTGAAATTTTTTGTAGTATACATCGTCAATATGTGATAAGGGATTGGTTATGCTAAAGAATAAAGCAGTATTGGACTATTTGTGTGAGTAAAAAAGGCTAAGGCAGGTTTGTTGTTTTAGACATTGAAGGTTTGTCCAATAAGTTGGAAGCCAAATGGCTGATTAAAGCTTGGAGCAATATGGATACCTCCTAATCCAAATGGATTTTCAAAAACAAAAGTGCTCTTACTTTTGTTGGTATGCCTGGATGCAAGGCTCAAGATTTACTCACTTTGTTGTTCTCCCCTTTTCGAGTTACTCCTCGAGGCTCAAATTTGGTTTATTTGTTGCAGAAAATTTGGAACAAAATGAAACTTTTCTTCAAGATCAATGAAGAGTGGAAGTGGGTTGTCAATATTAGGTAGAACGATTCCATTTAGTTCTAGATCAAGGGTGTCAATTTTGTGAACCTCCAAAGAGTGAAGAAATTATGGTATAAAGGGTTTTGCATGTAGAAGCACCTCTAGAATCAAGACAAAAGACAATGGATCATATTTTAAGACATTAACCTAACTTAGAGAGTGGATTATGATGATTGGTGTCTAGTAAGAAACGGAATCAATGCTTGGGAAAACTCAAAGTCTCACCTCCTTCTCGACCAAGATCCTACCCCCATCCTCCCCCCCCTCCTCCACCCCCCGCCCCCTTCGGATAGAAGCTACAAGATGGCACAATGGAAAGAGCTTGTTTCAAGAAGAATATGGAGTCTCATATCTCTCTTAACAAGAAGTGGTGTCTGAATTGGCCGAATATGGGAGTTTAAGTTCCTTGCCCTATGGCATCCCCTAATTGAGAATTAAGAAGTTGCTCTAATATGGAAAATTCTCCATCCGAATTCGAACTAATGTTAAAGCTAACAAAATTTTTGGGGCCCCTCCATGGTGTAAGCATTGCCTCAATGGTAGAGAAGACTTGGGGCACCTCTTCCTTTTTTCCCAAGGAGTGTTTTGGTTTGACAAACCGTAGGGAAACTTATGGCTTTATAGAGTCAAATAAACTCGAAACAAGTACTACTTGGAGAAGCAATAAAATGCTATGTTCCCTTATGGAGTGTGATTAGAGGATAAGCTCTTTTTAAGATTTGGAAGGAAAGATACACTGCATTTAACAACCCTTCAAAAGAGTAGTCAATTGAAAAATCCCTAAGCCTTTAGGCAAAAGAATTTGCAATTGTAAGAAGTCCCCTCCCTTCAAACACCATAGGCTGTTTCTTTTGGAGAACGAAAAAATCCAAAGCAAATGCCTCCCCCCCCCCCCCCCCCATGAGGAAGATGCAAATGTCATTAACCATATTTGTAAGTCATCTAAGAGATTTCTAACTTTTTGTTGTTCTGACTATCTTGTCATCTCTTCAACGTACCTGTGAGCCGTCACCATTGTAATGCCTTCGAGATGTCCTACCCCTACTTTGTGGGATACAAGGGGTCCCAATGGTAGTATGCCCCTTCACTTGTACAATTGTTCTTTCAATTAATTCATGTAAGGGATATTGGGCCTCAGCCGAACTTCTGATTATTAAAAAAGAAAAAAAGCCATAGCAAATTGGTCTTTGATGGCTAGTCAAGCACAAGAAATAACTAAAGAAAATAAAACAGAATATTCTCCAAAGTTCAAAATATGAATCCTACCTTTGTATCTTCCTAGATGATATTAATTTCATAATAAGCATTGAGAAAGAGAGCAGTATAGGGTTACGCGTCTTCTTGGAACAACTTTGCATTACCTTAGGCTCCAAGGTTGACCATAAAAATAATATAGGATTCAAATGTATAACAATCCATGTAACATAGTAGATAAATGATTAGGATTCTATAATTAAAGGAAGTGAAGCTAGTCAAAATTTTGGATTGCAATGTGTCAAAGTGAAATAAAAGTTAATATGGGAATAGGAATCTATGAAAATTGAAGGAAATTTTAAAAGGAAACTTTAAGATACCGAGAGGATGCTAAATACATTGATGGTCAGTTCCATGAGCTTGAATTGTATTTCTTTTCTTTTCCATGTAATGAATTCCTTGTTGGGGGGAACACATGCACCTTATTTGGTTAGGCTGAATTCTAGTTAAAATAAGTTTTCTTTGGAAAAAACGAATTTAGAAAAAATGGGGTTCCCAAGGTTGAATAGGACTTGATTTTTTTTCCTAAATATGAGATGCGCTGGTTAGATATTCTTGTTAGTGTATGAATAATCTCTACCTTTCATGATCATACTTTTTATTGCATAGTTGTAAGGGCCCAATTATGAAGAAAAATCATATGTGCAATACCCCATTGGTGAGACATGCAACTTACATGTTGGATGACGATCACATTGGATTGTTGATGGTTAGTAGATGTCAAAGGTAGTCTTCACTCATTTTTGAATAGGACTCATGTTTGGTTCGATTATTGCACAAGTTGAGGACATTATTTCTGTAACTTGCAAGCCCCACATTATGGCTAAGATGCTTGCATATTATAGAGTTGAGATCAATTTTGACCACATAGACCTAAACAATATGCTATCTGAATTCATTATTCATGAAGGTTGTTGTTTCATTAGGCATACCTCACATCATTGTCCTATTGTACTCACCTTTGACCCTTGGGACTTCTTTGTTGATTCTAGTACCTCCTCTTATAGATCTCTTGATTTGTGGGAATAAATTTTCCTCTTCTTGATGTAGAATCAAACTCCCAAGGGCACCACCAATGGAGGTTTTGGGTCCTAATCCTAATAGTGAATAGTGTACTCATCCGAAGTTTCTATAAGATTTTAGGGGTAAATAAAACTTACTGGAATTTTCCATATATTCAACTCGTAAGCATGAACTACTTTGATTCTTATATCCATAGATATTTACCCTCTTACTATATTCATGTTGTTGCCCACACAAATCTACACATCTACTAGCCTTGTTTTTGAACCATTTTGCCTTTCTCCACTTATCTTCACTAAAGGTAGTCTAAAAAATTTTGATTTTTTTTTATCTTTATGAATATTTTAGGACCAATTAGACATAACAAGATCATTTACTAATAAAAGATCCAAAAACTTGAAAGTGGTAGTTCAACCTAGTCCAAAGTTTTTTCAAGCATGAAATTAGTGGAATGTAGTGCACTATGATTGTCACTAGTTTAAGTGATTGTGCCTTAACTTACTACAACATGCTATTGAAGCCCATGAAGTTTAGGGTATATTGATCTTCCAATATAAAAACTAAAAATCATGACCACGCTCAAAACTTGGACAATAAGCATGTAAATAAGGATCACAAAGAACTAGAAAAGGCTAAAGACTTCATTAAGAACATGAAGCGTTTGTAAGGTGGGTTGGATACCAAGGTCTAATCAAACATCAATCAAAGCATAGGTAGAAAAATGAGAGATGATGGGTCGGATGTTGTAAATAAGGATCAAATCTTGTTAAGATGAGAAGGCCTCTCACATGGAGTACCTAGAATGAGCATGTATTTCCAATCATAGAACCAGTGAAATGCATAAGCTATCCCAAGTGCATCTAAGAGTAATGCTCCCAAACTTATCTATGATATCCATTATCCTACAACTAGCTAACTATCTAAACATTATCATGAGCCACAAAAAAATGAAAGTGGTATATGTCTTAAACCTTCAATGTCCAATTCCATACAGTCAAGATGCTAGCAAAACAACTTTTAATTGGAGTAACATAAATTATCCATGCAATGTGTATTTCATTCAATGAAAATTGAAAATCTTGAGATCAATCATAGGAGAAAATGATATAACCATTACTAGAATATTTTGTTATCATGCGCTCTATTATACAAAACAATTCCTAATTACATAGGCATTACATCATGTGTGCCTCAAACATTTTTATTGCATCTACCAATAACAATATTGGGGAACCTCTCGACCTCAGTGCCAACATCATATTTATCAGCATGATAAATGTCTCACATGATTTAAAGGACTTACAAACATGTCATGAAGTTTCTTTCATGACTCTCATACACGGTGGGCTCATAAATTGAATCCATATGCTATAACAATGTAATAGACATAGTCAAAATATCCATATCCATCCACATGTGGTTGGGCATGTTATGAAGCCTTTTTACACCTTCATACACACATATGTAACCCTTTAGAGAAAATATAGCATGAAATAATAGACAAGAATCTAGCTAAAAAGCTAGTACAAAAGAGATAATGTAAGGAATAAACATGGTTCTTGATTGATGCATCTAAACCTTAAACCATGTGGCATAGTTTTGAAAAATATAACTTAACCAGCTGGAGGGTGTGTTGGCAGCAGTCAGGGAACCGAAGGAGCCACAAGACGAAGAGAGTCAGAGCGAAGGGACAACACAAGCAGACATGGCAGTCAAAGAAGATCTGGCAAGTAGGCCATCTAAATTTTTCAGACATCAAGGAGTTGAGCACACAAGAAGAAAGAGCAAGTAGGGAGCTCAAAGGTATGCATGACAAATCAATAGAGAAAATCCCTACACAAATAGTGATTTTCATCACTAAAAACCATTGTAAATATCATTTCGTATTTTTTTAGCTCCATTTTGTGCAAGCCAAGGAGTCCTTGAGCTTGAGGAGCTTTAGAAGTATGTACCTGCAAATTTTCATATTTTTTAGATCTCGTTTGAGCCCTCTAATAAGCCCTGGAACCTAATTTTTAACTAGGCCGGACACTAGGTCTGAACAGGGCCAAAGCTAGTCAAAAACTATAAAAGGAGCTAGAGAGCTCATTTTTGAGGTTAGCTTGTAATTGAAATGAACTTGTAAGAGCTTTTTGAAAGTAATCTAAGAACTCCATTGCTTCTCACTCTTTGTCTTGCCGTGTGTGCGCGTGTGTGTGTATGTGTGTGCATGTTTGTGTGCTTCTCACTCATGCACTTGTGCCTCCACTTGCTCGAGGTCTTCATACCATCCTCACGTCTTCCCGGATTGACATTAAAGGAGGTGCTACTCATCATTGAGCTACACCAAATTTTGGCGTCGTTGCCGGGGATCGAGCTTTGAGGACGAGCGTGTGATGGTAAGACGTAGATTGGAGATGTTGGCGTTGTAGGTAATTTCTTTACTTTTCCTATTTTTCTCTTTCTTACCTTACCACCATCATCACCATCATCATCATCACCATCTTCCACCTCCATTTCCATCATCGCGAAAATTTCAGTTTTTTGATCATATCACCTTCTCCACCTCATTTCCCTCATTTCACTTGTGAGAGAGAGCGAGAGAGCGAAATTGTGTGTGCTGTTTTTGCATGTTTCTTGAGCTGTCTTGCAGGTACAGGCCGCATCATCGTCCCCAGCACTCTACGCAAGTACGGAATCCTTGGTAATTGTCTGTGTGTCGCCGACTTCTGTCAATCGCGACCGACAGAAAAAATGCTCAAATTGCCAAACAAAGTGCAAAACCATGATCTACAAGCCTAGAGCTTCCCAAAAATGTGCTTAGATTTTTGAAATTCATCAGATTTCTGTCAATCGCGATCGCTCTGTCAATCGCGATCGACAAACCACGACGGACAGACCTGTCAATCGCGATCGACCAGTCAATCGTGACTGACAGCCCACGACGGCTCTGTCAATCGCGACCGACAGAGTCAACGACCGATTGACCACGACTGACGGATCATACGCGTGACACGTGTCAATCGCGATCGAGTCATCAATCGCGATCGACCCATCAATCGCGACTGACAGCCCACGACGGCTCTGTCAATCGCGAACGACACAGTCAACGATTGTTTGACCACGACGGACAGACCCTCGCGACCGACCTGTCAATCGCGATCGACCCATCAATCGCGACCGACAGAGTCAACGACCCTTTGACCACGACTGATTGACTTTTCGAACCACCTGTCAATCGCGATCGACACATCAATCGCGACTGACAGCCACGACGGACCTGTCAATCGCGATCGACACATCAATCGCGACTGACAGCCACGACGGACCTGTCAATCGCGATCGACACATCAATCGCGACTGACCTGTCAATCGCGACTTACAGAACTTGCGAACGCGTTAGAAGGGAAAATCTGGCCAATTTTCTAGGGTAAAGAATAGGGGGCTAATTTGGTCAATTTGTGGGACAAACACTCGGGGTGTTGAGGCCGCAACCCAAGTAATTCAAGAATTTCTGCCTGCTTGATTAAACTGTTTTGAACCCTGTTTTAATCCCTGAAGCCTGAACTGACATAACTTCCTCATACGAAATCCAATTGCTGTGATTCTTGTTTTGTCGGAAAGCTCGTGAGGAGTACAACCAAAACTTCCACTGGTTATGTGAAAATTAAGATCAGGATTATTAGATAGGGTTTTTTGAAGTTAACCATACACGAGGTAGGAAAACTGAGGGATCCTTGGGACTGTTTTTTATAAAGGCAAGAGATAATTTGGTCGGTGAGTCACATGCATGAAAGCGGTCTAGTCTATCATTTGAATTTAAGTCTGGAGCTAATCTTGGGACTGATGCAGGTCTATTGAGAAGCGTCCAAGCAAGGGCTTTGTGCAAGCTTGAGAATCAACTTCTCAAGCACTAAAGAGCAAGGATCAGCAAGAAAGGTCGGAATATTCTCAACTCCCCTTCGTCAATTCCTAGCTTAGGCTAAGAACGACTAGAGGTAGGAGTAAGTCCGGGTGACGATAGGCAATTATCAAGTTGAAGAATACCTAAACTTTCAAGTTCAAGCTAAGGACATAATCTTTGTACTGTCGAGAACTTTAAAGGAAAAGAACTTAACGTGGGACGATCAACTTTAAGTGTGGAACTACACTCAAATATACCTTACGACGTGATATCAGACAAGAATTTTAACACGGGAATCAACTAAAAAGAATCAAGTAACTGATACAAAAGGACTCTGAAACGAGGTTGTACTTGGGCAAATTTGGGTTATTCAATTAGGCTTATGAACCTTAGATCAGGGCGACATCTAGGGAGAGATAGACAAAGCCTTAGGTCTTCAGAGGCCAGTGTCAACCACACAGCTAGGTCTTGGGCCCAGCAGTTGAGCCACCACTCATACTACCCTAGTTCTGAGACTAGTGAATCCGAGATGTCTCAAGGTATGGAGAGACCTACAGGAAGTTCAGGAGTGCCATACTTGCACAGGGTAGAAAGCCCTTACAAAACGCAGTTGGAATACCTTAGGACCAACCGATTGGGTGCTAGCATCTATGAAGACGGCTTAGGGAGATCTGTGGTACAGATTAAGAATCCTGATCAATCCATTGGATTAGAGCGCCCGGCTGTCAAGTTCGAAAACGGAGCATACTTAGACAAGGAAGGGACAATATATGTAGTCACCAGTCATCCAGATAGGACGGATGAATTTGGGAATGAGATCCCAGGAACGGACTTAGGTGACCTAGAGCAGGGAAGCATGGGTGAAGAACCAAGGACCCCCCGAGGCAAATCTGTTCTCACTAGGATTATCACACCAGAGTGGATTCCCCAAAATAATAAGAGCATAGATCTGCTTTTGAACCGAGGAACTGACGAAGCCTTTTGGAGGTATAAATCTGATTGACCAATTGATATAGGAACAATCATGATCTATGAGTTTAAGGATCCTGATAGCCCAGGCAGAGTGACCTACTTAGATCACGCTTTAGAGAGGATCTTTGTGGTGACGGAAAATGATAGGCATGCTTACACTTGGAAAGGTGAAATTATTTTCCCTCAACCAAGATCAAATGTGTCCTACGGTCACCCTGGAGCGGGAACATCCCAAGCTCATGGAACTCAAAGAGACAGAAGTAGAGATAGGCCAGAAGTAAGCTTTGCTAACCCAGGGGGCAGAGAAAGAACGAGGATGGAAACAAATAGAGTGGAGCCTGAGGTACATAGAGCCCCAAGAAATCAAAGGAATATGGAAGACTTCCCTCTACCACGACCTAGAGAACACACCAGGATTTTGAGACCAACTCAGTTAGTCAAGTCCATGAAAAATTACTTCGATGGCACAGGAGACCCATACGATCATGTGCTAGAGTTTAGGCAAGTCTTGAGAGCAGAACAAGTGGAGGACCTATTCACACAATATAATGCCTTTGGTCTAACCCTTAGGAACACAGCCCTCACATGGTTCCAACCATTGAATGAGAGACAGTTCAGGAGCATAGACGAACTCCTAGAGGCTTTCATTATTGAATTCTCTAAGAGTGGCATAAGACATAATACCTCCTCACTGATTCACAGCTTCAAGCAAACCCCTCAAGAAACCGTGAGACTTGCAGGAAGAAGATTTAGGCAATACTTGGAGAGATGCCCTGTCCCTGAGCTACCCACACCAGCTAAGCAAGTGGCTCTATTCTTGGACGGACTGCTAAGTACCAAATTAAGATCATATGTGTACTTGAAGGACCCTAGGACCATAGAAGAGTGTGTACGCATGTGTATTGACATTGAGGATAACCTAGGGGAGGAGTTAGAGCTTTCCAAGATATACAAAGATTTAGATAGTGCCTCTAGCCTCTCTTCCACGCAATCCACATCAATTGAGGAACTTGCAGAGAAGGTAGCTCAAAAACTAGGTGTCTCTAGCAAACAAATTCCAAGATTTGCCCCAGTTAAGCGGTGCTACACTTGTGGAGGTGACCATATGGCGAATGTCTGTCCCATTATGGCTCAACCCCAAGTTAATCCTAGTAGCCAATACTGCACCATAGAACGAAGGTACACCAATCACACCGCGCAAGATTGTCCCTACAATAAGCAAACCGTGAGACAGATGTACCCACAACCATATCCTCAACAAGGAAGATACCAGAACCAATACCCACCACAGCAGTATGCTAGGCCTCAACAAACCTACCAACCACAATATCAAGCCCAGCAAAGGCCTCAGCCTGTGTTAGACCAACAACCTCCAGCTCCATCCAACGTGATCCCTGTAAAGTATGCCGCTGCAGAAGAAAACCTGAATAGAGCTATAGTCCCCGTAACACCATTGCTTTCAGAAAGTGATCCAAGTGACCATAGCTTTGATTCTACACATGTCGATAGTCCCCATGCTTACTACATGCAATCTCCTAAACATGGTGAGTCCTACTATAGTGAAGAGCCAAATGAACCCAGTTGGGAACCGGAGTACACCAATGTAATGTATACAAACCCTAACTCAAGACCCCAACCTAGGCAGGTAAGACCTCCATTCCCAAGAGGACCGTGCTACAGATGTCAGGGAGATCACCTTATTCGTGATTGTCCCTTACCTCCACCTATGCAACCCCAGTCAGTAACAATTCAAGGCTTTTGCCAAGAGTGTGGAAAGGAGCATCTCTTACGAGACTGCCCTAAGAATCCTAAATATGCCAAAAATCACTCCTATTAATGTTATTGGGTTAGTGGTAGATTCCACAGGAAGTGTCACTTCCACTGCACCCGTACAGGTAGTCACTAGAGCTCAAGCAGTGCAGCAAAACTAAGGGGTAAGCAAGGAAAAGAGCCCAGATGCTAGCGATACTGAGAGCCAAAATAAGAAGAGAACAAGAGCTTGGAGAGATAGCCGTGAACGTATGAAAAGGCAATGGGCAAAGAAGATGAGTGAACTTGAGGAAAGTCTACGAGAAACCAAGGCCAAAATCATAGAGATCACATCTCAACCGCACTCTCACACATTCCCACTGCTACCATCCACATCACCCTCCATCCCTCCACCCTCTAATACACCCCATGTAACCCACCCACCACCCCAAGCAGGATCAGTATTAGCTGATCCTACTCCTGAAGACATAGACATGATGCTTAAAGCATATCAGGCAAAAATCCAAGAAGGGCCAAATGTCACGGATCATGACAAGTGCTACCCTAGAGCTGACCTAGAGATAGAAAGAACCAAGCTTTGCACGAAAATGGTCGCATTGGCTCAGACTATGTTTGAAGCCAGTCGCCTTTTCAATTACTCGGGCTCAGCCAAGACGCAATTACAGTTGGATGGACTTCTAGAGAAGTTAGAGGGCATAATTGCAAGATCTACCAAGGAAGAAAAAAATCAAGAAAGAGATAAAGCAAGCAAAAACATGACCCATCCCCCATCAAAAGCTTATGTGCCCAATTCCACTGAACCAGACAACCCCCCCTCCCTAGAAAGAATAGAGAATCTAATTGCACAATCACAAAAGGAACCTGCCCCTCAACACCATGACAAGGCTAGTGAAAGAGCAGGTCTTCCTACCCAGAAAGCCTACGTGCCTAACTCTACGGAGCCAGACACCTCTTCTTCTATGAATCAATACACACCAGAATTCTGGCGAGAGATTCAAGAAGAGAAATGGGCTAAAGAGAGTGAAGTTCCTCCTCCCATTGAACTTGTGGATGACACACACGATCAATTCCCACAAGACCTTCCTTCCATTTATGGAGAGCAGGAGAGTACCCAATCTCAAGAAAGATTAGACTTCGAGTCTAATTATTTACAAGAACTACCCCATTTCATAGGCCCATGGGAAGCAAAGTCCACCTATATGAGAGCACCTACAGTCATGATAAGAAACGAAGATTCAGTCATACCTAGGAACACAGAGGTAGTGAAGAACACCAAAGTGCAGTGCAATCTCACTTTGGAAGAGCTGCTTAAGGTTAGACCAGAAGTGTGGAAACATGTAGCCAATCAAGTGCCCGAGATAGCAAAACCTCGTTCCTAGGTAGGATCCCAGAGGACAGTGCCAGAAATACCCTTGGATAAGATAGGAGACATGTGTGAAGGTGAAGAAGGGAACACCTATCTTCCCATTACCTACCAGGGGTACACCACCAAGGCAATTTTGGACTCAGGTGCAGGAGTTGCAATTGCCACCACTTCCCTATGGAAGCATTGGGGCAAGCCAGCACTCAGGCCAACGAGAATGAAATTGCAGATGGCCGATGGTCATATTGAGAGACCCTTAGGATTGCTAGAAGGAATAACTCTCACCACCTGTGGTGTCGAGTTTGAGCATACATTTGCTATATGTGACTTCGGCAAAAATCATGCCTATGAGATGATCTTGGGAAGACCCTTTATGCGACAGTTGCAAGCGGTACAGGATTGGGGAACCAATTCTCTGTACCTGCAACACTTAGGTGTTACGACCAAAGTCAATCTCAAGGATTACTCTCATAGAGATGTCCCTCCTATCCAATGGAACCCCATCCATAGAGCCAAAGATGATACGGAATCGGTGCATTCCATAGGATCAGGATCCTCATGGATGCATGAAGACACTCACTTATGGATGTGCAAAGTAGCAGTAGAGGAAGAGAAGAGAGAAAAGGCCAGAGAAATAGGTGCAAACGAAACACATAGACCCATTCAAGACCCAGCCTATGCACCTGTAGTCTTTCCTGACGAAGAATTTGAACCCCACGGTTGGCCAGAAATCCTAGCAACAATGGATGTAGCCATCAATGAAGAACAATGGACATCCCACTGTGATGAGGATGGCTATGACATTTCAGTCTTCTCCATAGAGCCAATCATGGGAGAGGCAGTGTTAGAAGAGTGCGAACCTAGCCCTGATGCATTTGAGGATGCAAGTGACTCCGATCTAGAGTCAATCATTATGGACCCACCTTTTGCATCAGAGGAAGAATACTTCCATGAAGTAGAATTTCAACCCCAGAGGCATGGAGAGCTTACAAATGATGTAAGATTAGCCACACATGTGACCCGGAAGGAAGAAGGAAAGAAACGAAAGAAGAGAGAAGTCTCACCAGAAGAGGAAGAATCTTTGTTTGAGGTCCCGGAAAATTTTAAGAAGTATGAGATAGACGACAGGAGAGTCATGATAAGAATGCCTAAATGAGAGGCACAATCAGGAGAGGCCTATGATAACAAAGAAACCACCAAGAAAATAGTAGTGGCCCTAGAAGAAGGAGAGGAGAGATGCACATACATAGGCCATGACCTAACAGAGGAAGAAGAGCATGCGTTAATAGCCTTGCTAAGAGAATACAGAGATGTATTCGCTTGGAGTTACAAGGATTTGAAAGGTGTTGACCCTGACATATGCTCACACACTATCCCCATGACCTCAGATGCTAAACCCTCTAAGCAAAAGCCCTATACATATAACGATAATTACGCTGCCAAGATTAAAGAGGAGATAGATAGACTGGTTGAAGCTGGATTTATCTATGAAATTGAGCACACTGAGTGGGTATCCCCCATCATAGTGGTGCCCAAGAAGAATGGCAAGCTGCGTGTATGCATTAACTTGAAGAAGGTCAATGCAGCCACAATTCGAGATAACTATCCGCTTCCCATCACAGAACATCTCTTAGAAAGAGTAGCAGGCAAGGAAGTGTACAGCTTCCTCGATGGATTTTCGGGCTACCATCAAGTAGCCATAGCTCCAGAAGATCAGCATAAGACAGCTTTTGCCACAGAGTGGGGTATATTTGCCTTTCGTGTAATGCCATTTGGGCTTACCAATGCACCAGCTACCTTCCAGAGACTAATGTGCCATGTATTTAAGGAGTTCCTGAGGAAGAACTTAGAAGTCTATGTTGATGATCTTTGTGCTCATTCCAACATTAGACAAACCCATATTCCTGAACTCAGACAAATCTTTGACAAATGTAGAGAATATCAAGTCTGCTTGAACCCAGAAAAGTGCGTTTTTATGGTCAGGCAAGGCAAGATTCTAGGACACATAGTGTCAAAGAATGGCATATCCACTGATGAAGAGAAAGTGAGAGCCATAGCCGAGTTACCTAGGCCAAAGAATGTCAAGGAAGTACAGGCTTTCAGGGGCATTGTGGGTACTACCGCCGGTTCATTCACATGTATGCTGTCATTGCAAAGCCCATGTACGGACTTCTGACTAACTTTGAGTGGACTGATGAATGTGAGAATTCCTTCAATGAGCTTAAACGACGATTATGTTCAGCACCGATCTTGACCACACCGGATTGGAACAAGCCTTTCCATGTTCATGTGGATGCATCCAATTATGCTATTGGGTGTGTACTCGCGCAACCTACTGGTGAAGGTAATATGGATCTTCCAATTGCCTACGCTAGTAGACAATTGAATACAGCTGAACAAAATTATACTACTACTGAGAGAGAAGGCTTAGGCATGATATATGCAGTTAAAAAGTTTAGACACTATTTGCTTGCAAATAAGTTTAAATTTTTTACTGATCATCAGGCATTGCTATACCTCGTAAACAAGCCATGCAATACAGGAAGATTAGTAAGATGGTTTCTCTTGCTAATGGAATATGATTTTGAGGTTGTGGTAAGGAAAGGGAAGACTCATTTGAGGGCAGATCACCTTTCTAGGCTCACATCGGGAGAAGCCCCACAAGGAGTATCAGATGATCTTCCTGATGCTTACTTGTATAATTTGGAAGTAATACCTCAGTGGGCTAAGCCATTAGTGCCAGTATTGACATACGGACCTAACCATCCAGTAATAAACACGCAGGATAGAGAGGTAGTAAAAGCCCAAAAGTATCACATCATGGCAGGAAGTATGTACAAGCACACAGATCAAGGAATCTTGGCTTGTTGTGTAGAAGAGGACGAGCACACTAAATGGTTGCATTTAGCACATGTAGGTGCATTAGAGCAACACTACTCAAAGCAACGAACCTTACAGACCCTAAGGAGACTAGGAGTACATTGGCCAACTATGGAAGCTGATGTCCAAAAGTTGTGCAAGGAATGCCCAATCTGCTGCACTAAACCACCTGTGGAACATGCCACTCTTTATCAAGTGTCCATAGTGCCAGATTGGAGTGAACCACTAGCATCCTTCCTGAGGACGAAAATGTTCCCTCCAGACATGACTCTGGCTAGGAAAAGGAGTTTAGAACAAGAAGCCTAGGATTACTCACTTATTGGTGATAATCTATACAAACGGGGTAAAGACGGTTACCTGAGACTATGTGTCCATGAGAGTGAGTATCTCAAGATTTTGGACACTGCTCACCAAGGTGTAGCAGGAGGGCACTTTGGACCAGATCGGGTGATCAAGGCAATACTATTTGCGGGCTTCTGGTGGCCGACCCTTCACATGGATGCACATACCTATGTGAAATGCTGTGATGTCTGTCAGAGAACTCAATATCCTATACGTAAAGATGAGATGCCACTGAAACCTATGATGGGTGGACGTGCATTCTCTAAGTGGGGAATAGACTTCGTAGGTCCTATTAATCCCCCAGCTAAGGGTTCCCATGCAGAATATATCATTGTTGCGACATACTATCTAACAAAGTGGGTAGAGGTAAAAGCCACGACGAAGAACGATGCTCAAACAACTGCTAAATTCTTGTTTGAAAAGATACGGGCATAAAATGTAGTTCAAGAACAGCATAAAATGTCACTTGAAGCAGGCAAGAAACTCACGAACCAATTGCTGGCAGAGGAAGGTGTGGATGATCTGTTCATCGAGTCCATCAACCTACATGCCGATGCAGTAGGATTGGATGAGGCCATTCATGAGGCAATGGCCTACATTCACCGATTTGAGAAAGGAGTTCCCGCCCGTCCCATGAGGTCCGGGAAACAAATTCATATCAACGTATCAACACCAGGAAATACAACGCAAACAGACGAACATCAGGAAGCACCACTGTCACCACCCTCCCCACCCCTCACTACACAACTCACTCCACCACGTGACACTATCGCCACCACGTCCACTATCACCACAATCGTCATGAGAATTCCACTCTCTCCGGGAATCCAATTCGGGGGAGTCACTATGCCCACCTTCACCACTCTCTTCACTAACGTCACATCCACCCCACCCACGGTCCCCATCTACACGGTCACTCAAACATTTGACACTATGGAAACATCTCCTGCCACATCACCACTCCCTTCCCCCATGCAACCTCCATCCCCCATACCCCCTCCACCCACATCTCCACTTGACTCCACATCATTCACAACTCCCTTTCCCATCCCCATTTCCCCTGCATCTTCATCTCTCCCTGCATCATTTAATGTAAATAGTATATTCCTAGCTTTAAATCAATGTGTCTATCAACTTCAGAATGAGTATCGAGCTCTCGACGATCGTTATCATCAAGTGATCACTACCAATCAGAAACTTCAGAGCCGCCTCACAGTGATCGAGGAAGAAAATGCAGGACTCAACCAACGTTACACCACGCTCGAACATGCCCACCAAACACTCCTAGAAACTCCCCAACCATCACAACAGCCGGGCACCAAACAACTCGAGGCCTTGCTGGACGTATACCAAGCTGATAATCTCAGAGTCCGACGTAACTTGGCACTCCTCAGAAAACACATGGCAACCGCCCTTGAAGAGAACAAGAGACTGCAGCAGCAAAATGAAGCAAATCTAGAAGCAACAATGGAAGGCTCTCCCCACGAAATTGATCCAGAGCAGTTTAAAGCCGTACCCTCAGAGACAATGAAGACCATCTTGGAAAGCTATGCAGATCTATTAGATGCTCATGATGAGTTGGAAAGGGAACGTGATGAGCTACGTGGCCAGCTCAAGGAATAGGAGGCTCCAACCAAGGTAATAGAACTGGCCTCGACTTCAGAGGAAGTGAAGGCATTGACAGAGCAGGTGGTTGAGCTCCAGAAAAAGTTACTAGAGTATGAAAGGCAACCCTCTCCAGTTATAGAACCTGAGCCAGAAGACTTGGTTCCCATTGAGGTAGATGATTTGTACGAGGAACCATACGTTCCTATGCCAATGCCAGGAGGGCAACAAACCTCAGAAGGAAAGGATACCTTAGAAGTGGAAGCACCTGAATGGCTTCAGCATTAGAGAAGACAGCGAACACCCACGATGAACGAGTAGCAATACAAATCCAATCATTAGCCAAATTAGAAGACACTGTCATCAAGTCCAAGTATTTCAGACGTATGTCCCATCACAGGTGGATAGGGACCAATGATGATCAGTATGTGCCATATTGCATATTGTTGGCTGATTACAACGCAGAGATCCAACGACAATGTGGGAAAGCCCCCACCTTTGCCACCCAGTTTGGCCCCGAAGATATTCCAGAGAGTGCAAAAAGAGGTTCTATTCATCAACCCACTTGGAGGATCCGTCTCTTGGAGACTTATCCTGAAATGGTACGAACCTGGAATAACATGCCCCTCTTTATTAAGTACAATCCTTGTTATGCCCCAGTCCTACGAAGACGCACATGGCCCGAATTCACCATTGCTGTCAAGAACATCAAAGGCTGTGCCAAGTGGCTAAATTATGTTTATCTAGCACCTCCACGAGGACCTCCCACTGTAAATTACATGATTTCTACTATCAGACACTGGAGCACTCGACTACGCAATACACCCGATGTGATAGCACAAATGTGTATGAAAATATTTGAATTAATGCTGATCACATTCAGGACATTTAAAAACATTAAGGATCCCCACTTCTCAGGAGCAGGCTTCGTTACAGGCAACCAAGACCTAGTTTACGACATGAGCACCACCCCATCAATAGAAGTAATATATGTTTGGCACGCCAGAATAAAGTACCTCCCCGCTTGTTTTAAACAGACTTTCGAGGAGATGTTCATAACGGGATTCTGGGAATATCACTCAGAAATTTTTGTACCCAGGCCTTCACATCTCCTCCACTTATTCGCTATGGAGAGAACCATACATTCAGAACAACTGCGGGTGCCACACCCGGACGTACCAGGACCAGTGAATTGGGACGCATTATTAACAGATCTAGCACGGGGGCTCAGATTAGAAGAACATCACCTCGCTTCCGACGTCGTCCAATACTACGTTCAACGAACATCTAGACAAGGGTCTGTCAGGGGCGACAGACGCGAGAGTGGGGGGGGTGTTGGCAGCAGTCAGGGAACCGAAGGAGCCACAAGACGAAGAGAGTCAGAGCGAAGGGACAGCACAAGCAGACATGGCAGTCAAAGAAGATCTGGCAAGTAGGCCATCTAAATTTTTCAGACATTAAGGAGTTGAGCACACAAGAAGAAAGAGCAAGTAGGGAGCTCAAAGGTATGTATGACAAATCAATAGAGAAAATCCCTACACAAATAGTGATTTTCATCACTAAAAACCATTGTAAATATCATTTCATATTTTTGTAGCTCCATTTTGTGCAAGCCAAGGAGTCCTTGAGCTTGAGGAGCTTTAGAAGTATCTACCTGCCAATTTTCATATTTTTTAGATCTCGTTTGAGCCCTCTAATAAGCCCTGGAACCTAATTTTTAACTAGGCCAGACACTAGGTCTGAACAGGGCCAAAACTAGTCAAAAACTATAAAAGGAGCTAGAGAGCTCATTTTTGAGGTTAGCTTGTAATTGAAATGAACTTGTAAGAGCTTTTTGAAAGTAATCTAAGAACTCCATTGCTTCTCACTCTTTGTCTTGCCGTGTGTGCGCATGTGTGTGTATGTGTGTGCATGTTTGTGTGCTTCTCACTCACGCACTTGTGCCTCCACTTGCTCGAGGTCTTCATACCATCCTCACGTCTTCCCGGATTGACATTAAAGGAGGTGCTACTCATCACTGAGCTACAGGGTGCAGGGCCCTTATGTAAGAGTGGGGACATTACCCTTCTGGTCCCCCCCATATGGAAGATATCTTTGAAGAGCCATGAACTATTAAGAGGCCATTTTTCTCAACCTTGAAAGGTCATCCAAGAGCACTTGAGTTCATGCCCTAAGTAAAAATTATTTTAGGCTCAGAAATTTTATTTGAAAAACCTAAGGTTGATTCTTGATCTATTTTGGAATTATCAAGAACATACCAATTCCAAAATTCTCAAATCATTTGTCCTCATAATGGAGACCTTAAAAAATAGAGTATCATGGAACAATGTTGGTGTTTCATGAGGGTGAGACATTGATCATACCTAAAGTTCCTCTCAGAGTCAGATTATCTAGCATTTTAGCTCTCCAATTCAAAATTTAGTGCCATAAAACTAAAGAAACCATTGTACAAACCTAAGAGACTAACCACAAGATTTGATAGCTGAAAATATAGATAATGAACTAAGCTAAACCAATAAGGGAATGATGTGCCACACGTCATTTGCAAAATCAACATCAAAGAGCGCCCAACTGGAGAGGTAAAAACAAAACCAAATTTCTATATATACATGCATAGTTTGTGCATAAAACCATGAGCACGGGGATGCTTAGTTTTTCTCTATTAATAATGAAAATATATGTGAAGGGTATTTGTAACAAATTGTTTGAGTATCCTTTGAAACTAGATACACCAGAAGAAAAATACAATGTAGCAAAAATGAATAAAAAGATCACAAAAAAACTATAGTTGATCCAAATCAATGCCCAAGAATAGCAAAAGGAAATGAAAAATTTTTGGTTATAGGCAATGCCAATACCTAGGAAATATTTAACGCCACCAAGCTATAGATGCACCTCCTATTTGAGGATCATTCTCACAAAATGGTCCTCACCTATCACATATTGCATGTGATTGTGGTATCTTTAATCTTGATCCAACTCTATCAATAAAGAACTTTAAGGTATAATGGACAACATTTAGCATTTAATTTGATAAAATTCTTATTGGAATTTGAGGTTTGTGGTAGCACATGAACAACACAAGGAAGAAGAAGAAGCTTGGAGCACAACACAATTCATAATGTACTGCCAAGTAAAAGAATATCATAAGCCAAACTAATCTCTTTAGCATAGAACCTCTCCAGACATAATGCTAGTGCACCTGAATGTGCTTTGCATGGACATGGACCACATGGTTTCTCACAACTACCAATGTGATCTGATTATCAATGAAGATGGTGGTGGAAGAAGACTAACCAACACCCAAATCAGCCAAAAGGCATCTAATCCACACACACTCAACAATCGCTTGGAAAGTTTCCCTATACTCAACCTCACAACTAGAAGTGTTCATAATAGGCTGCTTCTTGTTCAACCAAGATATGCATGAACTACCAAGCATGAATCAAGAACCACTAGTGGTCACATGAGTGTCATAGCAATCAGCCCAGTTTGAGCCAAAAAAACATGTAAATCGAGTGATCATGATGCCTCCTTGGGATAAAACGATTGAAGTAGTGAGGTACCACTCAAGTAGTGAAACATGCCCTTAACTTCCTACCAATGCTTGACACCTGGACAATGCATAAGTTTGCTCATCTAAGGACATCAAACTGAATATCATGCCAAGTTATGCATAAGTAAATCAAGCATCAAATAGGCTATTGATAGAGAACAACAACAAATGCATGTCCAAACTCATGAAAGTTAACCATAAACATGTTTCCATGGGAATGCAATAGATTTGCAATCTTCAAGGCCAAGACATTGGAATAATTGGTCGATGTATTTTGTTTGACACAAAGTTACTCCCCTATCAACCTGCATAAGTTGAATGCCAAATAATGATGCAAGTACCCCAAATCTTAGATCTCAAGAGAGGCATGCAAATCAACTTTAAAATTCAGCAATATGCTTCTCATTAGGACCAATGAACAGGATATCATCAATATATACAACAATGATCAAAAGTACATCATCGGCACATTTAACGTATAGGATCTTAGCCTCATTGTTCTCAAAACTATGTGTTAGCAAGTAGGCATGTATCTTCTCATACCACGCATGTGGTGCTTGCCTCAAACCATTCCACTTTGTTTTCATGCCCTTTATGCACAAAACTACAGGGCTGAAATAAATCACCATTCAAAAATGCAATTTTTAATATCCAATTGATGTAGATTCCAAAACAGAGATTGAATTCTCAAATGTTAAGGAATTTGGATTCCTTTTATCATCATTCAAAAGAGTTGAAGCAAAACTTTGATATGAATCTCGAAGACCTTCAAGACGATTCTGCATAAGTGAACTATCTAGCAAGATTTCATCAACATAAATCAACTTCCTTCAAATATTTGATCTTCTTTAAAAAACTATCCATACAACCTCCTTCATTGATATGCTCCCTCTCGAATGGTTTTTAGTGGTAAGCAACAGGAGACTCATTTCTTTCTTGGTATACAGTTGTAAGAGTATCACAAGCATCCTTTGTTGCATGTGAGGGATAATGGCACATTTGACAAAAAAAGCTATCAATGCATGTGTGTGAGCATCTTTGCCATCCCAAAGAAGTTGCACTACAATAGATGAAGCATGAACCACAACATGACCAAGAAATAGAAGATCATTGTCTTCAACACCATCAACATCACCTTCAATAACTATATTTTCACGTGTAGTAGGACATTTTTCAACACCTTTGCACAACCCTTTTGCAACCAATATGTGATGCATCGTATATGCCCACAATGGCTAATTAGTACCATCCAAATTATCCTCAACAGCTAACATACAAAATACATCATTGCTTTCATCTATGGCCAGTGAATAAATACCACAATGTAGAAAAGTGAATGTATATCAAAAAGTTGAATAGCAACACCCTAGCAAGCTCTACTAAACCTATATCAGACTTTGATGCACTTCTACTTGCGAACCAAAACTTGTATATGTTTGGCACAAAGGGACAAAATTTCCTATGCAGTCATTGTGATAGTGCATTCAGAGGTCAAAATGAGCTCAAATCAAAATCTCTATGCCATAGAGCAAAGACATTTTGAACTCCTAATCGCCCTGATTATCCTCACCAATTTTTGTGTGATTCTGAGATTGTAACAAGAGGGGTGTTGATGATCTCCTAGATGAAGTGGAAACCTACATGATACCAATTGTTGGAGTTTGAGGTCTATGGTAGCACACGAACAACACATGGAAGAAAAAGAATCTTGGAGCACAACACAATAGTGAATGTATTACCAATTTTGAAACACTACAAAGATAAGTGCCCCATTAGGGTTATATATGTATATAAAAGCCCGGAGAAAAACCTCTTAAAGATGGAATAAAGTGCCCCAAGGGTCTTAAGTGTGTTCATACACATCACTACAAAAAATATGTCAAAATGTTTGATAGAATTTCCCTTGAAAAGTGGACTTTGGAACTATGAAAACTATATGTGGGAGCCAACAATCCATAAGTTCCACAAATCAAAATGGAAATATAAATAAAAAATTAGTGATCAATGGATAAGAACATTGAAAAATCACGTGGAAAACAAGAGATGTACTTGAAGTTACGAGCTGAATTCAAAATCACTACTAAGACACTAGCTTCAAAATCTTTGAACTTACAAAAATTAACACAAATATCGGACCAACAATCCGACAACCTCTCTCTCTATCTCTCTTGATAAGCATGTGCAAAGTACAAGAAAATCTTAGAACAATGCGGTGGAAATTAGGAACAACCAGAATGCCACAATACATCCTTATGAAAGTGGAGAAATTAATGAAGAGCGTATATTTATTTTCTTTAAACCCCGAATTCAAGCATGAAATAAACAAATGGAAGGTTTTCAAGATCTAAATTATATATATTTGCAATTTGGGAAATAAAACCTTGGAGACTCTAAGATGAAATATTATACTTTTTTTTGTGACAAAAGTGCTTTAAATTAAAAATGAAAAGCTACAATTGAATTCGAGAGGCTTACAAATCAAACTAATAATCTTTTCATTCCCTTCATCATAAGCTTATTGTTATCTAGGACAAACACCTTTTCTTGTCTAAATGAGGGAAGGGGGGGACTCTTACAACTACAAATGTTTTTGCCTAAGGAACTAGGGATTTTTCTAAGGACCATTCTTTAGGGGGCTCACCAAATTTGGTAGCTCATTTTTCCTTCCAATTGTTCTAGAGGGATTCACTTCTTATGTCATTCTAGAGATTTGCACAATAGCCAATAACTTCTCCTAGAAGTATTTTCTTTTGACCGACTAGATGATCAAGCAAGAGGGAGTTTTTAACACTTAAAAAAAAAAATCAGGTGCTCATAGGGCAAGAGAAGAAAAGGTGATATATGTCTTCTCTACCATTGAAAAATATTTTGCATCATTAAGGGGAACCACATATTTTATTAGCTCTCACATTCTTCCAGATGCCTCTATGAAGAATTCGTCACAGGAGGACTCTTTTCTTACTCTCTATGAGTGGGTGCCACAATTCATCGGACTTGAATCCCATTCTATCAAAGACCAACGATTGCACCACTTTTGTTCAAAAATCAATTAATGTCTAGATTTCTATTGATTTGTGTATGTCCTCAAGATATTTGCGATTGTTCACCCCATTAATTTAGGTAAATACCTCCCAAGAAGTAGACAAGTCTTCGATGTGTCCCAAGTGCTAATTCTATTCCTTAAGAGACATCAATATTTGCATTCAAATCTAAGGTTAGGCTCTATTTTGTCAAAACTAATCTAATGTCATCTCTCTTGGTTACAAAGATTCTTCCACTTACAAAACCCTTTGGAGCACAAATTTCTCTCTTTGTAAATTCTCTTTCTCAATTTCCCTAATTCCAATGATTGGGAACCATATGGAATCATGGTGGTAGACACCAAGCATGCCATTCGAGTCACTATTGATGGAATACTCAAGTTTCAATGTATTCCATGTTTTTCATAAAGAGTAGACCAAATCTAATCCTTTATGGATCACTAGAATATGAGAGAATATGAGATTGAGATGATTGAGGCCACTCCATTTGGGGAATACGGAAAAGACCAAATTTTTCTATTTTTGACATAAGTTTGGAACAAAATTCATTGTCATTACTACAAACTTTGATCATCCATTAATCTCCAAATTTGTTACCCAAGACCTCCACATCCAAAATGCTCAAATCACTCAGATCCTTGGGGCTATCACATATATCCCATTTTATCTTAGGAATCCTCCTCCTATTGGGATCACATGTCCAAAGAAAGTTTCTACGTATTCTTCCCATATTCAAAAATTCATTGTTGTTCAGTCTCTAGCAAGCTAGGAAATAGATTCATAATGGAGATCGAGAATGTGTGTACCACCATTTCTTTCCCAGCCACATTAAGTCGCATACCCTTATAGTGATGGAGGTTATCTTTGAGTTTGGTCAGCACCCAAATATGAGACATTCTAAAAATATGATACATCCTTTTCTAATCCTTCATCCTTCTTTGAATAGACAAGATGAATAGTGGAATACATTGTGATATCCAAAAGGGAACCTTCCTCACAAACATTTCGAAGCACCTTGATTCTCCTTTAATCAGGTTAGAAATTGAATAACAAAAAAAATTAATAAGTGGAAAGTCTGAAGAAAGTCACTACAAAGGGGTAGATTTAGTAAGAAAATACATATAAATGGAAAGAAGTATCCAAACATTCCATCAAGAAAGTAAGATATTTTTCTTAGCAACAATAATAATATTATTAATACTCAAAGAGATAAACATAAAATTATCTCTTAAGCCCAAGCATGCATGGAAGTTAAAGCATGTTCCTTTGTGATAATGGTTCTCTAGTTCATCAACAATATTGGAGTTTTTCGGTCACTAGGAATCATTTTTTAGTAGTTTACCAAGAAAATATTTTGGTCTTATCTTTCACCATGGATGAAATTTTTTCATAAATTTATAACTATAGTACCTAAATGAATCAAGTCTAAAAGATCTATATATAAAATCTAGATAATATAATTTGTCAATGGAGCAATTACTATGAGATAGATAAAAAGAAATGATTAATCATTTTGAATGAATAGAGCATGAAAATAATTTCAAAAGAAAACCTTTGAAAAAGCATGCATTCTAATTAATTCTAAATTTCTATGTCAAGATTGAGCACATGGTAAACAATATAGTAGTAGGTCACATATTAATGGAGTTCTTTGGTTGAAAAGATCAATGAATAAGGCTAACCTATTTCCATATATCTCTTTCCTATCATTGTTAATGACCTATGATGATTGATGAAACAAAATGTTTACAAATGGAAATTGAAAGGAAAAGTCTTACAAAAAGGGAACAAAGATACCTTCTTGAGTAGATTTCTGCATCAAACCATTCATTTGGTTAAGAATGAAAACTATATTTTGATGCATCCTTCAAAAAACTTGAAGAATTCCATACATATGTCGGATCAATGTAACAATGTAAGAACCATGGGGAAGCGGTGCACTTTAACTCTCAACCATCCCTTACATAGCCTCAAGCTAGAGGGGTTTATCCAAGAAAGTGTGAAAAAGTTTGCCACATGTCCCAATTCTCTTGATTACACTGTGCACCATGCATCTCCGTCTACTTGACGTAACTCAACATAACTCAATTTGGATGCTTCTACAAGGTTCAAAGTTTTTTGGGAAAAAAAAATGCTCTCCCACACTTATGGGATTTGAACCCAAGCCCCTCCTCCTTTCAATGTATTAGAAAACCAATAGACTAAGTTTCATACTAACTTAGGACTTAGAAAATGTTAATCGTGGCTTCTCATTTAGCTTTTCCAAGCAACTTTATACCCCCCCCCCCCTCGAAGAATACTTTGATTGCCCCAAAGTAGATGAGGAAAACGAGTTTATGACCAAGTTTCCTTATCATTCCATTGTTGGTAGTCTCGTCTATGCTATGGTAGCTAGGAGACTAAACATTGCATTTGCAGTGGTTTTTGTGAGCTAATATATATCTAATCCCGAAAAGAAGCATTGGGAAGCGATAAAGAAGATTTTGAGATATCTAAGTGGCAATGACAAGTGTCCATGCTTGGGTAGAGGAGATGCATACATTATTGGTTACATATATTCTAATTATTCTAGTTACAATAGGTTTACTCTTACTCAACCAAGATATGCACAAACTAGAAAGCATGAAGCAAACACTCATGGAAACACGTGTCATACAATCAACCTAGTATGGGTTAGAAAAAGCATCTAAATCTACTAGTATGCATACCCCTAGGATAGAAAAACCCAAACTATTGGGTACTAGATAAGTTGTGAAAGATACACTTAATTGATTGCCAATGCTCAACTCCTAATGCATACATAAATAAACCATCCAATAGCTTCTTGATAGAGATCAACATCAAATCCATCTCAAGCATCATGAAGACTCAATCATACACATGTTTACATGGAAGTGGCAGTAGGTTTACAATCCTTAAGTCTAAAACACTACAAAAAATGTCTATGTATTTGGTTTGACACAAATCAATGCCACTATATAATGCATAAAATTAATAATCAAATGATGATGCAAGTGCCCCAGAAGTGAAATTTCAAAAGAGGCATGCAAATCAGCCTTAAAATAAAAAATGTGCATCTTAGCAGGACCTATGAGAATCTTCATCTCAATAAACAACAATCATAAGAACCACATATCTACAGTATTCACATACAAGGTGCTTTCATTTGGCATATTTTGAAATCCATGTGCTAATAAGTAGACATGCAACTTCTCATACCAATCATGTGTTCTTGCTTAAATCCATATAATGTATTCTTTAACCTACAGAAGTTTCTTTCATATGGTTTCTACATAAAACCATCGTGCTAATAACTATACACTTCTACATGCAAGTCCCTATTCAATAATGAATTTTTGATGTCCAACTAATGTATATACAAACCATTAGGATCTCTAAGTGAGCACATGCTATGAGTAGTTTTCATACAACATGTAGGTGCAAAGGTCTAATCAAAATCAATGCCTTTTTCTTGGTAACAAACTTTACCTTGAAGCCTAGCCTTATATAAATAAATACTATCATCATGCCTTCATTTCAACGTATGCACCCATTTAGTGCAAATTTCCTTCTTTCAAGGAGGCAAGTCACATAAAAACCAAGTAAAAGTCTTCATAACAACATCATATTCAAATTGCATAACAGCTATCAAATTTTCTAAATTTTGTGCTTCATCAAAGGAAACATTCCCATTCTCATCACAAAAGACAGAGACAACCATTTCATAATAGTCAAATGTAATGAAGCATCATTTAAGCCTAATTGAGTATGATAAGGAAAATATGCATCTACCCTACGATCTCTCAATTTCTAAACCAACCCTTTTGGCATAGATTTCGCATCATCAATTATTTTTCTCTCATTAGTAAGTCTAGCAGGAATATCTACATTAAAAATAAAATGATCTATGATCTCATTCAAAGGTAACATAGGTTGAGAAGTTGCCTTAGTGAGAGATACATTTGACACCTCTGGTAAGAAGAGGACAATAATGTATCATACAAATCCTTTGAGCTCATTGATGTCTCCTTGATAAATGGAAGTAAAGGCTATATAGCATTCTCCACAAAGACTACATCATGTCTAACACGAATGTGTCTGACTTATGTGTGATGTAGGTAATAACCTTTGCTCTCAGAACTATATCCAACAAAAATACATTTTCACACAAGGGGGATCAATTCCTTGATAGTCTTATATTTTCATAAAACATTTCCAAAATTAACTAATAGGGGTGAAGATTGTAAAAAACGCTCCCTTTTTGGGTGCATGAACATAGGATAAAAGGGATCTAATACTTAAAAAATCCTTCAAAGAAATTAAGAAAAGCTTTATGAACATCCAAGAGCTTCAAATAGAAGCAAAAAAGAATATAACTCACATGGATAAATATAGTTATGAATGGCAAGAAATTATGAATTAGAATATCTTTTGATCCTACAAAGCTCATCAGCAAGATATTACTTATCAACATCTTAAGTTTAGTGAAAGTTCACTTCTACAAACCAATTTTAATGGGCTATTGAATTCTTATTACCTCTACTTTTCATTTGTTGAAAAACAAAAAATCCCAAGACCTTATCATTTGGCATACCCTTTTTCATGCTAATAGAAGAGGATCACTTAAGGTAGAGTGCATGTGTTGCAAATAAAGCCTTATTACTAGTAAAAAATGCAAGGGTTAAGCTAGTTCTTCCGCAAGTGAGCAACATTATATCAATGATACAAAATCAAAAAAGAAGAAAAGAAATTCGAAAGAAATAGTTTTTCAAGTACTATAGAACTAATAATCATGTTATTAAGAATTATCTTAGAGTATTCACAAAAGAGACAAAGAAGAATTAGACTAAAATGGAATTTGCAAATGCCTCTAACTTTTATGATCGAGTCTATTAATCATTTGGAGAACGGAGAATGGACTTTACTACATTGTGCATATACGATTTATCATCTCATGATCAATTATTTTGTGGGCATGGCCCCAATGGAATAACTATCACATGAATAAAAATAGCCCCTTATACTATTATATGAGCTCAGAAGATTGTCCTTACCATCAATAATGTTGGTAACTTTATAATATTCTATGGTTTGTATGTTCCACCAATAAAAAAAAAAACTTGTTATTTTTCTTACCATTGGAAATATAAACTTGAAAACCACATTTTGTAACAAAGTGTATATCGTTCGTGATATCTCTACATTTTGACAAATATTCATAATTTTATAAAATGTAATAAAAGATTCAAGAATGTATGTGTAGATCGATATTTCTAAATACTTCGTTTGAGAATAGCCAATGCAACCACTACAAAATGTCAAAAGATAAGATCCCATGAAAGAACTCGAAATTAGAACTTAAAACTATGGAATGGTGGTTAGATGAAATGGTGTACATAGCACAATATTAAAGAATTTATCTAGATGTTTTTTTATGTTTTGTGCAAAGTGTCATTATCTAACTCCTTTTGAGTTGATACCAATTCATGAAGTGGTGCACCTATCTCTTTACAAAAACTAGAAGAGAAAAAGTTGAAATTGTTTGTAATATAAGTGGAAATGGCATGACTTGTAAGTATATTTTCTTTTCTTCACTCAGATGCTCATTTGCAATGATTTTAATTGATCTGGGTAGCTATAAATATCTAATAAAGGTGTGTAAATATGATTATGAGTTTCTAGACCATTTGGTAGTACTTTATCAAATCGTGCACCTATATCGCTACACACAATTGCTAACCAACAACTTCATCTAGGCCATATTTTCATGACCATGGTTACCTCATTACATAATCATTTTCAATGATTTTTAGCTCCTTGCACACACACGTAAGTCTACTAGGATGTTGCAAAGTTAATGATCTGTCTCCTTATGATTTGCTACCAATTTATCAAAATGTCACCTATATTTTTGCAAAAATTAGAAGAGATGTGTAAAAATGCACTTTGAAATTCCCAACTATTTGATAAGAACTAGCTGCACACACTCGGTAGAGAACACGTTCATGCTACTTCCTATGTATTTTATATGCATTATGAGTATGGATTTATATATATTAAATGATGAATTGTATTGTTGAATAATTCTTGGATGCATTATGACTAAGGAATTATATATATTTAGTGATGAATTGTAGTCTTGAATAATTCATTATATCATTGCTTTTGTTTATGATTATACAGGTGACACGAATTTCTTATGTTATTGTATACAACACAAATATGCATCAGAGTAATTTTAAACATGGAAAATGGTTTTTACTTTACCAAAGAATTTTACGGAGTGATTTTACCATATTCAAGGATGTTCAAGTAAATAGTTCATCTATCATTAAAGATCATTTAACAAGGTAATTTGGATTTTGATAGTAAAAAGACTTGTAATTTGTACAAGGCATCATTCTTACTTACATTTCATCGATCAAAAAACATTTTCCTCTCGCACTATTATTTTTTCTATAATTCTTAGCTATAGTATATTAATTAGTATGAAGGATTTTGTAAAACTCCATTTGACTATGCAATTTGAACTTTTTTGTCATATCCAAAAGGGACATTTTAGTGTCCCACTTTGGTATAGGGCTAATGTTAAGAGGGTGTGTATGTGTTGTACAACTACAATGAGTAGAATTGAATTCCAAAGCAAGTAGCTTTAAAATGTGAAACTACTAATACCAAGAGGAAACATGGGGATGAAGTTGAGCTTCATCAAGACGATGAAGGATTAATTACATTAACAATTACTGATTTTGGGAGATACAATTTTATAAAGCGAGTCCTCTATAATCATCATTCACGAATTTAATTATGGATAATAAGGAGTGAAAGAATGTTAGACATAGATCCAAGTCAGATCATACATTAGTGTCTGTTGGAACAAGAGCATGTATTGTTAAGGTTCCTAGCTCAGGGGTTATCTAATGTTCCACCATAGAAAGTAAATTGAGTGTGCATGATGGCCACATGTCACACTAGAGCACTCTAGAAGCTTTCTAATCTTGGAGCAAGAGGATAAATAGGATGGGAGGAGAGTAGCACACATGCCATTCTTCAACTCTTTTGTGAGAAGAGTCTCACACTTGGATCAGAGCATGAATTTAGGATCATGGGAGAGTAGATTCTTTAGTCTTCTACTAATTTTGACAATAGTAGAACATCCACACGGACTTTTTTTTGGTCATCACTGTCAATGTTGATCTTCATCATCTTCCTCATGGAGCTTAAGTTGAGATATGACATTTTCGTTGGTCCTTTATAGCAAAAAGATGGTTTTGGATGCCCTGCCAAGAGCTCAAGTAGAACCCAAAGAGGCTCCTCGCACCTGAACAACATGCCACAAGCCTGAAGGCTAGCAGCAAGCTGCCCATGTGCCCTCGTGGGTGTGGATAGGTGAGAAGAGTCCCTGCTCTTTCTCATCTCCTTGTCTTGTATAAGGCCTCTTGAAGGCATTATATAGGCCAAAAAAGGCGCCCCTCCATGCATATGGACAATCAAAAGCTGAGTGCATGCCATCTTTCTGAGTAGGAGTTTGAATTTTCCAGGTATCTCCTCTTTTTGGGAGTGTATTTTGTTATCTACTCTTCTCTAGGGAGACTTTTCTCAAAACCCACCTCTACTATTTAGAGCATAACTTTCTCCACACTAATCCAAATTGAATGATTCAACTTGCTATAGAAACTAGACTCCAAAATCTTTCAAATGAATGTCTAGAACTCATAATTGGATGATTCAAGCCCACATGCAAAGAGCATTTAATTCTCTGCATATCTCTTCAAGGAGAGATGTTGCCCATCCACCTAGCTCCATTGTTTTGGCCATGACTTCCTCACGGAATATCCAAATGAAGAAATTTAAATTGCTCTAGATTTTGCACTTCAAGCATTTATTTTGACTCATTACATGCTATATTTTGACCATTGAAATCCATCTCTACACGAGCTTCTATATGTCTATTGGCTATTGAGAAACTCGTTTTGAATGACTTGAGTGTCCAATTATGATAATTAAGAGTTCCTAATCATATTTTGAACCATTTGGGATAGGAATGAATTGACCTTTATACCTTTGCATCATATTTTTGCTCTCAAATACATTCATTTGGATACTTTTTGCATCAAAGTTTATAATTCTGCATTGTATTCTCTTCCAATTTTATGAAACTAACATTGGAATGTGCATGCAATTTAGTTTTGATATGAATTGATCTACACACATGAAGTTGCACTAACTTATCTTGATTCATAAAAGCATGCACATGTTTTTGTTGTGTGTTTCAAGATCTTTGTGCAAGTATTGGAGCAAGAAATGACATTCTTATGAGGGTGTGTAGTGCCCAACAACACATATTGGAAAAGTTTCTTATTTGCAGGTTTTTGGAGTAAAGAAAGTGGGTTTCCAACCACTAATCTGATGTCTATCATTGTATCATGGTTGTTATTTTTTTCCCGGCTCCATTTTCTTGGAAATGTTGCCGAAAATTTTGTAGCCACATGGCATTATATGCCATGTGAGAACTAGAGAGAAATTGTGTTGAAAGAGAGAGGAAGTCTCATGTGTGCAACATAATTAAAAGCTTGAAAAGTAATTGAAGTAGAGAAGAAGATGCATGAGTAGATGCAGATGCATGCATACATAGATGGTATGATGTCTAGATTGGGAATGGTTGGAGGATGGAGTCCTCAGAGTAACCAAGATTTCTTCTAAGAGAACTTTTAGTTAAAGTAGCTAGATGAATGCTAGAAGCTAAAGTCTAAGAGAGACAAAGGAATAAGTTTATGTGATTGATGGCAAAGAAATACTTATCTTAAAAGATGCCATAAGATTTCATGATGTAAGTTAGCATGCTAACCCTAAGATTTTGTACTTTAGATAGGTTTTAGAGTACAAGAGTAAGAGAGTAAGTGTGTGCCTAGTTGTTGGACACACAAGAAACTAATAAAACTCTAGAGTACAAGGTGTAAATTGGATTGTCTTAATTAAAGAGACAAAAGTAAAATGAGTTAAAAATGTTAACTTATCCATCAAGGCTTGCAAGTGAGAACCTTGGAAAGGCTCTAGAACACTTCAAGTAAGGATGAGGTAAGATATAAAAGTATCATAGATAAAGTAGAATTCATAAGCATAATATGATTAACACAAAAAATCACAAGTAATCTATTTATTTTTATAACATAGTAGAAATTCAATTTAAATATGAAATAAATAATTCAATATATTGATGAATCACTTGGATCATGTCTATGGCAAAGGGAAAAACACAATATGGAGGGTTGCACAAGATAGGGTCTTTTATAATCAATTTTGATATGAAAATTTATCTTGAAATCGAAAAAAGAGATGGATTATTTTAAAACGAGAATGATTTTAATTGTTAAGCTTTAAAAAATGAGTATTAAAGGATTGATATGTATGAAACGAGGTCTAAATTCTTTCTTATTTCAAGACTACATAATGGGATCATCTTCCACATCACACTTTCGAACATGGTTATCCTCATTTGAGACTTAAGAAGGGGACACCTTAGATTTCTAAGCCTTGACTTGTCTCATGCATTCAATTGCTAGTACACGTGTCTCAAAGTCTACTATAGGTATACTAGAGCTCCCTTGGGTATTTCTATTCATCTTTTATACGAAGAAACCAATTTCCAACATCAGGAAACATTGACTCCCTATGGCTAAGAACAACGATGTGTTCCGCATGCTAGCTATTGAGAAAAATTTAGATTGTTCCAACTATCCATTATAGGCATATGGGATGCGAGATGCATTGGTTGCCAATGAACAATGGAATATTGTGCGAGGTGCTGAAATAGTTCCTCTCGTAGTTACAAACATTTAAAATCTGATGCACGAAGTGTTGATAATGTTGTAGGTTTGAGTTTTGATTTAGTTCCTATTTTTAGTCCTCTTAAAAATTCAATTTTGATGACGTGTAGTACACTACAACACCAACAATCACTTTAAAGCAACTTCAATGGGATGATAGAGATGCACATGCACATGCCTTGATTGCTTTATCTACCAACCATGCCATTATCCCTCATATTTGATCATCTAAAACAACAAAGGATGCTTGTGATACTCTTATAACACTATATAGGGAAAGAGATGAAGCTCTTATTTCTTACCTTCAAAAAGAATAGGAGAGTGAGAATATGAATGAAGGTGATTCTGTAGACAAATTCCTCACAAAGATGGTGCAATAAGAACTTACCAAAAATTGTATCTTGCTCATAGTGGCATCTATGGTCCTATGCTAACACCTTTTGTAACTACCTTTACTTCTTGATATTTATTGATGAGTTTTCAAGCATGCACGGTTCTCCCTATCAAAGTCAAAGTTTGAAGGTGATATATATTTTTTTGGAGGATGTTTTCATCCTTTACTTTCATGTATCAAGGAGACATCAATGAGTCCAAAGGATGTATATGATACATTGTGGCATCTTTTCACTATAGAAGAGTCAAATGTATCTCCTAGTGAGGAAATTTTTAGCCTATTAAGTTTTGAAAGAGAACTCATATAATTCCATTTCTAAGATAGATGTTCATGGCACACTTATTGATGAAAGTGCATATATTAATGATGCAAAATCTATGCCAAAATTGTTGGTGCAAACTTTATGACTGATAGTAAACTAAATACACATTTGCCTTATGATACTTGCTTAAGCTTCAATGGTTCTTCCTTTTGCATCTAATTGTTATGTAATGGTTATCTCTATCCCTTATTATGAGAATGAGTATGTTTAATTTGGTGAAGCACAAAATTCAAAAAAGAATATTTGATGGCCACTATGCAATCTATATATGATGTTATTATGAATAATGGTACTTGGTCTTTGTGTGATTGCCTAATTGCAAGAAATCTATTGGTACTAATTGGGTCCATAAGTTAAAATGCATGCTTGATGGTAGTATTGATAACTATAAGGTTAGGCTTGTAACGAAAGATTATGCTCAAGAAGAAGACATTGATTTTAATAAGAGCTTTGCACCTATGTGCCCATATGACAATTGTTTGTAACATCTACACATTGGAGGCTCATAATGGTAGTTGGACGCCAAAACTACATTCTTGAATGGAGTTTTACATGAAAAAGTGTATGTTTTTTAACCCCATGATTTTGTGCAGAAACTATATGAGATCAAAAGTGTGTAAATTAAACTAGGCATTGCATGGATTAAAGAAAACACCATATGCTTGGTATGAGAAAATATGTGCCTCCTTATTAGCACATGGATTCCAAAGCAGCCCAACGAAAAGCACCTTATGTAAAGCATGGAAAGGATATACTCCTTATCATTGTTATTTATGTAGATGATATGCTACTCAGTGGTCCTAATAAGATGCATATTTGTGATTATGAGATGCATATTTTTTATTTTAAGTTTGATTACCATGTCTCTTTTGAAATGTCAAATTCGGGGCATCTACATCATTATTTGCGCATTCAATTTATGCAAGTTGATGAGGGTGTTGCTTTCTATAAAACCAAATACATTGATACTTTATTACAACATTTTAGCCTTGAGAAGTGTAAATCTATTGTCACTCCCATAGAAACATGTTTAAGTTGAATCTTCATGATGCTAGAGATGCATTTGATGCTAGCCGATATCAGCAAGCTATTGGATGCCTTATTTATGTATGCATCACTTAGCTTGATATTCAATTTAGAATCTCTCATATGATTAGATTTATGCATATCCCATGAGCTACGTATTGATAAGTATTTAAGAGTATTCTTTGCTGTTTATCTAGTACATGACACCTTGGGTTGTTTTATCCCAAGGGAGGAATAGTATCATTAGATTTACATGCTTTTTTTATTTAGATTGGGCTGGTTGTTTTGGCACTTGTGTTTCCACAACTGGTTTTTGCTTCATGTTTAATAGCACATGCATATTTTGGTTAAGCAAGAAGCAAGCTACTATGGCCACTTCTAGTAGTGATATTGGAGATAGGGGAACTTTGACAATTATTATTGACTATGTGTGGTTCATACACCTTATGGATGACTTGGGTGTTGATCAAGCTTTTGCCACCACCATATTTACTCATAGTTTGAGTGCACTAGAACTTGCAAGGAATCTAGGGTTCCATGATCGCTAAGCACATTGAGGTGCACTATCATTATGACAAGGAGTGACTCTTTGCTTGAGAGATCAATTTTTCATATGTGCCCATGCAAGATAATATTGCATACCTTTTACAAAGGCTCTCCCTCATGAGAAGTTCAAAGCTTTTCACAAAACTTTGGTCTTATCCCCCTTTGTGAATAGACCTTAATCCACATTGGTTGGCACTCCCTTATACATAAGTGTAATTCCCTTGTTCATGCATGACTCTGAGGGGGGATTTGTTAGTACATTTTAGTAGTGATGTGTGTGAACTCATTTAGGTCTAGTGGGACACTTTTTTCCATCTTTAAGAGGTTTTTCTCCCCCGATTTCTGTATATAGTAATAACCCTAAATACTTATGTATCTTGTACACTCTGCATTTAGTAGTGCACTCTTTGTAGTTCTCCCAATCTTTTTCTTCTTCCTCATATTGTATGTGTGCTTTCTATATCCACAAACTCCAAGAGTCTTCATCCCCAAACGATGTGTGTATGTATGAATATCTGTATTGGAATTTTGGATGTCCCACAAAAACTCTTTAGAATCGTACGCCTACTCCAAGCCCTTCAACTTCCCCCTAAGAAAATGGAGTGTGGTCTAGCCTCCTAGGTATTTATGTGCGTTCTTTAAATTTTAAGCATAAAAGAGAATAGATTTCCCAAGCATAAATTTTACCATTACATCATTAAATATAGCTGGTGGGATGTACCAGAGTTCGAATCCTATCTGTCAGGAAGTGGCGCCCCCTGTGTATCTTGGGCCCTGCCCCTTGTGTGCTAATATGTTTGTTTCTAGTTATTTTGTATAATATCACATAATTAGAAAAAGAAAAAAGGTAAATCATACGGAAAACATCTGTATTTACCTGTCAGCTGGTTCATGGACAGGCTTAGGACTTCTGTTAATTCTGTGAGCTTGCCGAGTGAAGCAGGTATCTGTCCTGTAAGCCGGTTGGTGTCCAGTTGCAAGAGCGTCAAGCTCGTCAGGTTTCCAAGTTCTGAGGGAATTGGACCTGTGATGGAGTTGCTATCAAGCCAGAGCGTTGTTAGGTTGGCAAGCAAGCCTATCTCTGCTGGGAGAAGACCTGTTATCTCATTTTGAGAAAGCGCGAGAAATGTCAATCTGGTACAGTTAGTTAGGAACGGGATGGGAATGTTGCCCTTGAGATGGTTGAAGGACAAGGCCAAGTACTCCAAATTTGATAGAGAAGCAAGTTCAGTGGGCATGGGCCCTGACAATCGATTGGAATACATGGAGATTTTCACAAGGGATGTACAGTTCTGTAAAGCAGACGGGATGCGGCCATGGAAGCTGTTATTGAAAAGGATGAGGTCCGTGAGGCTATGCTTGTCTGAGTTGCAGAATGAAGGTGGCAGAGAACCTGTGAAGTTGTTGCTTGAAAGATCAAGGCTTGTGAGGTGAGGAAGATCAGAGAGGGTATTGGGAGAGAACACACCAGAGAGCCCAAGGTTCTGGAGGGTAATAGAAGATACAGAGCCACGAGAGTTGCATTTGATGCCTTGCCATGAACAAGGGCTGGATCCATTCTTCCAGGTGCTCAATGCTCCAGATGGATCACCCGTTACGGAAGCTTTGAATGCTAACAGCAGTGCAGCCTCCTCTGATCCTTTCAAGGCGGCCGCATCAGCGAGGTTAGAAAAAGCGTGGGAATTTCTGATTGCGCCATTGCTTCGGAGGGAAGACCTTGGTGACAGGATCAATGGTGGAATATGAAACTCTATTGGTTCCGCGTGTAGGATAGGTATGGTCAAGAAAAGGATACATAGTTTAAGCATAAGCCACCTCATGGATGGACGTTTATGCGCCTTTGCATCTGTGTGAAGCAGAGAGAGAGAGAGAGAGAGAGAGAGAGAGAGAGAGAGAGAGAGAGAGAGAGAGAGAGAGAGAGAGAGAGAGAGAGAGAGAGAGAGAGAGAGAGAGAGAGAGAGAGAGTCTTTAGTCTACAAGCCGGATATGATGTTTCTGAAGAAGAAGGCAAGCAGGATGAAGTGGGAGTATCTAGTCTGCAAGAAGGATATGATGTATCTGAAGAACTTGAATGCAAACAGCTCATAATATAAACGGAGAAGTTGGTGACAGATATGAACCGGTAGTGTGGGCTGTAACAATTGCATAAAAGGAATGGCATAGTATCAGCAAAATTTATGTGTATCACACAAAGCAGAGATATAGGACTGTTGAAAGACAATCAATCCGAAGTTTTTTACAAGGTTCTAAATTTCTGTTGACACGATCATTGGAAGTCTACCATGTGCATTCTAAAAGTAAAATAGAAATTGCGTTTCTGCCTAGGTGTGTAAGAGAGAGAATCGCAAATTATTGATAATACGACAGTATCTAGCATGTCAGCAGGCCATTATAAACCTGAAGAGTTTCAAACGCGAAACAGGTCGACATATGTATGAAGAAGTTGATGGAGATACCGTGAACTGTAACTAATGATGCTGTTTCCGTCATCGACTGACCTCCAGCACCAGAACCATGGAAGATCTAATGTTCATTGCAGAGCTAAAGTTTAACTGAAGTTGGAAACAGGAGAAGTATTGTGTTAGACGTGAACAGACAATTGAAATGGAGATGATAAACGGTCAGCCTGAATTAAAAAAATAGATGGTTGTGCGAGCCCGCATAGTCTAGTGGCTGATGCCTTGAAGCTGTGGGAGGAAGTTCTGAGTTCAAGTCTTGGCTGGACATGCCCATGAGATTCTGATGTTGGGTGCCTCTACTTTACGAGGTTGGGTGTGAGTGTGTATTTCCAATTCATTGTACTCTCAAAAAAAAGTAGGGATGGTTAGAGTTTGATCTTTGTGTTTACTGTCAGTAGGTTTCTCTACAATGAAAAGGCAAAGTCACCATCGCCCATTGCAAAACATGGATAGCTCTTACTGTGTCATAGTAGGTCGAGATGATGCTGCCATCACCCACTTAGTGAATCGCCGAGTATTATCAAGCTTCCTATTTAAGTTAGAAACTGTCTATACATTTACAGGTAGAAGAGGATGAAAAACCTCTATTTCACTATGCCGCGACCATCTCTCTGACTCCGCTGTCCGACACCGACAAGGGACAACCGTCAACCAATTTAGCGCATTTTTTAGCCAGGCATAGCTCTCAGTATACCTTATTAGTTGATGATGATATTCCACCAAAGCGCACTTACTGTACCACCGACAGTATCGCAGCCTTTATCGACTTTACAAACTGTCTGTGCGTTGACAGGTAAAAAAGGTTGGAAACTTCTACTCCATTACCGGACAGTGCGCATACATCAGAGGATTTATGCAGCGTTCATGCTCATTTTCCTGTCGCAGGTGAAACTTGTACTCGGATTCGGTCTGCTATTCACATTTGAGAGACAAAGTGCTGTGAATTGATTGCGTAGATGATTACATTCACAAGTGTTCCGCTAAATCGCCGAGGTTTTGGAGTTGAAGGCAAGTGATGGACTTTTCTGCACAGCACCTGCCATGGCGTCACTCCGTGAGTCTCCACCTGTTTCCCATTTGCAATGTACAGAAGCATTTCCTGCATATGATGGGCACGATCAATATTGTAATGGCAAGCCTGACCGATATCTGATCAAAGCACCCTATATTCTCTTCTTTCACACGATAAAAAAGTAAAATTGCTTTACCTTTTGCGGGAGGCCGATGGTGGTGCAGAAGTGGAGATGCTTACTTGGCAGGCGTCTCTCTCTCTCTCTCTCTCTCTCTCTCTCTCTCTCAGTTTACTCCTATGATGCACTACTCTGATAAAGCAAGTGGTCATCATAATTTGATAACTCAAGCAATGCACATCAGAATTTGGAAAAACATCAAGGTACATTTTGTTTCTCTCATTACCTCTTTTTTATACACACATAAGGAGGGCACACCTATGTGTTTTTTAGGTGAGTGGATTGCACTTTTTCATAAGAGGGAACACGTATGTTTTTTAGGGTGAGTGGATTACACTTTTTCGTCACAAATGCAACATTAAGAGCACATACTTTAATCCATCCAACAAACTTCATCATCGTAATTATGGGCACATGCATGGTCTCATTACCTCTTTTTTTATACACACACAAGGAGGGCACATCTATGTGTTTTTAGGTGAGCGGATTACAATTTTTCATAAAGAGGGCACACATATGTTTTTTTAGGTGAGTGGATTACACTTTTTTGTCACAAATGCAACATTAAGAGCACATATTTAATACATCCAATGAACTTTCTCATCGTAATTATGGGCACAGCAAGGTTGTACATACTAAACTCTATCTCTGACTTTCAATTACCACATATTAGAGGATGCAAGACATCTGAAGAGATTTGGGATACCATAGAGACTTTCTTTTTTGCTAGTACCAAGGCAAGAAAAAATCATCTTTGGAACGAGTTCAATCAAATGAAGAAGACACCTAAACAAACCATCAGAGAGTTTGTTACCAACGTCAAGGATGTTGCAGATCAATTAGCATCCATTGGAGAGCTGATTGAAGAACAGGCTATCATGAGGTAAATTCTCAATGGGATTCAAAGTGTTAAGCAATGGCAATCCTTCACCATGGCTTATGATCACATCATGGATGTGAAAACTCCAAACTTCAACATCTTTCTTGGACAACTCTTCAATCAAGAGGCCAACAATATCATAAAGGAAGGTAACTCCTATCATGGTAATTTGACTAGTGCTCTATATGCAGATAAGAAGGATAAGAAGTTGAAAGGCAAGAAGAAGGAAGAAGATGAAGAGGAGGCTTCCCAAGCCAACCTCGCAAGCAAGAATAAGTGGAAAGGGAAGAAGAAAGGAACAAAGCATGACAAAGCCAAAAGTGAAAATGTTCAACCTTGTGCCATCTGCGATAAGACCAACCACATCACTCAGAATTGCTAGTGGAAGACCAAGAAAGGAAGTGGAAGAGGTGGATATGGCAGCAATAGAGGCAGAGGTGGACACAACTTCAACATAAACAATAGAGGATATAATAGAAGGAACTTCAACAATTATTTTGTAGATCAAGCACATGAAGATTCACTGCTTCTTATGAATCTTAGCCATAAAGAAGGTAAAGAAGATGATCATTTGTTCTACATAGATTCAAGATACTCAAATGATGTTGCAGTCAATATTGCTCTTCTATCTGACTTGGAAAGCCCAAAGCATAGACATGAAGTTCGAATAGGGTACTGCAAAAGCACAATGTGGAGAAGATTGGTAATGTCAAAGCTTCCAATGGCAAGACAAACATTCTAAGTAAGCTTATCTATGTACCCACTATCACTGAAAACCTAATAAGTGTAGGCCAAATAATTGAAAACGGCTTGCAAGTTAGGCTCACTCAACATGGAGCTTTTGTGGAAGATCCATGTCAAGGCTTCAAGAAGATAGCTATAGGTGAGAAGCATGGTAGGCTCTTTACTTTTAAAGTAGGAGAAACCACGAACATAGCTCTATTCACTTTTGGGTCTCAAACCTTGAGTGAGCTTGAAGTGTGGTATAAGAGACTTGCTCATGTGAATGAAAGAACCTTGAAGGATATATGCAGGGATCAAAGTGTTCTTGGATCACCAAACATATCAAAGCAACACATGAACAACATGTGTGTTGCATGTTAGATTGGGAAGGCACAAAGACAACCATTCAACCACAAAGGCTATATCCACAATAACTTATTGGACTTAGTACATATAGATATATGGGGAACAAGTCAAGAACCTTCGTTAGTAGAATCAAGGTATTATGTCTCATTTATTGACGACCATAGTAGATGGAACATTCTTTACTTTATCAAGAGTAAGAATGAAGTGTTTGATTGCTTCAAAAAGTATCTAGCACATGTGGAGAATTATACAGGTAGATCTATCAAGAAGCTCAGATCTGATGGAGGGGGCAAAGAGCTTGATGAGTTCTTGTAGGATAAAGGTATCAAAAGGGAAGTGACTACCAGGTACTCTCCTCATCTGAATGGAATTGCCAAGAGGAGAAACAAGACATTGGTTGGATCAGCCAGAACAATGCTCAAAGAGAAGAAGTTGCCACATTATCTATGGGCAGTGGCTATTTCAACTATTGTGTACCTTGTAAATAGACTACCATCCAAATCACTTCAAGGTATGACTCCTTATGAAGCATGGCATGGAAGAAAATCTAGTCTTGGACAATGCAAGGTTTTTGGTTGTTTAGCTTATGTTCATGTACCATCACAAATAAGAGGTAAGCTAGATGAAAGGGCAACAACGGTAGTATCTGTTGGGTATGAATCAACTAAGATGGGTTAGAGGTTCTATAATCCTTCAACCAAGCAATTCACTACAAGTAGAGATGTTGTGTTTGAAGAACACAGGTCTTGGTATGATGAAGAAAAACAAAAGGTAACTCTACCACATGATCTTGATTCTGATTCTCATCAATTAGAAAGCAAGTGTGATACACAGGTCCAGGATCCAAGAAGTGATACAGATGATGACCAAGATGAAAGGGGAAAGGATTACAAATGATGGAAGTCAAGAAGCAAAACAAAGATGTAGGAGTTTGGAGAATGCTCCAAGCAAGCACCTAGAAGATCAACAAGAGAGAAGAAACAACTAGAAAGGTATGGATATGATTCCACATTTGTTACAAAGCATTCAATGCATACACACATGCACATACATACATGCACATCACACATACATGCATACACACATGCATATATCACACACACATTCACATACATACATACATACACATCACACACACATGTGCATACACATGCATACATACACATGCATTCACACAGGCATATATACTCGATAAATACATACATTCATGCATACCCACACACATGTAAATGGATCCACATACACACATATATCAAAAACACATGTAGATACATACATACACATCAGACACACATACATACATACATACGTACATACATACATACATACATACATACATACACACATGCATTCATGCAGACACACATATGCATAGAAATACACACACCATGCATACACACATGTGTACACACATGCATACATGCATGCACACATGCATACATGCATGCACACATGCATACATGCATGCACACATGCACATACATACATACATACATACATATGACACACATGCATACACACATATGTATAGATACACATGTGCATATACACATGCATGCATACACACATATCACACAAACACATGCATACATACATACACACATGCATGCACACATACTTGCATACATACATGCATGCATACACACACATCTATATATCACACACATGCACATACATACACCTCACACATGCATAAGCACATATATTACACACACATACACATGCATACATACACATCACACATAGACATAGACACACATGCATACATACACACACATATGCACAGATATACATACACATGCATATATCCCATATGCATTTACATACATATATACACATCACACAAACATACATACACACACCCATGCATACACACACATAAAAACAAATGCCTATACACACATATATCAAACAAAAATTTAAATACATATATACACATCCTATACACGAATACATATATACACACATGCATATAGATACACATATGCACACATACACCACACACACACATGCATATATGCATGCACATAGACACACATGAATACACACATGGATACACATACATGCATGCATACACACATGCATACATACATACATACATACATACATACATACATACATACATACATACATACATACATACATACATACATACATCACATCAACACACACATGCATAGACACAAATGCA
>CM035406.1:126092207-126252207 GCA_020310875.1 Ceratopteris richardii
CTACTCTGAGCATATCGTCGTGGAGGTCTCGCGAAGGAGAGTGCAGTGCGGTGCACGCCATCGAAATACTTCACTGGTATCAGAGCAGTTCGAGGCAAAAAGCTTTGTTCCTTTTGTGCGAGCGAAGCGACCAAGGCGGCGACCAAGGCATACCTTGCTTTCGACTAAGGCGGCGACCAAGGCATAGACCTTGGCATACCTTGTCATCCGAGTCACCGAAGTCACCGTTGGGGCCGTTGGCTGCGCGCGAGGGAGGACCTCAACGATCAAGGAATATAGAGGTTCCCGGTACTTCCCGGGAGGTCACCCATCCCAGTACTGTTCCCCCCAGAGCTCGCTTAACCGTGGCAATCTCTTGCCACTAAGCTACACTCTTGTGGTGTTTGAAGAAGGGGAAAGACTAAGGTTGACATTACCTTGAACAAGTTTTGGTCCCTCAAAGCTTCATTTTTGCTTTTAAAGCCTATTTCTGAAGCAATTTTGGGGTGTTTTTGGAGCCATTTCGGAGTACTTTCGCACGTAGTTCTCTTCACACAGGTCCAAGAACATCAAGAAGAGTGTTCCTTGTACTTCTCAGACAATAAATATCAACCTTTGGGGCTGTATTTTCAGCCACACTCGTAAAACTACAGGTTTCTCGAGGGGTTTTTTAGTTTTGGTGGGAGCAGTCGCTGCAAATTTATGCAGGTTTTTAAAGCCTAAAACATCAGAGTTGACAGACACTTGCAGGTGTTATTGGCTAGTTTTTTTTTGGGCTGTGTATTCAGCCTTTCAGTGTCATTTTACTGCATATATTGAGCACATACACACCATGTACGCTTCTGTGGATACCGCTTATGTACGTCCATGTGGGCATTGATATAGCGGTTACGTTCTTTGCATAAAGCCTTTTACGTTTGATAAAGAGGGTCGCGGTGAGGTTTTCTTAACTGGGAGACACCCAGATGTCGGGGTCTCTTCGGTGATGCAGGTGGAAGACTTACCCAGCCTCGCCATAGGAGATGTATGATAGTTGTTCATAGGTGCTCGATAAGCCTAGTTGGCTTCTATTGGGTAACTGATTATATGCAGTGGAGTCAGTGATTCACTATGCAGGTAGACATGTTAGTACTTGCAGTTTTATGATACTTTGACACTGGTCATATGCTAATTTTGCAGAGGATACTCTGGCAAAATTTTTCCAGATTTCTGGTTTAGTCAACTATATAGTGGTCGATTTACTCCTTGATACACTTATTTGTTGGTGTTTGGACTCTTCTAGCTCCATTATCATTCTATTCAGTTCTCTACGATCATGGCATCAGAGGTCTCAGGCACATCCGGTGGATCAGGGTCTAGTGCTAGCGTTCCGAGGAGGAGCTATAACTTGCAAGGCAAAGACCATTTTGAGATCCGAAAATTTGATGGCACAAACTTTGCTTTATGGAAGAATCAGATTAAAGATGTGCTGATTCAAAGAAGGCAATGGAAGCCAGTAAATGGGATTTCAAAGAAGCCTGCTGACATGGATGAAGATGATTGGGATGAGTTAGATGAAATGGCCAGGTCTACCATTCGCTTGCACCTAGCAGATAATGTTTACTTTACAGTATTAGACTGTGAAAGTGCAGAGGAGCTTTGGAAGAATTTATGCAATACATATGAAAAAGAGACGGCATCAAATAAAGTATATCTGATGAGAAAATTATACGACCTTCGTATGAAGGACACAGATAGTGTTGCTGCTCATCTAAATGAGTTTGATGCCATATTCTCCCAGTTACAGGCTCAGAAAATGGATATGGACAATGAAATGAAAGCAGTATTGCTGTTATGCACCTTGCCATCATCATGGGATACATTTTGCACAGCTATTAGCAATAGTGCACCAGGTGGTAAACTCGTCTATGATGACATATGTGGAGCACTCTTGAGTGAGGAGATTCGTAGAAAATCTATGGTTGGCACTCAGAGTGGAGATGCATATAATGTTCGTGATTCTTACCAAGGAAAGAATCAACAACGTGGCAGGAGCAAGAACAAGGAAAAGAATGGTCAACGGAATAAGAGCAGAAGTAAATCAAGGAAGAGGGATATTGAATGCCATTATTGTCATAAGAAAGGACACATGAAGAAAGACTGTTATGCATTAAAGAATGCTAAAGGCAAAGGACAGAATGTTGATGGGCATGTTAAACAGTTACCTGCACCATCTACTTCGACTGTGAAGATTGAAGAAATTAATGCTATTTCTGATGATGCTGATGTGTTGACACTTGATAGTACTGTGCCATCTGAGGCACTTATGGCTGATTCTCTTTCCCACACCTGGCTGCTAGATTCTTGTGCTTCTTTCCATGTGACACCACATAGAGAATGGTTCTCTAATTATGCAGCAAAGTCTCTTGGTACCGTGAGACTTGGTGACTCTTACCAGTGTGATGTTGTGGGGATTGGAGATGTGGTTGTGCAGTTCATTGACGGTTCAAAATTTACTATGCATAATGTACGCCATGTACCTCAGTTATCACGCAGTTTGATGTCAGTTGGTCAACTTGATGACCTTGGTTACAAGGTGGTCTTCTATGCTCAGTCCTTTCGTATATCAAAGGGCAATATGGTTATTGCAAAAGGAAGGAAAGTTGGCTCACTTTACCCTTTATTTGTATCACAGAAAGAACACTTGTTAGCTGTTACTGAACAGCCTATGGCTTGTATTTGGCATGGTTGTTTGGGCCATATATCTCGTAGTGGAATGGAAAATCTTTCTCGTTCTGGCTACTTACCTGTGTTATCTTTCTCTGATTTTTCATTTTGTGAGCATTGTCAATATGGAAAGCAAACCAGAAATGTGCATAAAACGCACATTGACTCTTCAATTCAGCCTTTAGATCTTGTTCATACAGATGTGTGTGGTCCTATGCCCACTAGGTCCTTAGGTGGTTCTCTTTACTTTGTCACTTTCATAGATGATGCTACTAGAAAAGTCTGGGTATATCCTATCAAATCGAAGGATGATGTATTCCCTACTTTCAGAAAATGGCTTGCTTCAGTTGAGACTGAAAAAGGAACTAAGCTTAAGGCTTTACGTTCAGATAATGGGGGTGAGTATACCTCACATGAATTCAGCCTTTTCTGTCAGTGTAGAGGGATTCGTAGAGAGTTTACAGCTCCTTATACCCCAGTACAGAATGGTGTAGCTGAGAGGATGAATAGAACTATTCAAGATAGAGTAGTCTCTATGTTGCATCATGCAAACCTCTCACAAGGTTTTTGGGCAGAAGCAGTATTGACTGCAGTTCATGTGATTAACCTTTCACCTAGTACTGCCAAAGGTCTGAAAGTGGCACAAGAGTTATGGACAGGGAAACCACCATATTATGATCATCTTCGAGTTTTTGGGTGTGAAGCATATGTTCATATACCCAAGAATCTTAGACAGAAGTTGGACCATAAGTCAAAGAAATGCATTTTTCTTGGATATGGTCGAGAAGGACAATTTGGATATCGCTTATGGGATCCTGAAACACGGTCAGTGATCAGAAGTAGTGATGTCATTTTTAATGAGTCTAAGATGCATAAACAGCCGATTAAGGAGGTTGAAGTGAGAAGAGTGGTGTTTGAGGATACTAGTCCTCCGGTTAGCATGCATAAAAATGCTGCACATAGGGATGTTCAAGAGAATGTCCATTCAGATCAGTCTGCACATGTTCCTGTTCAGCAACCATTGAGACGTTCTGCACGTGTCTCATATCCACCTGATAGATATGTTCCAGGTTTAGATTTTGTTATGCTAACAGATGCCGGTGAGCCCTCTTGCTACAAAGAGGCTATGCAGACAGAGGATCATGTCAAGTGGGAGCGTGCCATGAAGAGTGAGTTGGATTCTATTCACAAGAATGGTACTTGGGACTTAGTACCTTTGCCAAAGGGCAGGAAAGCTTTACCATGTAAATGGGTATATAAGCTGAAATTCACATCAGATAGTGCTTCTCCAAAATATAAAGCACGACTTGTTGCAAAGGGTTTTAAGCAACAACATGGTGTTGATTTTGAGGAAATCTTCTCTCCAGTGGTCAAGATGACTACTTTGCGCATGTTGCTTGGATTCGTTGCAATGGAGGACTTAGAGCTAGTCCAAATGGATGTGAAAACAGCTTTCTTGCATGGAGATCTTACAGATGAGATCTATATGGAACAACCAGAGGGTTATGTAGTTCCTGGCAAGGAAAGTCTAGTTTGTAAGCTCAAGAAGAGCTTGTATGGACTTAAACAGTCTCCTAGACAATGGTACCAAAAGTTTGATGCTTTTATGAAGTCCCAAGGCTATTCTCGGAGCAATGAGGATCATTGTCTCTACACAAAGAGATGTTCTGATGGCAGCTTGATATGCTTGATACTTTACGTCGATGATATGTTGATTGCTGGGAAGTCCTCTTATGATTTGTCAATTCTCAAAAAGAAGTTGAGTCAGACATTTGATATGAAGGATTTGGGGGATGCCAAACATATTCTTGGCATGCGCATTACTCGTGATAGGAGTAAAAGATGCATATACTTGTCTCAAAGTGAGTACATATCCAAAGTACTTCATCGATTCAATATGCAGGGTGGAAAGGCATTGAGTACACCTTTACCCACATATGTGAAATTGAGCAAGGATGACTGCCCCAAATCAGATGAGGAAAAGGAATTCATGACCAAAATTCCCTATCAGTCTGCTGTTGGTAGTCTCATGTATGCTATGGTAGCTACGAGACCAGACATTGCATTTGCAGTGGGAGTTGTGAGCAGATATATGTCTAATCCTAGCAAGAAACATTGGGAAGCGGTCAAAATGATTTTGAGATATCTGAGTGGCACTAAGGACAAGTGTCTATGCTTAGGTAGAGGGAAAGCATCCATTATTGGTTACACAGATTCTGACTATGCTGGTTGTGTAGACAATCGTAAGTCTACATCAGGGTACATTTTTCATTTTGCTGGAGGTGCTATCTCTTGGAGATCTCATCTTCAAGAATGTACATCTGTTTCCACCACAGAAGCAGAGTATGTTGCAGCAAGTGAGGCATGTAAGGAAGCATTGTGGCTTTCTCGTCTTGCTTGTGATATGGGTTTGCCTCAGCATGTACCTCACTTGCTCAGTGATAGTCAGAGTGCCATTGCTTTGGCTAAGAATCCGGTCTATCATGCAAAGACCAAGCACATTGAGGTGAGGTATCACTTCATTAGAGATTGCTTAGCCACTGAGAGCATTATTCTTGAGAAGGTTCACACTCGAGATAATGCTGCAGATGCTTTGACTAAAGCTCTACCACAGGATAGCTTTCGACACTGTTGTCACTTGATGGGGGTTACTTGATTCTTGATCTTACGCAGTCACTTGTATACTGTGTAACATGCCCATCAGGTGGGAGGTATAGTTTGTATACTTACACTCAGGTATTCTTTATCATTCTTTCTTTTTTCTCCCATAGTTACTCTGGCCATATTGGCCTTTAGTGGGAGATTGTTACCGTTAGTGTCCATGTGAAAGGCCAAATGGCCAACGGACACTTCTTTGTATATGTTCTTTAATAAAACATATAGTGGCCTGGTCAGTCACAGACTGTAAGTTCGACCGCATTTGTAAGACCTAAGAAGTCTGTCTTCGTGCTCCCTGTGTACTGCGTTTTCTGCGTATTCTACAACATCTGTGCGGAGTACTGTGTGTGGCGTCAGGAGCTCGGTTTTCTACTCTGAGCATATCGTCGTGGAGGTCTCGCGAAGGAGAGTGCAGTGCGGTGCACGCCATCGAAATACTTCATTTGATGCATGTGAGAGGTTCTTCTTCTTTTTGGGTAAGTACTCCTATATCTTCTAGATAGTGTTTTTTTCGAGTTAAAGCAAGTATCGATCACAATGGACTCTAGATTTTCATCATTCTCCTCTTCTTCTACGAAGTCACTAGGGTCACATTTTTCTAGCAAGGTTTGACACATGAACACTGAAATATCATAACCCTCCTCATTGCAATGAGGTGTCCATTGTTCTTCATTGGCAGAATGTCCATGGTGGCTTAAGATTTTTGCCCAACCATGAGGCTCAAATTCCTCATCTTGAAAGATCATTGGTGTATAGGTTGGGTCTTTAACTAGACTATTTCCTTGAGAATTTCCTTCTTCTCTTGCTTTTAGGCGTTTTCCCTCTTCCTTTGCGACCTTGCACATCCACAAATGAGTATCTTCATGCATCTAGCATGTATCAGCTGAACTTTTAGAATGCAAAGAGATTAAGTCTTCTTGCTCCTTGTGGATAGGATTCCACTATAGGGTGGTACATCTCTGAAGGTGTAATCCTTCAAATTGACCTTGGTTGTGACCCCTAAGTGCTGCAAGTATAAGGAGTTGGTTCCCCAATCCTATACTATTTGCAATTACCATAGGAATGGTCTTCCTAGGATCATTTCATAGGCATTAGTTTTACCAAAGTCACATATAGCAAAGGTGTGTTCAAACTCTACACCACAAGTGGTTAGAGTTATCTCTTCTAGCAATCCTAGAAATCTTTCAACATGGCCATCAACCATCTGAAGCTTCATTCTAGTTGGTCTTAATGGGGGTTTACCCCATTGCTTTCATAAGGATGTGGTCGCAATAGTAACACCAGCACCTGAATGTATGATCGCTTTGGTTGTGTAACCTTGGTAGGTGATTGGAACATAAGTATTACCTTCTTCACCTTCGCCCATGTCCCCTATTTTGTCTAGAGGTATCTCTAGAACTTTTTGCTTAGAGCTTGCTTTTGAGATCTTGGAATCAGGTTCTGGAACTTGGATTTCCACATGATTCCATAACTCAGTTTTTACTTTGAGCAACTCTTCTAAAGTGAGATGACATTGAACCTTAGTGTTCTTCATGACTTCAATGTTTCTTGGAACCACCGAGTCTTCATTTCTGATCTAGACTATGGGAGCTCTGATTTAGAGGGATTCAAATTCCCATGGACCTGTGAACTATGGCAGCTCTTATAAAGAATTGGATTCAAATTTTCTAACCTTTCTTCTTCTTGTTGCTCTACTTGGTCTCCATAAATAGATGGAATGTCTTGTGGAAATTGATCATGAAGGTCATCAATCTCAAGAATAGGAGGGTGATTATCCTTCTCCTTCGCCCATTTCTCTTCTTGTATTTCCCACAAGAACTTTTCAGAGTGTTGTTGAATTGAAAGAGGTTCTCCATCATCTATGGAGTCGGGAACATAGACTTCCTTTGGTGGTGAGTTTTCCCTTTCAACAATTGGTTGAGAGTGAGGAGGTAAAGACTTTATGGTTTATTTACCAACTGCTCTAATCTATCTAGTAAGCCCTGGAAGTGCAAACCCCGTGTAATAGAATTTGTCTGATTGAACAATTGATTGGCCTCGAACATAGCTTGAGCTAGTTCCACCATTTTTATGCACATTTTTGTTCGTTCAATCTCTAAATCTGCTCTCGGGTAGCTCTTGTCTAGGTTTGCAGGTGTTGGCCCTTCTTGAAGTCGAGCCTGGTATGCCTTGAACATCATGTCCAAGTCTTCTGAGGTGGATCTGCAAGAATAGACCCTACTTGTGGTCTATTTACAATGGTTAGTGGGGTGGGATGAGGTTGTGTGGATGGAGTTTTGGCATGCGAGGGATTTTTAGAGGCAAAATCTTCTATTTTTGTTTTTTTGTATTTCAGGCTTTCTTCTAGTTCAGATAACTTTTTGGTCCACTTATGATTGCCCTTCTCCCTAGTATCCTTCCATGTTCTTGTTTTTCTCTTACTAGGCTCTCTTGACTCACTTGACTGTGATTGTTGTGCTGGTTTAGCTTGTTGTAAGGCTTGTGCCCTAGTAACTGCATGTATAGGAGCCACATTATTGCTACTAGAACTTGAATCCCCTACTAAACCTACTACATTAACGGGTGTAACCTTTGGTGCACTAGAGGAATTCCTGGAATAATCTCTTGGGAGTTGTTCCTTGCCACACTCAGGACAAAAGCCTTTTATTGTGATGTTCTACCCTTGTCCCGAAGCTGGTGGGTGAGGAAATTCACAAATGACATGGTTGCCTTGATATCTAAAACATGGTCCTCTAGGGGCTTATGGTCTCATTTGTTTCACTTGGGGCATGGGGTGAGGACTCATATACATGAGATTAGCATATTCTGGTTCATAAGGCTTTGCATGTCCCTTAGAATCATAGTATTGCTTCCTGTAGCTCTGGTCATATTCCATGAGGCTTGCCTCATAACAATAAGACTCTCCCTGAGTCTGATCTAAACCTTGATTTGATGTTTTGGAACTAGTCAAAGGTGTGACTGGTACTAGAACTACATTCTGTGTGTGGGGTGGTTGTTGTCCTAGTACAGGTTGAGGTTGGACATATCCTCCATATTCATACGATCTAGTTGCTCCTTGTGATCCTGGATATGGGTTATACTTAGGAACTTCTCTGCTTTGTTCTCTAGGAGGGTATCTGTATGGCCTATATTGGGGTGGCACAAACGGCCGTGGCTGTCTATTAAATGGATAGTTTTCGGTGTTGTGGTTGGTGTACTTCTGCTACTGTAAGAGTACATGTTAGGCCCTTGAGTTGGTTGTCTATTGTAAGGGTAAGTTTGTGATAACCCTAATCCTTCTCTGGTGTAGACATGAGATGGATGATCTCCACCAAAAGTGTGCAATTTCTTAACATTGGCACTCCCAAGGGGGGGTTTTGGTAGATCATTTGTCCTTGTACTCCCAATTTCTTGGCCATTAACTCTGCCAATTCCTCCACATTACCCAAACCAGAAGTCTCATTGCTCCTTGTATCCTCTGATTCGGTAGAATTTTGTGTGGTTTTGAGATCCTGAACTAAGTTGTCTTCCAAATCTATGCACCCTTGAAGACACTCACTCAAATTTTGTAACCGTTTTCCGTATACTAAGATTCTGAATGTTCCATTGGTTAGACCTTCTAAAAATAGGGATATCATTTTTTGCTGAGAAGGTCTCTTTGTCACGGGGCATTGGTCTACATATTGATTAAATCTTCATGCTGCATATTTTATTGTCTCATTAGGAGCTTGTTTGAAAATATGTATTAAGGAAGAAGAATTGTGCTTAATCCCTTGCTTAGTGAATTCCCCAATGAATTCTTGGAAGAATTATTCGATATGGCCAAAGCAATTTGGATCCAAGGATTGAAACCAAGTTAAGGCTATTCTCGTGAGGGTTAGCCCAAAGGATTCATATTGCACGAAAAAGTCATCCACTTGCTCCGCTCACAACACTTGCTTGTATTCTGCAATGTGGTCATAGGGCTCTCCTTTGTCATCATACTGATTTCGCAAACATTTGGCCAATTGGATTGGTTTCACTCTTCTGCCTGGCTTTGGGGATCGAATTATGATGGGAATAGCGGGTTTTATTGGGTGTATTCCAGATCCTATACCTGGGGTTGGGAATAGCGGGTTTTATTGGGTGTATTCCAACTCCTATACCTTGGGGTCTGGAATGGGTTTTGTGAGGTAGTTGCCTGCTCTCGGGGAGGGAATATAGGCAGGCCCATGTACTTTAATCTAGACCTATCCACTTTATCTACAGGCCAATATCTCCTTTGATTTTGGTCTAGGTAGGTAAATCTAGATGGATTTTCTGGATCCCTTAACTCCTATACAGTTGTTGGGCTGATGCCTTCTCCTTGTGTTAGTGAATCAATTTGTAGGAGTAGGTCTGATCCATGTACCAAGTATACCTCCATTAGAGAGTCATCTTGGGGTATCATGTCTCCTCGCAATACTTGATTCATTACTAACTTTCCCCTAGGGGTAGTCACCGTATCTCCACTATTGGTTCTCTTAGAAGTTCCTTGTCCCACTAACTCTCCTTTGTTGTCAATCTGATCAGGGTTTTCGGTTACTACATAGATCTAGCCCATCTTGTCCATGTAGACTCCACCTTCGTACTTGACCGCTGGTCTTGGAACTATTTCTAATACTATAGTGTTTATCATTCTTGCTATTGACCTATGTAGATCGCGAAGGTAGACGGGTATTCCTTGCAAGTTAGTGGATACATATTGAAGAGACATCTGATCTCGCCAAGCTCTCTCCCCGACAACGGCGCCAAATTTGGTGTCACTCTGGCATAATGGTAAGTACCAATGTGAGGAGATCAACCTCATAAATTTCAATCCGTGGAGACATGAGGACTGTGAGCAAGTGATAGCAACAAGTGTGTGAGTGAAAGCACACAAGCATGCACACACATACACACACACGTGCACAAGGTAAGAGCAAAAACTAGAACAATGGAAGATCTTCGATTACAAAAGAAGTCTCTTACAAAAGCTCAAATCTACAACATGCTAACCCCAAAAATGAGCTCTCTAGCTCTTTTTATAGTTTTTTGAGTGGTTTTGGCCCTATCTAGACCTTGTGTCTGGCCTACTTAAAAATTAGGTTCCATGGCTTATTTGGAGGCTCAAATGGAGTCTAAAAATTATGAAAATTGGTATGATGATACTTCTAATACTCCTCAAGCTAGAGGACTCCTCGGCTTCAACAAGATGGAGTTGAAAAAATGGAAAATGGTATTTACAATGGGTTTTAGTGATAAAAATCTTCCGTCCTTTGTCCTTGACTTTGAGTGTCAAAACACACACACACACACACACACACACACACACACACACACACACACACACACACACACACATATATATATATATATATATATATATATATATATATATATATATATATATATATATATATATATATATACTAGTAAATAATATACTTTAATATACATGTCAACTACCATATCCTTCCATGCTAGCAAAGAAACCTAAATTTGACCAACTCTACTAGCCGAAGTTCTATATCCCCTTGTAAGAGATGTTGACCATGTGAACATCCTTGGTTTGGGAAAGAGGTGTTCTAAACACAGAACAATCTTGGAAATACTATTACCATTACACCATAACGCCTTGACTAGCATTCAAAATGCATCCGGCATAGAATTACACCAATAAGCAAGATTATAGTGTGCAATAGTGTGAGGCTAGAAAATATGTTTGTGATATTATATGGAGAAAGTTGGATGGGATGCTTCAATGATGTTCTAATTTTAACGTTTAAAGTAGTAGAATTCGAGAGAAAGAGGATCAATCATAGTAGTGATATGAGATAAACGAGAGGAAGAAATTACTCAAGTGAAACAATAGAGAGAGAGAGAGAAACAATAAGGGAAAATAAAAAATAGATGTAACCTTGGAACTTTGCATTACCATAGATAACATCATAAACAACATTTTCCAACTTAAATTACCTCATGATACCCTTGAAAATACCTTTGATTTTTTTAGGAATTAGTTTTAGTCTCATTTGCTTGTTGGTCTAACGTCTTGAAGTCATTTAAAACCTAGTTGATCAATAGGTGAAAGAAATTGGTGAGTGAAAATAGAATATGCTATGTTGATCTTTACTCAAAAGGTTTGGAGGGAGGCATCTTCATCTTAGGAAAATAGAAAGAAAGGATGAAATCCTAAGATTGAACCATTAAGAGCTTTAATCCTCCTTGTCTTAAGGTCGCAAAAATTTGACTTTTTATGCTATTTGCTCTTTTTCAAATTCATGGACATAAGAAATAATTAACTTTGGTCGAAATTTCCTTGGCAACCTGAGTGCACCCCTAGATGTACAAATACCTAACATAAGTGGCCTTGATGTGAAATGACTAGGGAAATTATGAGTTGAATTTTCACTCTGACTCTTCTTTATTTTTAGCAAGATGGGTGATGAAAACGCAATTAGAGAAGAGACCACAGGAAGCACAATATGAGGTGACTTTAATACGCATACAATCAATGCCCTATGAAAGCTTGTGCCTATGAACCAAAACACCAATACAAGTAGACACCATTTGGTATAAGCCTTAGTTGCAATTGTCAGGAACATCAATATTTTAATGGCCATAATGTATCAAACTTTTTGCATGTTTATGATCTTAAAATGGAATTCTATGGTGTACCAATGATTCTGAAAGTATCTGAATTTGCAAGAGCTCTTACACCTAGAATTATTACCCTTCAAGAGCAAGCAAAATATTGGGATGAACTTAAGAAGCTCTTGAAGAAGGAATATTTTCTAGAGGATTTGACTACATCTACTCAATGGTCATTCAAAGAATAGGTAGATTCTCCTAATAATGGACTTGTAGCAACTAAATTACTTCGTGAATTTGAAGAGAATTCTAGAAAAATGTATGAAACATATCAAAATGCATTATCTCATGACAAGATTGAGCTTTTTGTTCAAATTGTTGATCCGGCCTTAGCCTTAGAGCTAGACAATTTGCTAGAAGATTTGACTGAACCAATAGGTTTGACTACTGAGTAAGATAAGGTGCAAGAAATGTAATGTAAATGATGGAAATCTTGAATCGCACAAGATAGAGTTGAGGAATTTAAGTCTACAATATTTTCAAAAGAAACCTAAATTCATCTCCAAAAATAAAAATTTAATCTCATCTTGAGGTCAACGAATAGTTCCTCCACTTGCATACATGGATAATTATCCAAGGTATCAAGGACCTATGTTTAAAATTTGACACACTAGATAAATCCAATGCATCAAAGGAGAAATAAGAACCTAAAAGATAATCTGCCAAAAGATACACTTAGTGTGATAGTTTGGAGCATGCTATCAAGTTTTTGGTGTGATACTTTTGAGCATGCTATCAAGTTTTGTAAATCTTTTCAAGTAGTTAGGGATATAGATCTTGTGCAATGGATTGATGGCAAGATTTGCTTTCGTTGACACAAGAAAGCCAGTACCTACTAAATTTGGCAAAGCAAGAATGGAAAGTAATTTGAAGCTGAGCTAAATGTTTTATGAAAAAACTAGCTTCTTGTATAAACTTCCTTGAGAGCAAGACAATGAGCCTAATACCTATGAGAGAACGTTTTGACTAATAATAAGAAGGAAAAATTAGTCGTAGAATCCTTGACTAAAGTTGAGAACACAATTCCATCTCAAACTAATTGGGATTCCCCTCTTCATGTATTTATCATGTATGCATATGAAGCCCATGTCGAAGAAAAGGCATTACTTTGCCAATTGTGAATAAGCCTCCTTTCCATCACATTCAATTGTCTACTCATGTATGCTATGGGTAGGTATATCTTTCTCAAGCTTCCAATGGATTGAAGTCCTAGTCACTTCTACTATCAACATGCAACACCTCCTTGATGATACTATGTCACACTTTTGTTTCTCTTTCTGCACTCTTGTTGCAATCTCTCTCTCTCTCTGCCCTCTCTCTCTCTCTCTCTCTCTCTCTCTCTCTCTCTCTCTCTCTCTCTCTCTCTACCTCCCTCCCTCCCTCTCTTCCTCCCTCCCTCCCTCCCTCCCTCTCTCTCTCTCTCTCGCTTTGTCTCTCTCTCTCTCTCCCTCTCTCTCTCTCTCGCTTTCTCTCTCTCTCTCTCTCTACACACTTTGTCTCTCTCCACACAATGTCTAAGTATGTGAATCTTTATCTCTCTTGCTCTCATAGTGTCGTGCCCCCTCTTGCTTACTTAAGCTTTCTCCAAGAATATTACTTTGTTGCTTCAATTCTTCTTACATATGTCACTTCACTTCCCAACTGCTTGTATACCTTGATGCTTTCCTTGTTGTTCCAAGAACCTTCTCATGTAAAGACCAATGATTCCCTATTTTGTCTTATAGTGACTTTATGGAAAAACAAAATTTAAATGGGGAGCCACAGATAAGATTTTGCACTTTTTTACATTTTCCACTTTTGACCTTAGCTTCTCAAAAATGTGCACATAAGCCAGGGTTCATCTAGACCTTTGAGAACACTTCAAAAGTCTTTGAAACCCTTCAGAAGATCCTTTTGCAACTTTTATTGAGCTTCACATGCAAGAAAATTGTGAGCATACCCCTTGTGCACTACATGTGCACCCATGTCGTTGGCCAAGTTAGCACCATGACATACTCAACAAGGGTGTTGAAAAAAATCCTACTACACCTACAAATATAGTTATTGAAGGTGATGTTGATAGTGTTCATGAAGATGATGATCTTCAATTTCCTAGTCGCATTGTAGTTCCTATTGCACCTACTGTAGAGGAACTTTGTCAAGATGGCAAAGATGCTCAGGCACATGCATTGATAACTTTGCCTATCAAACATGCCATTATCCCCCATATTTTCTCATGCAAGATAGCAAAGGATGATTGGGATACACTTAGAACTTCATACTAGGGAAGAAATGAGACTTGTGTTCCTTACCTTTGGAAACAATTGGAGAATGAGCATATGAATATTTTTTTGAGAAAGATTAGAGATCTGAAGCATTAGTTGATTTTTGCTGACAAAATCTTGCCAAATAGTTCACTTGTACAAACTCTCCTTTAGAGTCTTCCATATTCATATAAGAGCTTTGCCTCTACTCTTATATTGATGATGAAAGGCAGATCAAGCTTTCTTAGCTAGTCAAGAGGGCAAAGGTAAATGGAGCTCATCTACTAGTAATCAAACATTTGCTAATGTTGCATAGTCAAAGAAGGAAGACAAAGATGACAAGAAAACAAACAAGCAAAAATATTTTTGAAAATATTGTAAGGAAAATGATCAAGCTATAAATATTTGTCCTAAAATTTCTACAAAAGAGGCAAAGAAGAAAGAGGCTAGAATGGTTGTTGTAGAGGCCTCTACACCTAAAACAGATTCTACTAATCTTGTTGAGAATGAAGAATGGGAATTCACTACTTTTTGTAGCTATGACCCATCTTCTCATGAGTAATCTACGTTTGCATTAGACTCTCATAATTGGTACTTTGACAATGGGGCAACCAAACATATTACCCGCACTGTAGTTTCTTTAGTTCACTTGAGACTGCCCCTCTAGGGAATATTGTCACATGTGCTAGAAACTCCTCTTATCCTATAATGGGAGTTGGGAAGATCATTTTGACTATTGTTCAGAAGTTCTTTCACAATGTCAGATGTTTTATATGTGCTAGGGATCAAGAAAAATATGTTGTCCGTTTCAGCATTAGAAAGGATTGGCTTGGTTGTCAAATTTATTGATAACAGATGTAGAGTTCATGATCTCTCAAATGGTGATGTTATTATTGCTTCTATAATTTTATGTTGTGGCTATATAAGATCATAGAATATGCAAAATCTATGAATGATTTAGCATTTGAAGTTCAAGAATCTCAGGATATCTTAGATTCAAATCTTTGGCATGCATGCTTTGTCGTATGACTTTTTCTAGTTTGCTTCACCTGAAAAAACCTAAAATGGTTTCCTCTCTACCCAAACTTGAGGCACCTTGTAAACATGTCCATGAAAGCTATATTTCTGGAAAAAATGCGATGTTCATCCTTCCCAAAAGATGGTTGAGTTAGCCGCTCATAGATGTTAACTTCTTCATAGTGATTGTATGTGGACCTATGCAGACACCTTCTTTTTGGAACCACCTATACGTTGTGAATTTTATTGATGGCTTTTCTAGGCACGCATGGGTGTAACCATTGAAAGAAAACTCAAAAGCACTTATGCACTTCAAATAGTTCCTGGTTATGACTGAAGATTCATCAGCATGTAAATTGGGCACCCTCCATTCTAATCAAGGTGGGGATACATGTCTTCTAATTTTAATGCATTTTTTATTGAGCATGGGATAAAATATCACTATACAATGCCATATACACCTCAATAAGATGTAGTTGTTGAAAGAAAGAAAAGTTCTCTCATGGAAATGGTGAGGTCTATGGTCAAAAGTCAAGCTTTACCACATGGATTTTGGCTTTGAGGTTGTTATGTGTGCAACATATATACTTAACAAGTGTGCCACCAAAGCACTACAATTGATCACTTTATGTGAGGCTTAGCATGATCATAAAACCATGCCTTTCTCATCTGCATGTCCTTTGTTGTTTGCCATATGCATTAGTGTCTAAACAACAATGTAGAAAACTAGATGATAAAGGAGTGAAATATAGATTTGTTGGGTACACTTCGAAAAGAAAAGGCTATCATCTATATCATCCATAGACAAAATTCATTCTCGTTAGCCATGATGTTTTTTCTATTGAAGATCCAATTCATCCATTACTTTCATGCACCAAGGGAACATCAGTTAGCTCGAAGGATGTGTATGACACATTGCTGACTCTTTTTACACGTGGACAATCAAGTTCTGATCAAAATGAGGCAACTTTTTAGCCTTTACACATTCCAAATAATAATGCAAATCATTCCATTTCTAATAAAGATTTTTGTGATGCATTTATTGATTAGAGAGCAAACTTAGAAGAGGCTAAAATTATGCCTAAAATGCTAGTGAAGACTTTGAGAGAAAGCAAATTAGATGCACCTTTGTCATATTGTAGCTGTTCAGGATATTTTCATCATATTGATATGCAATGGTTGTCTCTAGTCTTTGTGATGAGAATGAGCTTGTTCTTTTGATGAAGCACAAAATTCAAAAAATTGGATGGCTTCTATGCAATCAGAATATGATGTCATTATGAAGAATGGTACATGGTCTTTATGTGATTTACGTCCATGCAAAAAGTTCATTGGCATTAAATGGGTATACAACCTAAAACGTAAGTCTGATGGACCAATTGATAGGTATAAGATGATTCCTACTGCCAAAGGATATGCTCAAGAGAGAGACATTGATTTTGATGAGAGCTTTGCTCCCACATTCCTAATGACCACAATTCATAGCATTTGTGCACTTGCAATTCATCATGGTTGGAATGTACATTGGTTGGACATTAAAACTGCATTTTTGAATGGTGATTTACATGATGAAGTATATGTATTTCAGCCCCATAGTTTTGTGCAGAAAGGGCATGAAAAAAAAATGTGCATGTTGAAAAAAACCAAATGCTTGGGATGAAAAGATATATGCCTACTTGCCAGTACATATTTTTTAGAGCAATCCAACTAAGGGCACCTTATATTTGAAGCATGCAAATGATGTATTTCTGATCATTGTTGTATATGCTGATGAAATGTTGCTCATTGGTCCTAATGAGAAACATATTTTTGAATTCAAGGCTGATTTTAATGCCTCTTTTGAGATGTAAAATTTAGGGCATTTGCATCATTATTTGGGCATTCAATTTATTCAAGTTATGGGGGAATAGCTTTGTTTCAAACAAAATATATTGACACATTATTGTAGCATTTTGGCCTTGAATATTGCAAACCTATTGCCACTCTCATGGAAACAGATTTACAATTGAGTCTTCATGATTTTGAAGATGCATTTGATGTTGTTCGCTTTAACCAGGCTCTTGGATGCTTGATTTACTTATGTATAATTCAGTCTTATATTCAAGTTGCTACCTCTTACATGAGCATGTTTATGCATAGCCTAGGTGTTAAGCATTGGTAGGCGATTGAGCACATCTTTTGCTACTTGACTGGTGCTCGACTTCTTGGATCATTTAATCCTGGGGCAGGGGGGATCATTACCTCCAGATTTACATGCTTTTTTTTACTCAAATTGGTCTAGTTGTTATGATACTCGTGTTTCGACTAGTATTCTTTGCTTCATGCTTGGTAGCTCATGCATATCTTGGTTGATCAAGAAGCAGCCTTCTATTGCCACTTCTAGTTGTGAGGTTGAGCATAGGGCAACTTTCACAATGATTGTTGAGTGTGTGTGGCTCAAAAACCTTTTGCCTAATTTGGTTACTGGCCAGTCTTCTACCACCACCATATTCACTAATGGTCAGATCAAATTGGAAGTTGTGAGGAACCCTGTGTTCCATGCCCACACAAAGCACGTTCAAGTGCACTACCATTATGTCAAGGAGAGGTTCTCTACTGGAGAGATTAGTGTCGCTTATGTGCCCACATAGGATCATGTTGCAAACCTTTTTACAAAAGCTCTACCTAGGAGACTTTTAAAGCTTTCCACAAAGCTTTGGGCTTACTTCCTTTTGTGGATTGATTTTTTCCAAATAGCTTGTCACTTCCTAATACATGATTTCCAACTCCTTGTTCACCACATCTCTTAGGGAGGATTTGTCGATATATTTCGGTAGCAATGTGTGAACACACTTAGGACTAATGAGGAACTTTTATCCCTCTTTACGAGGTTTTCTTCCTTGACTTGTATATATGCCTAGAACCCTAACAAGTCACTTATCTTTATACATTCACTTGGTAATACATTTAGTATGTGTTGTGCTCCAAGCTTCTTCTTTTTCCTTGTGTTCTTCATGTGCTACTATAGACCTCGAATTCCAATAGGGTCTTCATGGATTTGGCATAGGGGAGAGGGCATAGAGAAAACCAAAAAGAGGGATCTCAAGCAGAGGATGGGAACTACTTTGGAGAAAAGCACAAATATCAAGTGCTATGCATACAAACTTCTAGGAACACGTTAGTTTTGATGAATAAAAATGAATGATCTCTAATGCTTTTTTGTAGATATCAAAATAGATCTAGGAATTTGTGTTTGGCTTGAGCATCATTGAAGCGTGCAAACATATGAAATATTGCATGTAGAAATAAAGTCTTTGTAAACATTAACCACTAAAATACATTGATTGGATTCTATGAATGTAGACTTGTGAATTTACTCTTGCTTTCTCCTTCCAATTTGAATTTATTCTTGAGCATCAATGAGGAAACAAAAATGTTTTGAAAAATCATATGTGTGCATATTTTTCAAAGGAAAGAAATTTGGTTACAAATTTTATGAGCTCATCACAACAAGTGTAATGATTGTGAAGGGTTTCGAGGAAGTTCACGGTTAGCAATGTATAGTATGGAGAAAGTTGGATGGGATGCTTCAATAACGTTATAATTTGAGCCTTTAGAGTAATAGAATCGGAGAGGAAAAGGGGATCAACCATACTAGTAATATGAGATAAATCAGAGGAAGAAAATGCTCAAGTGAAACAAGAGAGAGAGAGAGAGAGAGAGACAAAGAAACAATAAAGGAAAATAAAAAATAGTTGTAACCTTGGAACTTTGCATTACCATAGATAACAACCTAGACAACATTTTCCAACTTAAATTACCTCACAATACCCTTGGAAAATTCTTTTAATTTTTTTCAAAATCAGTTCTAGTCTTTTTTTATTGTTGGTCTAAAGTTTTGAAATCATTTCAAACGTGATTGAGCACGAGGTAAAAGAAATTGATGATTGAAAATAGAATATGCTACTTTGATCTTTTGTCGAATGGTTTGGAGGGAGACATCTTCATCTTAGGAATATATTTTTACCTCTACTTTTACTTGTATAAAGGGTAGGGCATTGATTACCTTTTTTATTCTCACCATTCTTCATACATTTTTCCTCATGAGTGAAGGCATGTCCCATGAGTGTGTTGAAGTCTATCACCTACATATCCATGTACAACTCCATTGCAATGGTGAATGCTTCCCACTTGTCACCAGCCTTGATTCCTTTGATGAATTGTCTCACAATTTGTTCCTCATCTACAATATCTCCAATGATTCCTAATTGATTTGTTAATTCCTTCATCTTGGTGACAAAGTCACTATGAGCTAGATATATAAGAAGTCAATAGGGTGATCCCAACATTTCAAGAAGATGATGGAGAGGCACATTCACAGAGATATGATCATATCTCAACGCACACAACTCCGATCACCAAAATATTTTGTAGAAACATTTATAAGAGTCTTATCCTCATGTTCTAGTTGATAAACAAGACAATGAGACCATATATGAACTTTAGTAGTTCATAAAAGATGATAGACTTTGCAAAGTATATTGCAACAATGAATAGTGAATAAAGTAGATTATGAACCTGATATGAATATGAATGTATTGTTAAGTAAATTATGATAGACGGACATGTTGGAGGACTCCAAGAGCTTTGAGTTAAGAAAAATATATACTCAAGAATGAGTTATATGACTCATGAGCTCCGATGACTAAATAGATATTCTATATGTACACTTTTCAAGAGTAACTATTTGATAGATCTCACCTAATATTCTTCCATACCTTTAGGAGCTCATTTGAACTTATAATTCAAATGAAATCATGGGATTTTGCTCTCAATGCATTCACAAGATTTTCTCTTAAGTCATCCTTTTACATTTGGATAAAGTGGCATCGTGTTTAACCTTAAAAGCACCCTAATCATGTATGTGTATAAATATGACTTTAGCTCAAAGTTCAATGAGGTCTAATGTTTATGGTCAAGCACTTAGTCTTGAAATATGCACCAACCTAACTACTCTTCTTCCTAAGAACGATTCTTGAGTCTCTCTTCTACACTTTGGCATGCACAGTGGGACCTTGCATACTTTGTGTGAGGCAACTACCCACTGGAAGTACGATTTCATCTTTGTTTTTACTTTTCTTTGATTTTTTTAGCCTTGCTAGGCTTCTACCAATCATTGGGAGAGTGGGTACATGACCTATACCTGAGCAGCCTCCTTTCATCTGTTCAAGAGTCCCATAAAGACTTATGATTAAAAAGTTCATCTCATCACCCTTCTTCAAGAACAATCACCCCTACACCCTTAACTTTTCCCATTGATTTTTCTCAAGATTTAGCATAGAAACCTCCTTCTAAAGAGAAGAGTAGGAGAGCACCTCAAATCCACCTCTGACATCTCTAAGGATAACCAATTACCAATGGAGACGTTGCAAGTTTGTTTTCAATGTCAAACATCAAATTTTCTACTTTCAAGCATCTAGTGCAGGAGGATGCCAAAGACCATGTAAGGATATTTATTTTCTTTTGTCGGAGAGGAGCATTGTAAAATTGAGAGGATTCCATGTTGGCATTGTTACCATCTACCCTTGATAGACTTGTAGACAAGTTGTGTAGTCAACATGTAGATGGAAACTTTACCACTTGGGAAGCTTTGAAGACCACTTTTTGCCAAAAATTTCATCTTAAGAACTCATCAAAACAAGCTTTGTACGAAGTCAAAAACTTAAGTCTCCAACCTAGTGAATCATTTCATGAACTCTATAAACATGCAAATTATCTTTGTGCTTGCTTTCCACATGCCCCGAGTGAGTTCTTGGTGAAGAAACGGATCGAGAAGGCCATGCCATGATAATCACAAGAAAAGCTACAAGAGTCTCTAAGGTTGGACACTACATTGGAGGATTTCATGGCAACTATCTCACACACAAAAGAAGCAAGAGTACATTTTGAAGGAGGTAGGCAACCTACCTATACCACCTCCTTGGACCCTCTTGAGCAACTTGGGAGCGAATTAGAAGCACTAAAAATGCAACAAAGCCATCATGAAGAGAAGGTTACCTCGCCACCCAATAACAAGGACCTATAGGTGCAACTTCAATAGGAAGTAGAGGAGTTGCAGACTACTCAAGAGCCTAATAGGCAGCTATGGTGTACAATATGCAACAATATTGGTCATTCTAACTTGGATTCCCAAATAGATTGACTTTCCAATTTTGTGGCAAAAATGGTCATGAGGATGGGGATTAATACTACCTCAAGGGTACTCAACAAAGATGTAATTCACAAATCCCATACACTTTCTATGCTAGCGCATCAAATTCACACAATATGGGCCATAACTGCCCAAGGCAACCAAAGTACATCAAACCACTCATGTGCTATCAACATGGTGAGTATGGGCATATTCAAAGTAAGTGCTCTCTACCTAAAGGTAAACCACCCTATCAACATTTCGTTGATGCCAAAGACCATTGTATGAGGGACTACCCATGCAACCATCCTAATCCAATTCACATGATAGAAGCCTCTCCATAAGAAGAAGGTATCTCTCCACATACTTTTGTTGTTTCATCCTCTATGGCACCTATGATGACTAGATGTAGGCAGTTGGTGGTGGCTCGACTAGAAGAACATGAAGGGCTTTGGTGTGTAGAACATGAGGAGGAAGGAGGAGATGGAGGGAGAGAGAAGAGAGGAGATACGCGCGGACATGCGTGGGAGCCTCGAAACCCACATAATGATCTCTCTTGAGGCAATGCTCTATATATGATGTATATATACGAATATGGGGGTAAGGTCACATGACCCTTACATCCCCAACAATCTCCCACTTAAGGTTCAATGTGACCATAAGTGGTAAAATATACAAAGAATGATGTAGGACTATACAATAATGTACAGAAAGAGTCCGGATCTCTACCCATACGGATCAGCCTACACCAACTGCCTCGAACAAGGTGTATCCATGCACCTCAAACTGCTCTAGACTCATACCGATAAGAGTCGAGCTCACATCTGATTGATCCAAGAGCTGATGAAGTTCCTGCAAAGCTCCCACTCGCTCTATGCCTGTGTCAATCATCGAACGACTGACAACTCCAAGTGCAAACGCTCCAATAGCAACTGCAACATCTGGTCTCAAGCATGTGCTATCCTGGCTAACCTAAGTATGTCAGCCATGCCTCTATCCAAGGCATCCAAAGCATCATCATCAAGACCAACATGTCCTGAGAAATCTGTGTCAACATCTGGCATGAGAAAATCCAAGAATGACTGCATAACTGCTAACTCCTCAGCATCCAAATCAGCCATCCTCTCAACCAAGGATGTATCTAGTTGTGCATCCTGAGAGCTAATATGCTCTACCATACACTGTGTACCATGAGAGCAATCCTGCTCTACCACACTAAGTGTATGATCATGCTCCACATGAGCTAACTGCACAACATCAACACCAGGGTCAAACTCGTGATCACACTTTAAATGAGTATAATCACAATGCTCTACATGAGCATCCACATCATGCTCTAAAGCATCCAACTGATCATCCAAAGTGTGCTCCAAATGAGCATTTATATGATCAACCAAACCATGCTCTATATAAGCATCATGAGCATCCAAAGTATGCTCTACATGTGCATCCATTTGAACATCTAAATCCTGCCATACATGTGCATCATGAATGTCAACCGACCTATGTGTAGGTAGACAAAATGAGACATGACGAGTCTCACATCGCACATAAGGATGAACTCCCACTGAGACGAGACTGTCTCTCACATGAAGTACCTATAGTGGATACATGTGCCCAATCCTAGCACCTCTAACAAGCATAAGCTGTCCCAACTGCAACTGAAAATGATGCTCACCAAGAAATGCATAACATCTGCTCTCTAATAACTGGCTAACTGAAATCAAGCTCAAAGGGAATGAAGGCACATAGCGTACATGTCTGAGTATAAGTGATGCTCCACTAGGTAGCATAAGGCATATATCTCCTGCACCCTCAATGTCATATGCCGTACCATCAGGCATGTGCACACATCCACGACTCTCACCTGAGAATCGACAAAACCACTCACGATGTGGAGTAACATGAAAATTGGCTAATGCATCAAGCAACCGAGCCATATGTGTACCATCCAATGAATAAGAGGAATCGTGAGATGAACCATAGGAGAAAGTGATATCACCATCACTAGCATAATCAACTGCCATAGACTCTCCTAAAACCACTACCTGACTTGCATCACATGCATATCTCTGACGTCGTCGTTGCGTCCACCTGAAGCAACATCGTCGAATATGGCCCTCATGACCACAATGCCAACATCGAAGTCGTTGATGTGATCTACGTCTCATATGAGTCAATGGACTCGCATACATATCATGTAGTCTCTGCCATAATGCACTACTCGTCTCCTCATACATCACAGACTCATATATAGAATCCACAAGCTGTAATCGGATAGTGGAGCTGGCCAATGCATCCATATCCATCCATACGTGGTCGGGCATGTCACGAGGCCTCTGTGCATCTCTATGCACATACATGTGTAACCCTACACGAACCAATGTATGCCACATCTGAGCTTTCCATCTCGGAAAGTCCGTACCATCAAATCGAGAAGACACCATGCTGGCAATCTAAGACTAGCAATGTAACAAGAGACTAGAAACAATACTCTATCACCAATAGGATCATACGTGCATATCCATATGCATAACTCACATCATATATGTCTCATTGGAGAAGAAAACCATGTGAACCACCTGTCACATAACCATGCATCTAGCATGCACATAAAACCATGAGCATAAGCTTGCTCACCAAGTCTCCAAAGTGACCAAGTAGATGTGAAAGAATCCTAGGAAAATTTCGACAGAGTATCCCCTGTAAACTGAGCAATCAAGCAAGATAACCAATAGCAAAAGAACAATGAGTAATCTGTCACCACCTGTCACTGATCTAATAAAAAAGATAATGGCAACTACATGTGCCAAAAAACTAATGGCAAGACATGCCAATACAATGGCAATACAACTCCCACTCAAGAATAAATCCTGCAAGATGATCCAACCTGTCACGAACAATGTGTGACCAAGTCCAACTGAATGGAGATAATCAATGATCCAAAGCTATCACATAAGCTTCAAGATCCACTAGAGCTCCTTTCTAGCATAAAAGCTGTCAAAATTTCGACAGCATCTCCTCTGTAAAATGGACTCTAGAACCAAAATAACCATGCGGGAATCACCATCCACATATGCCAAGAATCACACTGGCAAATACATATAAATCAATGACCAAATGCTAATAATGGTGACAAACGAATGTGTAACTGAGGCTCCAATCTAGATCATGTACCTGCAAAGAAAACAAAAGATACAAGTACTAACTAAGATCTATAATCAACTCTCACAGAATTGTGTGCAACTGGTAACTAAATCCATAACCAAGTGGCATAAGCAAGATATAGACCACAATGCCACCATACATCCATGATCGAACTCATGATGACATAAACTTCAAAAAAGAGTATACGACAATGTCATCTTACATGTCAAACACGTGACAAGATCATGCTCTACTCTCATATGGAGGAGCTATCACAATGATCATACATGTACGATGCTTTGAAGCTCTGAAAATAAGAGCTTGCACACCATAAATTCTCTCTCGAAGAAATTCCAAAGCAAGTTCAACCTCCAAGTGCAATTAGGGTTCTTATAGCATAAATGTGCTGCTCTGTGTTTTGCTGTTTCAGAGGTGACAGCCTCTGAATCTGAACTTTTGGTGTTCAGAAAACTTCAAGATCTAACTCCTCGTTACGTAAGGAGATAAAGAACACCTCAATTGGAGGTGCGTAGCTCAAGATATGCTCAAAACAAGCACCTACTGTCAATTTCACTTTCACTTGCAACAATACTGCTCTGTATTCTGCAATTTCGGCGACCTTGCACTCAGAATCTGAATCTGAGTTCTTCTACAAAGTTGTAGTTATCTCTCCAAGCTACGAGCAGCAAGTTGAATCATTGCATTCCGAGCTGTAGAACTCAAGTTATGACAAAAAAACCGACCTGCTGTCTTAGTGAATGTAGATTCGCTTTCTACAATAGTCTGCGTTTTTCGAATTTTCGGCACTTTAGAAGTCCGAACCAGGTTCTACGCCCTTCTGTGAATTTGTAGCTCTCTGTGTTAGCTACGCACAGAACTTTAAAACGCATCGATCCGAACTTCTTAGCTCGAATTATGACCAAAATACTAAACAGCTATCAAAAGATGCCGACCTACACTTCTGCCCCTTCTGACCTAAGCTTCCATTGAAGCTTGTTGCACACCAGCCTTCAGCATGCTCTGATACCAATGAAGGGCTTTGGTGTGCAGAACATGAGGAGGAAGGAGGAGATGGAGGGAGAGAGAAGAGAGGAGATACGTGCGGACATGCGTGGGAGCCTCGAAACCCACATAATGATCTCTCTTGCGGCAATGCTCTATATATGATGTATATATATGAATATGGGGGTAAGGTCACATGACCCTTATATCCCCAATAGAACAATAGAGACCCTAAGAGAAAGAACATAGGAAAAAGGCCGAATTGAGAAAGAATGATGCCATTAAAGAAGCTTATGAGAAGATGAGAGACTCAGTGAGAGACCAACTAGCTCACCTTCAACCATATGCACATACTGTAGATATTGAAGAAATTCTAAAGCAATCACATCATAAGCTCAGCATATATCAAGATGGATGTTAAGGTAAAGTGACTTCATCAAAGTCACACACTCTACCTACATAAGCCTACCGCCGATTATAGATGCGTACATGGTAGAATTCCACTTCTAGACTACCATAGTTCAAGGTTGATGAGTTTTTGACAATATTTATAGTGGATGGTGGGTTTGGTATCAACTTGAGGCCTGACTTCACCATGAATAAGTTGAAGCTAGACTTGACGAAAGCAGCACCATTCACTGTGACATAGACCAACACTACGTTACACCTTTCGGGATCATTGAAAAGCTACTAATGTTAGTACAAAGCTACCAATTCATGTTGGATTTTTTTGTCATTGCATTACTGGAAGAAACCTCTTTTCCTTTGCTCTTGGGAAGATTGTGGTTAAGGTAAGGTAGGCCACTACAAGATTGGGGGAGAACATGTTATGGACCTCCACCAAGACCAATGACAAGTTGTAGATACATCTGGAAGAATGATGTGATAATGCTAAAGCGATTGGATATATGATGGATATTGATGTAATGCCCTTCTTGAAATTTGAAGAAAATCTATTCAATTGGATGATGGGTAGCCCAAAGTGCTGCACTGTGGAAACTTGTGAAATAAATGAATAAATGGATGAAGATGGACCATATCCACCCTTTGCAGAAAAGAGTGAACTTTCAATAGAAGGTGCCCAATTGTGCCCAACTCAGGTAAATATATGTAATCTATAGATGTTCAATATGGGAGAAGACATAATAGATGGTTGCAGTGAAATAGGTACCATGGGTGACTCCTCTCAGGTGACCTAGTTGGCTGGCTCCTAGGTAACCAAACTTGTCAAATCGTATGTCTACCTTTGGATGGACCATCTCATGCTCGAAAAATAGGTCAAACATCTCTTTTTGTGCAGACACTCCCACATGCTCAAGTTGGTCCAACCTCTCTAGTGGCATTCACTCCTTTTGTGAGGAAAGTAGGACAGGTAACTTTTCTACAAACACCTCCAAGGAGGTAGGTGCCTCCAATTGGGAAACTTTCTCAAAGTTTCCAAAACTCAACCAAGGGCAAAGTTACATTGTTACATCAAGCAAAATAGGTGATCGAAAAATCAAGCGGTTTTATGGATGCAAGATCAAAAGATGCAAAATATGGGGAGGCACCTCTGGCCACAACTTTTGATTAAATAGCACCAAAAGATGTCCTATTTCTAGTCACTTCATCTGGCTAGACCAAGGAGTAGCTTATAGAGAACAAGATAAGTATTGCCCCTACTCCTAATATTCAAGATTTGTATGAAAATTGTAAAGAAGAGGCACTAGTGCATGACATGATATTACACCAATCTACTCCAAGGGTAAGGTTGACCTTGGATTATAAGAAAGCTAGGACATGGAAGAAATCCAACTACACAATGCCAATGGTGGACAGAGCCTCATTTGCATGATATCCATAATGACATTGTGAGGAAACCAAAGTCAAAGGTAGGAGCAACCATTCTTAGATCTATCTCATCATACAGAGTCAAGAAGAAGCATAACATAGCTTTGTAGGAATGCAGGAAGGATGCCATGGGAAGATTATTGCATCAACAAGAAGAGAACGAAAGAGCATATGCCAAACACTTGAAAATCAAGCAGATGATGCCTTAAGGTGCCATGCAACAATTGCAAGACTTGAAAAAAGAAAGGTTGCACCTAGTTAACATTTGTAGGGTGAAGACCTACTTCAATTGAAGCAAGTGAAATGAATAACTCATTCCACTTTGTGAACCATCAATCCATTTCTTTACTATAGTTCATTTTTTTCAAAATAATCAATCCCCTCGTTTGAAGCAAATAAAAGGGCAACTTTCACTGGGATGATGCAAAGCCTTGATGTCAAGGTCTGTAGCAAGATGGATATGCAATGGATAATGAGTTAGATACTATAAGCATCACCCTTTTTTGTCAAGGTATTTGGTCACCCTATTCTGTCCCTTCCCATGGTTGCTCCATCTTGATGATGGTCGCCCTTCTTTTCCACTCACCCAATTTTTTTTAGGCCATGTCCACTTGCCCTTGTAAAACTAGGCAACCCCAAAATTGGGCAACCCACTCCTCATAAACTAGCCCTTGAAAATTGGGTGACCCCCATGTGCACCCACTTGCCCACTTTGGCTAGGGGACTCCAAGGGCTCCTCCTCAACAAATTAGGCAACACAATCTCTTACTCCACCCACCTTCCCAATTTGGGTGACCCACATCTCATGGTCCTCTCTGGTGAGGCAACCATCAAGATCAAACAAAAAGTATAGTATCAATATTGAGTCACCTCAAAGTCTTGCAAATCTTAGAAGGTTACTCAGGCACTTGGTGATAAACAAGTCCAAAAGTGGTTACTATATGGGGGTGGTGGCCCACCTAAGTAACTTCCCCCTCTAGGTAGCCTCTTCATGCTAGGCCTCTTGCCATGCCATTCTAGGATATGCAATCTATGTCTAGGGCCAAGTTTTGGCCTTCCTTCAAGGATCATTTGGGATCACAAAGAGCCATTCATATGGCCATCGAGTATCTTTGTAATCAGTTTATGGGCACTCATTTGGGACTACTTTTAGTATAGTTTTCTTGCACTCTAATATCGTTGGAGGGTATCAGAATTCCTTTTGGATCAACTACAATTTTTGGTATGGGATATGATTCCTATGGAGATGTATACTTGGGATAACTTTCTCTCGCCGACAATACACACATATGTTCATCCACAACTTTAATTCTTACCGGTCCCCAATGGGATTGCCAGTGTTAACCTCTCTTCCATAGCTACTAACTTAACTAGATACAATCACTCCATAGCAATCTTTCCTCTACAGATTGGAAGGTAAGATGGCATTCTTGGCTAGAGTGTTATCCTATTGGAGGGCCCTAGACTTTTCCCTCACATTTAATCTTTACTGCAAACTTCAATTAATGGAATGGATCATTACACGTTCAACCATCCACACACTATTAATTATTCGTTCACTTAATCCATAGATTAATATAGAACTACAATCCTTTTCCGGATGTAACAACTTAATAGTTTCACAACAAAATCACTATGAATGTAACAAATTAATAGAATAGTAACCAATAGACTCAAAGTTGAACAAGGACTTTGCGCTAGTGCCCGGAGCACCACCAATAGCTACATTGCACTACATGTGTGTCTCGTCACCTGAGTCATTATATTAATATATCACTTTGAAGGTTTCACATTCCTATTTACAACATTTTAGTCAATCCTTCTTTGGTGAATATTATCATACAAAACATATTAATCCTCTGGCCTTAATGTACCCCTAATAATGGTTAAAGTTTTGAACAAGACTATCATCAAACAACAATGGAGGAATTTGTAGGTTCCATAACTCTTGTAAAGAGTTTGGGATTGGATGGAGGAATTCGTAGGTTCCATACCACTTGCAAAGAGTCTCAAAGCTCGCACCAAACTCACAGTAGTCCCCAATTGCTTGAATGAATATGTTATCAAGCTTATCCACAAGAGAGCTGACAAGATTAAGGTCTAAAATTGCCATCTTATCACTATGTTGTAGGTTGCATAGAGGATAATTGCTAAGGTTCATACCAATATGATGACAATCACTTCTACATAGTCTAGCTTGGAAGAGTAATCTCAATAAATTTTTAACAAAATTGAGTTATCATCATTTCAAAACCACTTTCTTGAACTAGTAGGTTGAGATACCATTGTCTCAAATCTCAAATCTCAAATCTCTATTTCATTTCCCCATAAGCAAAAGGAAGCAAGTCATGAGTTCAAATCATGTGACCCTCACATTTTACTAGCATCTTCCTTATCAACTCAACTTGATTTGCTTACTAGACAAGGGAATTTCCATATCTTAACAAACCTCGAGTGGCGAACCAAAAAATGCATATAATACGATGATTTTAAAGGAAATATTAAGTCTACAATATTGTAGGATGTTGGTGAAAATAATTGACTCAATTGAAATTATATCCGTAAGAGTTATTAAACGAAACCAAAAGATATTATGTTGGCCGTATTTCTTGAAACATGGAGTTGTATCCATAATTTTAATGATAAAAAAAAGATATATCCCTATCAATTGTACCTTGAGAATGAAGAGATCAAGACATAACTCTACCAAGCTATGGTTGAAGAAACAAAATATATGAAAACATCATGAATTAAATAAATGGAAATAAATTACTTAAAGATCTCTATGATCATGATGAATCCACGAGGAAAGCATGCACACCCTTGCCAATGGGCTACAATGAATGAGAATCTGTGGAATGATGTGAGGCCCTCCTTATATGGAGTAGAGGGAAAATATCATTGCATTTAGGATAAAGTAAGCTTGTATGAAAATGAATTTATGCTTCTACAAAAGGGTGGAGCACAAAACTCTCAACCACCCCCCTCCATGTGATGACCCTTTTGTGTTTATGGGGAACTAGTGACATATGAAATCAGTTAGTCCATTAAGTTTTTTAGATATAAGGTCATATGGGATCTTTAGCCATAACTTGGACATATGGCATCCGACTGTAGGACATATGGCATCCCCTAAGTCATGGGCATATGGCATTCATGTGGCATTGGTTCCATGGACATTTGGCATCCTTGGGGGTCTAGAGAATATGGCATCCCTAGAAATATAAAAGGGCTTACAATCATGGGGTAGGTGGTCCTTTCTTTTCCCTTTAGCTTTGTTGTTTTAGTTTTCCTTGGACGCATTGATGTGATCCTCTAGCTTGTATTGATAGGGTTCTCCTTCATCTTTCTTGTTGTTGAAGTTGCATCTCCTAGGTCTTTTCCTTATTGATAGCTTTGGATGTGACATAATGGAGAGTGATCCTATTTTTACATGGAAAATGGAGTTACATAGATCATGTGAGAAAAAGTAGAAAAATACATAGGCCATTTTCGCATAAATCATGGGTTCAAAAGGCTAAATATGGATTCTAGAGGTCGATATATGATGTATATTAGCCATGGTTAGCCCTTGATTTACCCTTGTCACATGCTTGACCCTTGGGGTGGTTTTATTCCATTATAAAAGTAAACCTATATAGAAGATGATGATGGACATTGGAATTCTATCCAACATAGAAAGGCTTTCCGTAGGTAGTCAATATAGGTGGATAATTTTTTATCTTACTTCCTTCATATTGGAATCGGAACATGTGTATCAAGTTTAGATTTTAAAATCAACCAAAGAAATTCGTACAGACATTTAGTGGGTAACTAACTTTTAAGAAAAAAATTATGTCACTCACATTGCATGTATAAAACAATTATGGTAACTTTTTATTGACTATTCATGTCTTAGGTAAGCTATAATAGAGCAAGAATGGTCAAAACAAAATTTAACCTTCAAATAGGGCACACATAAATATGACATAACTTAGAATATATTATCATCTAGGTCAAGTAAAATAACCCATCAATAGTAGATACTTAAAATGTGCTAGTATGGTGAAAAAAGAATAAATTGGTTTTCTTAAGGCTAGTTAAGATGTCTCATTTCTTTATTCAATTATTGCCCCTCATATCATGTAGGAATAGTTTTGTACAAAATTCCTTGCTTGATAAAATTCATATAAGCAGGCTCATTTATAATGTTTTGAAAACACCATAAAAAGATAATGTATTGTTCGTAGAGGATTAATGAGGAAAATCATCTAATTGGACATGATGCAATTTATTTAGTTAGTTCAAAGATTTTAAAGATTGTTTTCCTCTTTACTTACTGAATTTCTTACTTTCTTTGATTGGGAATACTGTAGGGATATAAGATTTCTTTACCCTACGTTTTATTATCATAAAATTAGTTTAAAAACTTTGCATCATATCTAATATACAACAATAGTATAATACGAACCGAATTATCCCAAAAAAGTAAAAGAGGAACTTTTGTTGAAATATGCAAGTCCACAGTATCTTGTCAAAGAGGTGGAAAAATATGTTTTATTATATGATGAATATATGAATATGGTGGAATATGTTTTTGAGTGATTTAATATGATTTCCACATCAGATGTGAATAACATGCATCTAAATTCAATTCTAAGTTGAAAAATGTTCCTACAACTTTGAAGAAAATTTAGGACAACACACCTTTCCTAGAGATGGTCTTGCATGGCCCATATCTCTCTATTGATCTCTCATTTTTGGTTGGTGTAAAATTTGTTGGAGCCAGTCTATGACAAGCCTAAGTATTGGCTTGAGTCATCAAAAGCCTTAGAAACTTGAAGGAAATGTCTACTCCTACAGTTCACTTGTGAACTCCCTCTTGTAATTTTTTAGTCTTTACTTGATGTGAACGTAAAGGGAATCTAAAGTGGTTGAGTCCAGTTGATCAAAAAGGGAACAAAAAGCCATGAATTTGTGATTGAAGGTAGTTGGAGAATCAGATCAATCACTAATAGATTGGAGAGTGATTGTAGGAAGTTAGGCTCCCAAGATCAACTATAAATACATGGTAGTTTTAGTCGTGGTTAAGTGAAGACCTCTAAAAGCTGAGCTTTATGCCATATCAAGGTGTGGTTACAAGGCACACATATGTATCAGTAAGTCCATTGTATTGTACAATCAATATACTTTCATTTTCATGATCATTTGAGTTCATAATTTCATCTTCTTGTGAAGTGTATTGTTCACTGCCATATCTCTCAGTTTTCTCAGTCAGTTTGCAGAGATTATTTCTCTGAGCTTGGTGCATCATTTTAGTGATTCAACTTGATAAAGTTAGCTCTCTAAGTCTACTCTATTCTCACCAGTTTTCATTGCATTTGAATGTTTCAATCTTCATACATGAGCTATTTCTCAGTGTGTACTTGATGATTTCCCATGATTTGAAGCTTGTTATCATCCTCATTTGTCTAGTATATTCCTACAAATTTTCATGGGCATTGAATTCTTTAATCGTGAGATATCTTTATTTTACTACACACGGGTCTGAGTATTATTGCAGCTCGAGAAAATCGAGGTCATCCTATCACTTGCTAAACTTCTTTCTCCTTGTGTAGTCCATCATTTTTGTTGAAATAATGATTGTTATCTTACTAAACTAGTAAGAGTTCCCCAAAAGGAATGAAGTTAATTGCTTCTGTGGCCAGAGAATTGTTCAAAACATTGGATAGGTGTATGAACATAAATAGCAAGTTTTTGGCTCTTGAATCTACTCCAACTTATTTGTTTTGATTCAACTTTTTGAGAGTGATCTTCCAAGGTACATAGGGTGTCTAATACATCCTTTGGCAAGCTAAAAAGGGCCCATCACATATCTTTGGAGTCCATTTGGCTGGTGTGGTGCAAAGTTTTTGTAGCACCACTTCATCTTCATCAACTACAAATCCATCTCTTCACAGTGGTATGAGAGCAAGGTTGGACAACATGGCAGATGGATTTCCTTCATCAATTGACAAATTGGATAGAGGTAGCTACTCATACTATTCATTAAGGATGGAAGCTTATCTTCAAGGAAGGAATTTATATGGTTATATATCTAGAGATGAAGTTATGCCAAGTTTCAGGACCAAAAGTCAACCAACACAAGAAGAGCAAGAAAGATTGAGCACATGGTGTCCAAGGATGCACTTGCAAGGTCTTATCTCCTCAACTCTATCTCAGATTTTTTGTTGACTCACATTAGAAGTTGTAAAACATCTCAGGAAGTGTGGAATGCACTTGAAGCCTTCTTCTCTTCAATTACAAAGGCAAGGAAACATCAACTATGGCTAGACTTCACAACTCTCAAGAAAGCTCCCAAACAAAATGTGACTGATTTTGTGACAAAGCTCAAGGACATAGCAGATTAGTTGGGAAGCATTGGAGAGGTAATAGATGAAGAGCAAATCGTAAGGCAGTTCATCAATGGCTTGAAGGTAGATGACAAGTGGGAAGCATTCACCACAGCTATGGATCTATACATGGATACACATCTACCAAATTTCAACACACTCATAGGACAACTACTTACTCAAGAGGCCAAGCTTATCAAGAATGGAGAAAGATCCAAAGGTAATCAATCTTCAGCTTTGTATACTGATAAAAGCAAGTCCAAATAAAACAAAGGAAGAGGAAAGAAAGTGGATGATGAAGCAGGTACACGTCAAGCTAACTATGGAGGTAGAGGAAGACATGGTAGAGGTAGAGGTAGAGGAGGAAGACAAGGCAGGGATAGATCCCAAGACTCTAATTCATGCTCTATTTGTGGATTAACTAATCATACAACTGAAAATTTCTTTAGGAATTCCAGGAATCAAAGAGGCAGAGGCTACAATAGAGGAAGTTATGGCTACTCAAGAGGAAGGTTCAACAATTACCATGGCAACTACAATAATTACAACCATTCAAACTATAAGGAGGTAATAGAGGAAGAAGAGACTTCAATAACTAAACAAAAGACTCAAATCAAGAGGACTCATTGCTAATCATGAATATGGCCATTCCACAAGGTAAATCTGATGAGCATGTTTTAACTTTAGTTTATGTGATGAACAGGTTACCACCTACTCAAAGTCATGTACAACAAGCACCTTATGAATTGTTTTATGGATCAAAACCAGATATTGCTAATGTAGAATATTTGGAAGCATATGTTTTGTTCATGTTCCACAACAGTTAAGGTCAAAGTTGGATCCAAGGTCACAAAAAATGGTTTTCATTGGTATGGCAGAAGGGCAACCAAGATATAGATGTGTGAACCCAGATACGGGAGAGGTAGATAAAGAAGAAACTACAAGAAGTCACGAAGAAGAGCCAAGTTCTCCAAGTTCACCAGAGAGTTAAATTACACGTGAAGAGATAACTCCCCCCAATCAGAAGTTGAAGAAAATTCTCGATTTGATTTCAAAGGAAATTGAGTCACAGGAAGAAGAAAGTGAAGGTTCTACATCAAGAAGAACTCAAACTCGAAGGCAAGAAAAGCATGGTAGGACAAGAAGGCAATCAAGGTATCCAGTAAGAGAAAGAAGGCAACTGCAAATATTTTCTCATGAAGCTCATATTGCAAAACTTCTTGAGGAGCAGGAACCAACAACTTTTAAAGAAGCGTCAAAGGTAAAGAAATGGGTTAAAGCAATGGATGAAGAAATGACAGCTTTGTATGAGAACAATACATGGAGTTTAGTTCCAAGGCAACCTAACATGAAGGTAGTTGGTAACAAATGGGTGTACAGGATAAAGAGAAACAGTGATGGTTTAGTAAGTATATATAAAGCAAGGCTTGTTTGTAAAGGTTATGCACAGAGTTACGGCATCGATTATGAGGAGACATTTTCTCATGTTGCCAAGATATCAACAATAAGGACATTAATAAGTGTTGTTGCAAGCAAGGTATTGAATCTTTATCAATTAGATATAAAAAATGCATTTCTCAATGGTGATTTAAAAGAAGATGTGTACATGGAGCAACCAGCACGTTATGAAGATCCCAAGAAGCCTACACATGTATGTAAACTCTTGAAAGCATTGTATGGTCTTAAGCAGGCTCCAAGGGCTTGGAATTTTAGATTGGTAAAGTTTCTTGAAAAGAAGGGATACAAGTGTTCAAATACAGATACTTCTTTGTATGTTAAGGTTGAAGGATCATTGATTGTTTATATCTCAATTTATGTGGATGACTTGATAATAACAGGAAACAATGAAGGTGAGATAGCTAGGATCAAAGCAGAGCTTGGATATGAATTTAAAATTTCAAATTTAGGAGAACTGACATACATTCTTGGAATCGAAGTTATGAAGAAGGAAGATGGCATATATCTTCTACAAAAGAAGTATATTTCAGATTTGTTAAAGAAATATGGCATGGAGCATTGCAAGAGTATCAGTAATCCGATGGAACCCAATGTGAAGTACAGTGCTGAAGATAGTGAACCTTTAGAAGATCCACTTATCTACAGGTCTTTGATTGGTTCTCTTATATATGCAACTTTAACAAGGCCGAATATTACATTTAGTGTAAGTACATTGTCTCAATTCATGAACAAACCCACAGATGTTCATATGCAAGCAGCAAAAAGGGTCTTGAGATATTTGAAGGGTACATTAAATGAAGGTCTTGGCTATAAATATCATGAAGGTTTGGATTTGAAAGCATACAGTGATGTAGATTGGGTTGGAAATAAGGATGATAGAAGGAGTACAGGTGGATATCTGATATTTGCAGGTAATAATTTGGTTTCATGGAGTTCTAAAAAACAGCCTACAGTAGCACTTTCAAGCATAGAAGCTGAATATAGAAGTCTTACAAATGCAACATGTGAGATTATGTGGTATTTGAAGCTTTATGAAGATATGAATCTATCTACAACACGTCCACTACTCTTTGGAGATAATGTAAGTTCATTACAGCTCACATCTAATCCAGTGTACCATGCATTAAGAACGAAACACATTGAAGTGCACTATCACTATATCCGAGAGAAGGTGGTGAATGAAGATATTGATATTCAACATGTTGGAACTAAAGATCAATTAGCAGGCATACTCACAAAAGCAGTGGATGCTCAGAAGCTTAAGCAAATCAAAGTACTACTTGGAGTCAAAGCTTTGGATTTAGAGCTTGAGGGGGGCAATGTTACATAAAAACAAGTTCTAAGGTAGTCTTGTGGATTTTATTAAGTATTAAAAATGGTATATGGAAGCTTTTGGATCTTATTATTTATGAAAAATAACATGTGGAAGCGTTCACATCTCCAAACTTAGAGCAAAAGTAGATAAAAGTAGATAAAAATAGAAGGAAAGGAGAGGTGTCTATTTTTAGACAAGGAAGGCGCTTCTGTTGATAGCCTCTCAATAAAAAGAGTGGTTCTCTTAGTGTAGGTGTCCAAATTGAGTGATTCTTGTTGCGTTGTGAAGCTTACAACTTGTACTATATAACTAGATCAGTTTTTCTACAATTTACAATGAGAAAACTCTGCGCAAGTAGGCATTTTTGCAGATCTTCTTTCTTGTGTCTATCCGGTGTCTCATCAGTGACATACCTCTCTTCAAACTTCCATATCTCAGTCGTTATGAGGTCTTTTTGAGTGATTTCACTTGGAGAAGTTTTCTTAGCTCTCATAATTTCTGTCCATATCAAAATTTTGCATAGATCTTGAAGTTTTATTGCTTACGTACATCAGTTTTCAATTCAGATAGTTAGGCATACCTTGCTGTTGCAGGCTTCTTCTTACCTTGACTTCAAGCTGTTCGTTTGGGAGCTATACTCCACCTTTTTTTATCTTTTTTGTTTCTAGAGCATGATATCCAAAGTCTACTTACAGAATATATGATTAGTTGTGTTGAATTCTGCTTAGAGAGTTTCTGGTGGTCATTTTGCTACAGTGACCTATTTTTGTTTTTTGGAAAGTTTGATGGAAAGTTTGTTTTTGAAGTTTGGAAATATTTGGTTGGTGTTTTGAAGATCTTGGGAGGTCTCATCATGTTTCGTTGTGTACTTTGATGTTTACAAGTTTGTAAACACAATAGTGTTTTGATGAATTTCATGGTCGTGCAATATTTTTCTTGCTCAACTCACACCTTATGACATTCTATTCATTTTTGTGGAGTTGTTTAATCTCATAAGTTTAAAAGTGTTCAAAAACACTTTTCACATTTTTTGGAATTGCTATCCTATTGAAATCCATCTTTTGATGCTATCAAAGAATCAAATTCCTCGCTACAATTTCCCATTGTCTATTTGCACTCCTCTGTAACTGCTTGCACTCTCTCTTAAGCATGAAGTCACTATAGCTAGAGTAGGCCTTTTATCTTGACACGAAGTGCTCTGCAACATGACTCAAGGAGTAAGTTGAGCATCATGATCATCTTGTAACCATTTCAGCACACCCTCTCTGCTAAGTACAATGTCACTTCCAGTCATTCATTCCAATCGTTCATCTAATTAGGAGTGTATGTCATAAGACTACCCTCAAAATTGTGTGCATTCAGATGAGGAACCCCATCTATACTCTCTGCAGAGTCCAAGCAAACAACACCTCCTATAGCTACACCATGATCTAGAGAGTATGACTATGGGCAAGGAGCCTACTCTTAATGCTCTATAGCATGACTAGACACCGAAAGGCTTGTATGAAGCATATATGATCAGACTGGAGAAGATATGTGCACCAAGAGCTACAGTTTCCTATCAGATGCTTGCATGGTCTCTGAGAAAGAAAGTGAATTTTCTGGATCTGTATTTTGCAACAACTAGTTCCTACCATCTCTTTCTCTTTGAGAGAGAGAAAAAGAATTCACTCTTTTTCTAGACACAACAGCGTAAGACCTTTCACTATGACTAGGCCAAAGAGGGAAAGAGAGAATCCTCCTCTCGGTGACTCCACTTTGAGTATGCCAACTAGTTACCAATGCATCTCTCAGTGCTCTATTCACTTCCACAATAGAAATTGCATGCCCCTTTCATGAGAGAGAGAGAGAGGGAGAGAGGAAGGCAGAAGGGAAAGGAAAACACCTCTGCAACCTCTTGCTATGTACCAAAAGGCAGTTATTGCTCGACTTCAACCAATAATAAACTGAAGTGTAAAGGGAAAGGAACATCGCCTTCAAATTGTGCCATTGCCTCTTTGGCATAGAGAGAGAGAGAGAGAGTATTGGTAGCAAGGACTGGAAGGCTTTCTTTAGTTTATCTACTACAAGCACTATTGTGATTCTCTCAAATTTAACTATAGCATATGTTACTCACGCACTGGTAGTGCACCATTCCTCTGATGGAGCAAGCAAATCTCATTGAAGTGGTCCATCTCATGCATAGAAAGAGCATCCATCTCATGCATAGAAAAAGTGATTGATCCACATAGTTGCTCGCACTATTGCCACCAAATTCTCTCAGCACAAAGAGAGAGAGAGAGAGAGAGAGAGAAAACAGCCACACAATTCTATGAGTCATGTGGAGCTCCAAGCATTATACCTCAATATGCATCTATCTATGAATTAAATCATGACATCATCATTGATGTAAGCACTATGATTTGTTCCTTCAAATGACATTATATTTTGCTATGTTTAGCCACTCTCAACCATTGATTTTTTTAGAGAATTCCATAGTCACATTCATTGAACCTTTAAATTCAAAGGATTTCTACTACTTCTTTTTGGGTCACATGGTCAGACCAAGTGGCTTACTTAGTTGCATTCTTTATATGAACGCACTCAAAAAATGGTGTAAAACTTTGATTTTTTCAAGACTTAGGATCACATAAAAGTTTCTCAAAACTAATCTTTTGCTACCATTGTCTTGAAGCATTATTCCTTTGTCATTAAGTGTTATTCACTTTTTAACACACAAAAGACACATCTTTCGCAAATTATAATCTTTTATCTATATTTCAAAGGGTTTTTAGCCCTCCAAGGACACCCTTTGGCACGAAGTGCCCAAATTTTGTCACACAAGAAATATAAGAAGGATCACGCGTGTGATTTGGGAGGTTATTCTAAGCCCCCAAAGTGTCTCTCAATGAACTTTTGGGCTATTCTATGCCCCCCCTCCAAGGTGTTTCTCATTTTCAAGTGTAGGGCTAATCAAAGGCCCCCTTTCCAAGGTGTTTCTTTCATCATCTAGTGTAGGGCTACTCTAAGCCCCCCGTCTACCCCAACTCAATTTTTGCACCAAATTTTGACTTCATCTTTGCAAGCAGGGTATCTTATTTTCAACTTCAACAATGTCAGAAATTTCAAATGCAACATCCTGTTACCATTAGTGTCCATGTGAAAGGCCAAATGGCCACCGGACACTTCTTTGTATATGCTCTTTAATAAAACATATAGTGGCCTGGTGAGTCACAGACTGTAAGTTGGACCGCATTTGCAAGACCTAAGAAGTCTATCAACGTGCTCCCTGTGTACTGTATTTTTGTGCATATTCTGCAGCCTCTCTGCAGAGTACCGTATGCAGCCTTAGGATCTCGGTTTTCTACTCCAAGGATATCGTTGTGGAGCTCTCAAGAAGGAGAGTGCACTGTGGTGCATCGCCATCAAGATACTTCACTGGTATCAGAGCAGTTCGATGCAAAATCTTTGTTTCTTTTGTGCGAGCGAAGCGAGCACTGTTGATATATTTAGGTAGTGATGTGTGTGAACACACTAGGACCACGGGGGAACTTTTTTCCCTCTTTAGGAGGTTCTTTTCCCATGGCTTGTATATACATCTATTGCCCCAATGGGCTACTTATCTTTGTACATTCTCTAGTAATACATTCAGTATTGTGTTTTGTGCTCCAAGCTTCTTCTTCTTCCTTGTGTTGTTCGCGTGCTTCTGCAGATGTCTAACTCCAACAATTGGTATCGGAGCAGGTCATCGCTTCATCTAGGGCACCGTCAACACTCCTCCGTTTGCAGTCTCAAAATCGCACGAATTTTGGTGAGCATACTCAACATGTTTTCAAGATCAAAACAGCTTCGCTATGTGGTGCCGAAATTGCGATCTAAACTCGTTTCAGCCTCCGAAGGCACTATCACAGCACTTCTGCAAGCTATTTTGTCTTTTTGTGCCAAAGGTATATACCAATTTCTGTTCACCAGTATAAGCGTCTCAAATGTGCTACAAGTCTAGCAGAATTCGTCTGGGCAATTCTGCTCAACTTTTTGAGATACAGTCAATTTTCTGCATCAAGGTATTTTAGTTAGCGGCCATGGTTGAAAGCAGTGATGTATTCTGTATGTTGGTTATTGAGGATAAGTTGGATGGTACCAACTACCCATTATGGGCTTATATGATGTGACATGTGTTGGTTGCAAAAGGACTGTGGAACATTGTGCAGGGTGTCGAAAAATGTCCTATCACACTTGCAACTGTTACAATTGCAGGCACTGAAAATTGATATAGAAGGTGTCAAAGATGATGATATTCTGCATATTCATGTTCATGTTGTGGTTTTTGCTGCACCTACTGCAGAGTAGATTCGCTAGGATGGCAGAGATGCCCAGGCACATGCATTGATAGCTTTGTCTATCAAACATCATATTCCTCAGATTCGCTCTTGCAGAACAGCTAAGGATGCTTGGGATACACTTACCTCATTGTGCCAAGATAGGAATGAGGCTCGTGTTGCTTACGCCAAAAATAGTTGGAGAGTGAGCACATGAAAGAAGGTGATTCTATGGACAGTTTCCTATTGAAGATCAAAGACTTGAAGGAACAGTTGATTTCTGCTGATTAGGTTATACTAGATAGCTCACTTGTGCAGACCATTCTGAATGGACTTCCTGATTCATATCAGAGTTTTGCTTCTACTCTTCGGTTGATGATGAAAGGCAATCCAAATGCCTTATCATTTGAGGAGTTAGTCTCTATACCGTTGCAAAAAAATCAGTCCAGGCAAAACAGGTCCATTATGCGAGTTGTAGATCAAGCTTTCCTGGCTAGTCAAAAGGGCAAAGGAAAATGGATCTCTTCAACTAATAAGCAGAAATCTGGTAATTCTGCACATTCGAAGAAGGAAGATAAAGATGAGAAGAAATCAAAAAAGCAAAAATTGTTTTGTAAGTATTGTAAAGGGAATGATCATATCATAAAGAACTATCCAAAACTTGCTAAAGAGGCTGGAATGGTTGTTGTAGAGGCCTCTAAATAAAAAGAGACTGATAATCTTGTGCAGGAAGAAGAATGGGTGTTTACTACTGTCTGCAGTTTTGACCCATCTTCTCATGAGCAATGCATGTCTGCAGTAGACTCACATGTTTGGTATTTTGACAGTGGGCGACCAAACATATTACCTCGCAACACAGTTTCTTCTCTTCACTCGAGCCTACCCCTACAGGGAATACTGTTACATGTGCCAACGACTCCTCTTATCCTGTTATGGGAGTTGGTAAGATCATTTTAACTACTACTGATGGTAGTTCTTTCACTTTGTCAGATGCTTTATTTGTGCCAGGGATCAAGAAGAACCTGTTATCAGTTTCTGCATTAACCAAGATTGGTTTGGTTGTGAAATTTGTTGATGACAGGTGTACAGTTCATGATCTGTCAAATGGCGATGTGATTATTGCTTCTAGCATTTTATGTCATGGGCTGTATAAGCTCATAGACTATGAAAGATCTGTAAATGATCTGGCATGTGCAGTAAATGATTCTCAGGCTATGTCAGATGCAAAGCTTTGGCATGCACGCTTTGGTCATTTGAATTTTACTAGTTTGCTACGCTTGCAGAAATCTGAAATGGTGTCCTCTTTGCCCAAACTTGAGGCACTTAGAAAACATGTTTGTGAAGGCTATATTTTGGGCAAAATGCAGCATTCGTCCTTTCCAAAAGATGGTTCAGTTCGGACTACTCAAAAATTGTAGCTTGTACATAGTGATGTCTGTGGTCCTATGCAGACACCTTCTTTTGGGAATTATCTTGACTTTCATTGATGATTTTTCTAGGCATGCATGGGTATATCCATTGAAGGCAAAGTCCGAAGTGTTCATGTGCTTCAGGCAGTTTTTGGTTTTGGCTAAAAATCTGTCAGCATGTAAAATGGGCACCCTCCGTTCTGATCGAGGGGGGGAATATATGTCTTCTGATTTTAATGCATTTCTGGTTGAATGTGGGATAAAACACCAGTGTACAGTGCCATATACACCTCAACAAAATGGAGTTGCTGAACGAAAGAACAGATCACTCATGGAGATGGCGAGGTGTATGGTCAAGAGTTAGGCTTTACCACATAGTTTCTGGCTTGAGGCTGTCATGTGTGCAGCATATGTACTAAACAGGTGTCCCACTAAAGCGCTGAAGTCTATCACTCCATATGAGGCTTGGCATGATCGCAAGCCATCTATTGCTCATATGTGTGTTTTTGGTTGTTTGGCATATGCGTTAGTGCATGAACAACATCGCAAAAAATTAAATGATAAAGCAGTAAAATGTATTTTTTTTGGGTACAGTTCTGAAAGTAAAGGCTATCGTATGTATCATCCACAGATGAAACGCATTCTGGTTAGCCGTGATGTTGTTTTTGTGGAAGATGCTATTCAGCCATTGCTTTCATGTACTATCGAGACATCTGTTAGCTCCAAAGACATGGATGATACTTTGCTACCTCTTTTTAGACGTGGACAGTCTAGTGCTGGTCCCAATGAGGCAACTTCTCAGCCTTTGCAGGTTTCATGTGATGATGTAGATCATTCAATTTATGATGGAGATTTACATGATGCACTAGTTGATGAGAGAGTTGATATTGACCATGCAAAAACTATGTGAAAATGGCTAGTGCAAACTTTGCGTGACAGCAAATTACATGCACCTCTATCATATCGTACTCGTTCAGGCTCTCATAGTGCCTCGTTTGCATCAAATTGCTATGCTATGGTTGCATCTAGTCTCTATGATGAGAATGAGCCTGTTTCGTTTGATGAAGCACAAAATTCATAAAATTGGATGGCTGCTATGCAATCTGAATGTGATGCTATAATGAAGAATGGTACTTGGTCTTTATGTGACTTGCCTCCAGGCAAGAAGGCCATTGGCACTAAGTGGGTATACAAGCTGAAGCGTAAATCCGATGGTACAGTTGACAGGTATAAGGTTAGGCTTGTTGCAAAGGGTTATGCACAGGAAAGAGGCATTGATTTTGATGAGACCTTTGCACCTACATGTCGTATGACTATTGTTTGGAGCATCTGTGCACTTGCAGCTCATTATGGTTGAAATGTACATCAGTTGAACATTAAAACAACATTTCTGAATGGTGACGACTTGCATGAAAAAGTGTATGTTTTTCAGCCCCGTGGCTTTGTGCAGAAAGGGCATGAAAACCAGGTGTGTAGGTTAAAGAAGGCATTATATGGTTTAAAGCAAGCACCACATGCTTGGTATGAGAAGATGCATGCCTATCTGATTGCACATGGTTTTGAGAACAGTCCAATTGAAAGCACCTTATATGTTAAGCGTGCTAATGATGTGCTTCTGATCATTGTTGTCTATGTTGATGACATGCTTCTCACTGGTCCTATTGAGAAGCATATTATTGATTTTAAGGCTGATTTGCATGCCTCATTTGAGATGTCTTATTTGGGGCATTTGCATCACTATTTGGGCATTCAGTATATGCAAGTTGATGGTGGAATGGTTTTGTGTCAAACGAAATATATTGACACATTATTGTAGTGTTTTGGCCTTGAAGACTGTAAGCCTATTGCCACTCCTATGGAGACAGGTTTACGATTGAGTCTTCATGATGTTGGAGGTGCATTTGATGTTGTTCTCTATCAGCAAGTTGTTGGATGCTTGATTTACTTATGCATTACTCAGCCAGATATTCAGTTTGCTATCTCACAGATGAGCAGGTTTATGCATTGCCCATGAGTCAAGCATTGGCTGCGAGTTAAGCACATCTTTCCCTATTTGAGTGATACTCGACTACTTGGGTTGTTTTTTCCAAAGGGGGGATCACTACCACCAGATTTGCATGCTTTTTCTGACTCTGATTGGGTTGGTTGCTATGACACTCGTGTGTTCACTAGTGGCTTTTGCTTCATGCTTGGTAGCTCATGTATATCTTGGTTGAGCAAGAAGCAGCTTACTGTGCCCAGCTCTAGTTGTGAGGCTGAGTATAGGGCAGCTTTCACAGCGACTATTGAGTGTGTGTGGCTTAGACGCCTTATGGCTGATTTGGGTGTTGGTCAAACTTTTGCCACCACCATCTTCACTGATAGTCAGAGCGCATTGGCAGTTGTGAGGAACCATGTGTTCCATGCTCGCACCAAGCACATTGAGGTGCATTATCACTATGTCAGGGAGAGGTTCTCTGCTTGGGAGATCATCTTGGCATATGTGCCCACGCAAGAGAACATTGCAGACCTTTTCACGAAGGCTCTGCCTAGGGAGAAGTTTGAAGCTTTCCGCAAAGGTTTGGGCTTACTTCCTTTTGTGGAGTGATTTCCACATGGCTTGGCACTTCCTTATACATGAGTGCAAGCTCCTTGTTCGCCGCATCACTCCCAGGGGGTATTTGTTGATATATTTAGGTAGTGATGTGCGTGAACACACTAGGACTACCGGGGCACTTTTTTCCCTCTTTAGGAGGTTTTTCCCTCGGCTTGTATATACGCCTATTGCCCTAATGGGCTACTTATCTTTGTACATTCTCTAATAATACATTCAATATTGTGTGTTGTGCTCCAAGCTTCTTCTTCTTCCTTGTGTTGTTAGCGTGCTTCCGTAGACATCTAACTCCAACAAGCACCCCCTGTCGAATTTCTCCAAGGCTTACGACTAAGGTGGCGACCAAGGCATAGACCTTGGCATACCTTGTCATCCGAGTCACCAAAGTCACCATTGACACTGTTGGCTACACGCGAGGGAGGACCTCAATGATCAAGGAAGATAGAGGTTCCCGATACATCCTGGGAGCTCACCCATCCCAGTACTGTTCCCCCCAGAGCTCGCTTAACCGTGGCAATCTCTTGCCACTAAGCTACACTCTTGTGGTGTTTGAAGAAGGGGAAAGACTAAGGTTAACATTACCTTGAACATGTTTTGGACCCTCAAAGCTTCATTCTTTGCTTTCAAAGCCTATTTTTGAAGCATTTTTGGGTTGTCTTTTGGAGCCATTTTGGAGTACTTTTGCACATAGTTCTCTTCACACAGGTCGAAGAACATCAAGAAGAGTGTTCTTTGTGCTTCCGCGACAATAAATATCAACATTTGGGGCTGTTTTTTTCAGCCTCACTCGGAAAATTACAGGTTTCTCGAAAGGTTTTTAGTTTTGGTGGGAGCAGCCACTGCAAATTTATGCAGTTTTTTTCAGCCTAAAACATCATAGTTGACAGACACTTGCAAGTGTTGTTGGCTAGCTTTTGGGTTGTGCATTCAGCCTTTTAGTGTCATTTTACTGCAAATGTTTTTGCATAAAGCCTTTTACGTTTGATAAAGAGGGTTTTGGTGAGGTTTTCTTAACTAGGAGACACCCAGATGTTGGTTTCTCTTCGGTGATGCAGGTGGAAGACGTACCCAACCTCTCCATAGGAGATGTATGATAGTTGTTCATAGGTGCTTGATAAACCTAGTTGGCTTCTATTGGGTAACTGATTATATGCAATGGAGTTAGTGATTCACAATGCAGGTAAACATGTTAGTACTTGCAGTTTTATGATATTTTGACATTGTTCATATGCTCATTTTGTAGAGGATACTCTGGAAACTTTTTCTAGATTTTTGGTTTAGTCAACTATACAATGGTCGATTTACTCCTTGATACACTTATTCATTCGTGTTTGGACTCTTCTAGCTCCATTATCATTCTATTCAGTTCTCTACCATCATGGCATCAGAGATCTCAGGCACACCTGGTGGATAAGGGTCTAGTGCCAGTGTTCTGAGGAGGAGCTATAACTTGCAAGGCAAAGACCATTTTGAGATCCAAAAATTTGATGGCACAAACTTTGCTCTATGGAAGAATCAGATTAAAGATGTGCTGATTCAAAGGAGGCAATAGAAGCCACTAAATGGAATTTCAATGAAGCCTGCTAACATGGACGAAGATGATTGGGATGAGTTAGATGAAACGGCCAAGTCTACCATTTGCTTGCACCTGGAAGATAATGTTTACTTTACAGTATTAGACTGTGAAATTGCAAAGGAGCTTTGCAAGAAGTTACGCAATACATATGAAAAAGATACGGCATCAAATAAAGTGTATCTGATGAGAAAATTAGATGACCTTCACATGAAGGACATAGATAGTGTTGTTGCTCATCTAAATGAGTTTGATGCTATATTCTCCCAATTATATGGGTAACGAATGAAAGCAGTATTGTTGCTATGCACCCTGCCGTCATCATGGGATACCTTTCGCACAGCTATTAGCAATAGTGCACCTGGTGGTAAACTTGTCTATGAGGACATACGTGGAGCACTCTTGAGTGAGGAGATTTGTAGAAAATATATGGTTGGCACTCAGAGTGGAGATGCATATAATGTTCATAATTCTTACCAAGGAAAGAATCAGCAATGTGGTAGGAGCAAGAACAAGGAAAAGAATGGTCAATGGAATAAGAGTAGAAGTAAATCAAGGAAGAGGGATATCGAATGTCATTATTGTCATAAGAAAGGACATATGAAGAAAGATTGTTATGCATTAAAGAATGCTAAAGATAAAGGACAGAATGTTGATGGGCATGTTAAACAATTACCTACACCATCTACTTCGACTGTGAAGATTGAAGAAATTAATGCTATTTCTGATTATGTGGATGTGTTGACGTTTGATGGTACTGTGCCAACGGAGGCTCTTATGGCATATTCTCTTTCCCACATGTGGTTGCTAGATTTGGGTGCTTCTTTCCATGTGACACCACACAAAGAATGGTTCTCTAATTATGCAGCAAAGTCTCTTGGGACCATTAGACTTGGTGACTCTTACCAATGTGACATTGTGGGGATTGGAGATGTGGTTCTACAGTTCATCGATGGTTCAAAATTTACTATGCATAATGTACACCATGTACCTCAGTTATCACGTAGTTTGATGTCAATTGATCAACTTGATGACCTTGGTTACAAGATGGTCACATGAATTCAACCTTTTTTGTCAGTCTAGAGGGATTTGTAGAGAGTTTATAGCTCCTTATACCCCTGTACAGAATGATGTAGGTGAAAGGATGAATAGAACTATTCAAGATAGATTAATTTCTATGTTGTATCATGAAAACCTCTCACAAGGCTTTTAGGCAGAAGCAATATTGACCGCAATTCATGTGATTAACATTTCACCTATTACTGCCAAAGGTCTGAAATTGGTACAAGAGTTATCGATAGGGAAGCCACCATATTATGATCATCTTTGAGTTTTTGGGTGTGAAGCATATATTCATATACCCAAGAATCTTAGACAAAAGTTGGACCATAAGTCAAAGAAATGCATTTTTCTTGGATATGGTCAAGAAGGACAATTTGGATATCGCTTATGGGATCCTGAAGCACAGCTAGTGATCAGAAGTAGTGATGTCATTTTCAATGAGTCAAAGATGCATAAATAACCCATTAAGGAGGTTGAAGTGAGAAGAGTGGTATTTTAGGACTCTAGTCCTCCGGTTAGCATGCATTAAAATGCTACACATAGGGATGTTCAACAAAACGTCCAATCAGATCGGTTTGCACATGTTCCTGTTCAGCAACCATTGAGATGCTCTGCACGTGTCTCACATCCACTTGATAGATATGTTCCAGGTTTAGATTTTGTTATGCTAACAGATGCCGGTGAGCCTTCTTGCTACAAAGAGGCTATGTAGACAGAGGATCATGTCAAGTGGGTGCCATGAAGAGTGAGTTGGATTCTATTCACAAGAATGGTACTTGGGATTTAGTTCCTTTTCCAAAGGGCACGAAAGCTTTACCATGTAAATGGGTATATAAGCTAAAATTCACATCAGATAGTGCTTCTCCAAAGTATAAAGCACGACTTGTTGCAAAGGGTTTTACGCAACAACATGGTGTTGATTTTGAGGAAATCTTCTCTCCAGTGGTCAAGATGACTACCTTGTGCATGTTGCTTGGATTTGTTGCAATGAAGGACTTAGAGCTAGTCCAAATGGATGTGAAAACTGCTTTCTTGCATGGAGATCTTACAGATGAGATCTATATGGAACAACCAAAGGGTTATGTAGTTCTTGGTAAGGAAAGTCAAGTTTGTGTTGATATATTTAGGTAGTGATATTTGTGAACACACTAGGACCACCGAGGCACTTTTTTCCCTCTTTAAGAGGTTCCCCCCCCCCTTGTATATACGCCCATTGCCCTAATGGGATACTTATCTTTGTACATTCTCTAGTAATACATTCAGTATTGTGTGTTGTGCTCCAAGCTTCTTCTTCTTCCTTGTGTTGTTGGTGTGCTTCCACAAATGTCTAACTCCAACAATTGGTTGCAGTCTCGAAATCGCACGAATTTTGGTGAGCATACTCAGCGTGTTTTCGAGATCAAAACTGCTTCACTCTGTGGTGGCAAAATCACGATCTGAGCTCATTTCGGCCTCCGAACGCACTATCATAGTGCTTATGCAGGCTATTTTGTCTTTTTGTGCCAAAAGTATATACCAGTTTTGGTTTGCCAGTATAAGCACCTTGAAGTCTGCATCAAGGTATTTTAGTCACCAGCCATGGCTGAAAGCAGTGATGTATTCTGTATGTTGGCTGTTGAGGATAAGTTGGATGGTACCAACTACCCGTTATGGGCTTATATGATGCAACATGTATTGGTTGCAAAAAGACTGTGGAACATTGTGCAAGGGTTGAAAGATGTCCTATCACACCTGCAATACAACTGCAGGTATTGTAGCTGATGCAAAAGGTGTTGAAGATGATGATATTCTGCATATTCATTTTTGTGCTGCGATTTTTGCTGCACCTACTGCAAAGAAGATTTGTTGGGATGGAAGAGATGCCCAGGCACATGCATTGATAGCTTTATCTGTCAAACGTGCCATTATACCTCACATACGCTCTTGCAAAGCAGCTAAGGATGCTTGGGATACTCTTACCACATTGTACCAAGCTAGGAATGAGGCTCGTGTTGCTTACCTCCGAAAACAATTGGAGAGTGAGCACATGAATGAAGGTGATTCTATGGACAGTTTTCTAACAAAGATCAAAGACTTGAAGGAGCAATTGATTTCTACTGATGAGGTTATACCATATAGCTCACTTCTGTAGACCGTTCTAAATGGTCTTCTTGATTCATATCAGAGTTTTGCTTCTACTCTTCGGTTGATGATGAAAGGCAATCCAAATGCCTTGTCATTTGAGGAGTTAGTCTCTGTTCTCTTGCAGGAAGATCAGTCCATGTAGAACAGGTCCATTATGTGTGTTGTAGATCAAGCTTTCCTGGCTAGTCAGAAGGGCAAAGGAAAATGGAGCTCTTCTACTAGTAAGGAGAAATCTGCAAATGCTGCACATTCGAATAACCAAGATAAAGATGAGAAAAAATCAAAAAAGCAGAAATTGTTTTGCAAGTACTGTAAAGGGAATGATCATATCATAAAGAACTGTCCAAAGAGGCAAAGAAGAAAGAGGCAAAGAAGAAAGAGGCTAGAATGGTTGTTGCAGAAGCCTCTACACCAAAAACGGAGTCTGCTAATCTTGTGCAGGAAGAAGAATGGGTGTTTACTACTGTTTGCAGTTTTGACCCATCCTCTCATGAGCAGTGCATGCCTGTAGTAGACTCAGATGTTTGATACTTTGACAGTGGAGTGACCAAACATATTACTTCATAGCGCAGTTTCTTCTCTTCACTCGAGCATGCCCCTACAGGGAATACTGTTACATGTGCCAACAACTCCTCCTATCCTGTTATGGGAGTTGGTAAGATCATTTTGACTACTGCTGATGGTAGTTCTTTCACTTCATCAGATGCTTTGTTTGTGCCAGGGATCAAGAGAAATCTGTTATCTGTTTTTGCATTAGCCAAGATTCGCTTGGTTGTGAAATTTGTTGATGACAGATGTACAGTTCATGATCTGTCCAATGGCAACGTGATCATTGCTTCTAGCATTTTATGTCGTGGGATGTGTAAGCTCATAGACTATGAAAGATCTATAAATGATTGGTAATGTGCAGTACATGATTCTTAGGCTATGTTAGATGCAAAGCTTTGGCATGCACGCTTTGGTCATCTGAATTTTGCTAGTTTGCTATGCCTGTAGAAATCTGAAATGGTGTCCTCTTTGCCCAAACTTGAGGCATCTAGAAAACATGTTTGTGAAGGCTGTATTTTTGGCAAAATGTAGCGTTCCTCCTTTCCAAAAGATGGTTCGGTTCGGGCTACTCAGAAATTGCAGCTTGTACATAGTGATGTCTATGGTCGTATGCAGACACCTTCTTTTGGAAATTATCTTTACTTTGTGACTTTCATCGATGATTTTTCCAGGCATGCATGGGTATATCCATTGAAGGCAAATTCCAAAGTGTGCATGTGCTTCAAACAGTTTTTGGTTTTGGATGAAAATCTGTCAGCATGTAAAATTGGCACCCTCCGTTTTGATCGAGGGGGGGAATATATGTCTTTTGATTTTAATGAATTTCTGGCTGAATGTGGGATAAAACACCAGTGTACAATGCTGTATACACCTCAATAGAATGGAGTTTCTGAATGAAAGAACAGGTCACTCATGGAGATGGCAAGGTGTATGGTCAAGAGTCAGGCTTTACCACATACTTTCTGGCTTGAGGCTGTGATGTGTGCAGCATATGTACTTAATAGGTGTCCCACTAAAGCGCTGCACTGTATCACTCCATATGAGGCTTGGCATGATCGCAAGCCATTTGTTGCACATCTGCGTGTTTTTGGTTATTTGGCATATGCATTAGTGCCTGAACAACATCGTAGAAAATTGGATGATAAAGATGTATTTTTGTTGGGTACAGTTCTGAAAGTAAAGGCTATCGTCTGTATCATCCACAAACTAAACGCATTTTGGTTAGCCGTGATGTTTTTGTGGAAGATGCTATTCAGGCATTGCTTTCATGTACTAAGGAGACATCTATTAGCTCCAAAGACATGTAAGATACTTTGCTGCCTCTTTTTACAAGTGGACAGTGTAGTGCTAGTCCTAATGAGGCAACTTCTCAGCCTTTGCAGGTTTCATGTGATGATGCAGATCATCCCATTTCTAATGCAGATTTACATGATGCACTTGTTGATGAGAGAGCTAATATTGATGAGGCAAAAACTATGCCAAAATGGTAGGTGCAGACTTTCTATGACTCATATCATACTCGATCAAGCTCTCATAGTGCCTCTTTTGCATCAGATCTCTATGCTATGTGTTGCTCTAGCACAATGGTGAGAACCACGTTAAGAAGCTCCACCTCCTTAATGTCAATCCGCGGAAGAGATAGGAGTGATATGAAGATCGTGAACGTGAGATGAAGTGAGAGTGAAGGTGAGAAGCATAGAGATGCACACACACATACACACACACTATGAAGAGACAAGCAAGACACAATGGAAGGTAAGAAATCAACTCTATTACTCAAGAACACTCTTACAAGCTCAAAATAGCTCTAAGCTCTTCTCTACTCAAACAAGCTAACCCCAAAAATGAGCTCTCTAGCTCTTTTTATAGTTTCTAGACTAGTTTTGACCGGTTTCACATCTAGTGACCGGCATAGTTAAAAAATAGGTCCTATTTGAAAGGGTAAACGGTGTCTAAAAATAACGAAAATTGCTATGCGCATTCTACCTAAGCTCCTCAAGCTCAAGGACTCCTCGGCTTGCACAAAATGGAGCTATGGATTACAAAATGGGGTTTTTTATGTTACATATGTTACAATAGTGATAAAAATCACTATTGGAGGTTTTTGAAAAGTATTTTTAAAACATGATTCTTTGAAAAAAGATTCGAATGGCTCCCTGCTCCGTCTTTACATACTTCCGCGTCTTCTATGCCTCTGGCTGCTTCCAGCACCCCCCTCCCTCTCGCTTGTGTCGTCCCTGACAGAACCTTGTTGTGAGGTCTGCCGGATATAGTTCTGTATGAGGTCTTGAGCGAGGGTGTGCTTGGAGATACGAATGCCTCGGGCCAGATCTACCTCGAGTTTCTCCCAATCTATTGGTTGCGGTTCATCTGATGGCGGGAGGTTATAGTGTGTGGAATAGACCATTCGTTCACAGGCAAATAAGTGTAATAAATGTGTAGGCCTTCTTATGAATACCTCTGAATGGTATTCCCAGAAGCCGATTGTGAACATCTCTTCGAACATCTGCTTGTAGCACGCCGGTAGGTACTTTATTCTGCAATGCCAGGCATAACACACCCGTAGCGATGGCGTTGTACTCATATCATATACCAGATCAAAATTGCCATGCTCAAAGCCCGGGGTGTTTACATGAGGTGCCTTGACGCGTCGGAAGACTTTAAAAACCATTTGCATCATGTCAAAGATTTTGACAGTCATGTGCGCCGCTATATCGTCCATATGCTTTAATCTAGGGAGCCAGTGGCGAATTGTAGCCATCATGTAGCCTACAGTTGGTAACTCGATGGGTGGCTTAAAATAGGGGTAATTCAACCAGTCTTGGCACTGCTTATTGTTTTGTACCTTAATAGCAAAGGCTGTCCAGGAGCGGCGTCGTAGTACTGGTCCCCAACACGGGTTGTACTTCAAATGCAAAGGTGCCTTTACCCATGTACTCATCATTTCTGGATACTTCTGTAGTAAATCTTTGCGCCACTCTGGTTGATAGATCTCTCCTTGCTATGCATCAAGTGGCAAATCGTCCTCTTCGAATTGAGTCGCATGCGATGGTTTCTTACCGGTTTCTTTCTCAATGGCTAACTGGTATTCGGCCATTAACATAAAATATGGTTTATACTGTAGCTCATGCCCAGATATGTATCATCGAGGGGCCAAATGAGCAAAGAATGGAGACTGTAAAATTCTTTCTTCTATCATCACCATGGCATGTAATTGTGCCTCTACTCTAGCTGAGTGTGTTGTCCCAAGTTCTTCAATTGTCTTCATCCACGCGGGGGTCGGGAGTTCGTAAGTCATCTGGCCTTCGGTCGTGACGCGTCCGCCTGGGATGGGTTGTGGCTCGTACACCTCTTCAAACGTTTCCTCCACCGGGATGGTGACAGTTTCTTCCTCAGCTGGTAGCTCAGGTGGGGAATCTGGCCTTGGTGGTGCTTCATATACTGCAATCCTTGATTCAAGGTTTGATACCTGGGCCCGTAATGCGTTGAGTTCCTCTAAGATGTCAGGAGAGGGGTCCACAGGTGCTGGTATGTCTTGGTTTGCCGGTGCTCGTAACTGGAGTAATTTATGATCGTCTTTGAGTTTTTGTAACTCCTCGTTCATGCGATCGTATTCATCAGTCTTACATGATCCTCTACCAGCATCTTCATTGATTCTAAGGGAATGGCTTTGAACCGACTAGGACTCAAAGGTTGGTCTGGGTGGTCGAGAGCTGCTTCTAAGTTCTCTCGGTTCTGATCCTGTAAGCGCTGGTTTTCTTCCTTTGCTGCTACTAGATGTCTTCTGAGTAAGCCCATGTTTCGTGTTAGCGTTGCATTGCGGACTGTCTGGGATCTTAATAAGTTATCCAGGTCAGCAGTGGCTTCCTTGGTCTTTTCGTCGCTTTCTAGTTCTAACTTATGATAGGCCTCTCGTAATTCTTGGTATCGGCTATTCAGTGAGGCATTCTCAAGAGATAATAAATTAAGCTGCGACTGTAAGTCAGTGGTTGTCCTCTGCAGCTGCTGATAATTATCGCCAAGAGATGTGAACTCATCTCTTACTTGCGTCATACACATGAACATCTGTCGAAATGCATTATCTACAGTGGGTGATAGTATTAATGGGGTGCTAAATGAAGATGCAGTGGATGTAGATGCAAAGGGAACGGGGAATGGGGGTGGGAAGGTGGATGCTGTGGTGATTGTGGAAAATTGTGAGGTTCCTAAATATGTTTGTGCCGTGAGTGAAGTGAGTGATGGTGCAGTGGGTGGTGAGATGTCCATGTCATTGGACGTGTCCAGTGTGGTGACTGTGAATATGGGTGTGACTGTGGGTGCTTGTGTTGGTGTAAATACGGGATTTACAAAGGTTGAGGAGTAGTCTACAGGGGGACTAGCTGGTGCAGCTGGGTGAAAAGGGGAAAGAGGGGTTACAGTGGGTCGGGGAGGTGAGACTGGGGAGAAGGTTAATGGCAGTGGGAATGGGAAAAGGGGTCTTGGAGTTGTGGGGAAGGATGGAAAAGCTGGATGGAGGAATGGGTTGAATGGAAAGGTGGATGTGTGGGGGGGTAGACTAGGTCTAGTGGGTGCGGGAAGTGTGGGGTTAGTGGTCGTAAAGACGATTTCTGCTACGCCACCGGCGAATAAAGATGTTGTTCTGGGGGAAGGAGGGTGAATAGGGGAGGCTGGAGGGATGGGCGGTGATGGAGGAGCGGTTGGGGTGGTCGGTACTTCAGTGACTACTAAGGTATGTACAGTTGTAGCGCGGGGTGGGGAATCTACAAGGATGGTTTCTACTGCCAACGAACTTTCGAGGACGAGGCGTGCCTCCCTGGCTTGTTCTGAAGACTGTGCTCCTGTTGGTACTTTAATGTATTCGCCGGGCTTGGAAAGTAGTCGTACTCTGCGGGGGTCAAACTGTGGTAGTGGCTTTCTTTGCAAGTACCTAAGGGCTTCGTTGGAGCCTACTGATTTGACTAACTCTCGGAATCCTTTGATGTATGTGTCTTCGAATCCGCCTGTGACAAGTTCCTGTTCTATTATTGCTTGACTCTCTTCCTCAGTCAGCTTTTTGCGTGCCCAAACTTTTTCCATAGTTCTATACAACTTCTTAATAGCCAGTGTGTAAGCTGCTGCTTCACAAGTTTCATCTTCATGGGTACTTGTATCACCATGTGTGTCTGTTTGTTGGCCTTGGCCATCTGTCTGTTCATGCTCTTGGGATTCGTGAGTGCCCTGGCTGGCTTTGTCATCGCCTTCGTCGTCATCGGTTGCTGTTCTTTCGTCATCAGAGCTAGACACAATCTGTCCTTGTGGCTGATCCCGGGGTGTGGTGGGATAGCTAGGCCTTTCATATTCGTGAGAAAATATTTGTCCTTCTGAAAATTGGAACTCATTGGAGAATGCATCGGGCATTTCAAAATCGAACGTTGTGTTCAGTGGCGCTGCTTGTTGTGCTTCTAAATGGGGTATTGGAAAAGAGAACGCTTCCGCACCAATAGTGGTGGGAAGTTCCGCTGCTGTGGTGATACGTTCTGGGGTTGTGTCTGCTTGAGGTGCAACAGTATTGGTGGTGCCCTCCGTTACCACTGGTCTTGATAATCTGATACGAATAGGTTGTACTGTGGGAGTGGCTGCTGTCGGTGACTGCTCTGGAGATGGTTGTGGTGAGGGTGATTCTGGGACTTGTAGGCACGGGATAGTGCCTCTCATCCACTTTTCGGCTCTGCCTTTGCTAGCCTTTCTAGATTTCTTTGTGGTTCCTTTAAATGCCTTCAGCTCCTCACTGGTCATGGCGCGCTCTATGGGTAAATCATATGCCAAACACATATATATAATCCTTGTAAGTGCACAACACCCATTGATGACTTTCTTTTGTTCCTATCTATGTTGTGCCAAATAGAGTTGATCAATTATCCAGCTAGCTAGATCAACCGTCTGGGGTCCAGTACATGCTAAGTATAAGCCAAACCAGATTCTTTTGTGGGGCATGGTAAAACGATCTTGAGCTGGGAAAGCAAAATGCTGCATGCATATCCGCAATGGCTTGGAGAGCTCAGGGGTTATAGCTGAAATATCCTCCCACTTAGTTACATCACCACGTTTCATTGGCTCTGGAACTAGCCGTTCTCGTTCCGTAGGAGTGTGTGTTCCATGTATTTTGAGAGTTGCGCGAATTAAATCTTTAGACAGATAAAACCTTCTGAATGGAGGGTCATTTACCAAGGATGGTAACATGAATGTGCCGGGTAGATCCTTGTTCTCTGAAGCCGTCAAGGTGGTTACTAAGTAAAAGCATCTGTAAAAGTCGGGTTTAGGCAGAGGGTCACTAAAATATTCTGTAAATCCCGCTCGTGCCCAAACGTGCGTTAAATCTTGTGTATTCTGTAGTCCTTCAAATTCTCTTGAAAAGAACTGGTACTTGGCCCATGTGCGATAATCAAATGCCAAATTGGCCTCAAATTTGAAATCAGCATCTACTAATGGTCCTGCTAGGCCTTGAAACCAGTGAGAATTACAATGAATCTTCTCAGTATATCCTCTAGGAGGATCGTCGATTGGCATGGGTCCTGGAAAACCTTGAAACTCTGGTGGTTGCATCGTCGGATGAGATTCCGCGAGTAATTCTCCAATATTGGCCATTGGTAACTGGGGCCAGCTTCTGATGGTCCTCCTTCCGTTTGCATGATGACTGATGAGCTAATGGAAAGATCTGCTACAAAAGATTAGCACATTAGTATGGAAATTAATTATGATCCCATTAAGGTGAGACCGCAATCCCTTTCCATAACCGATGTGTAACCCGTGTAGCCAGGTGTTGTGAAGTGATTGATGCTATGTTTTTTTGCAAAACTAATGCAGGTCTCTAGACACCTACGTGGTCAGATTATGCATACATTTCTTGATGAGCTTTTATTATGCATGATGTGGGGTTTTGGTGTATGAATTCATACAAGGTTTGGTTGAGGGTGAATTATTACAAGGGTGGGGTTTAAACGGGGTGGGAGAATTGTTAGATAAGGGGGTACAAGAAGACGTCTGAATACATTTCGGTATCCATTTCCTAAGAGTCTTTGAGTGGATGGTGTGTTTGTTCTGAGGGACAAAAGATGGTATCGTATGTGGTGTTATTGAAGGGTGAAGAGATTTTGGCGGAGGGTATAATACACGACTTGAAGGTTGAGCTATAATACATGGTTTGGGTACCCAAATCTGCGTGGGTGTTTGTCGGTTTGTGAGGTACTTCTTGGCGATCCAGATTTGTCGAATATTCGTAATCGTAAAAGAAGGTTGAGGAGATCTTGGATACTGTCTCTGCTTCTGCTGAAACTTCTTTTTGACACTGTCTGTGTTGCTGAAATCCGTTGGTGATTTCTGTCCTTTTGGCACCCATATTTGTCTCGTGCCACTTGTTCTGTGATGTTGATACTGCTGCTTTCTCTGCCTTGTCTGGTGGTGTCGTCGGTCTGGGTTCCTCTGTTGTGGTTGACTCCTTCGTGGTTGGGTTTGAGAGGTCCATTGGACGCTCTGCTTTGGAAAAGAAGGGAGATCCAACACTTGCGTGACCTGCCCATTAGGAAGTGATTCGTTCTTTATCTTTAATCTAGGCCAGTCCGCAGTAAGTGTGGAAGGATGGGCACCGCAGGGTGTTTTGCCCATGTGTCCACTGATTGTGTCCATCTGCCCTAGCGGTTGGGTAATTGCCCCTTCTAGTTTGTAGGAAGCCCTAGGAAAAATCTCCTAACGTCCTTCTAATTGACAACTGTCTATAGCCAAGCCCGAGTGGGTTGGTGTAGATGTAACGTGACTGATCTGGCCAAAGATCTTCCGGTCTTCCGTCGCATGCATTTCATAGGGTCTATGGCTACAAACCTCAGTCAAAATGCCGTTAGGGAAGTCAAGCGGTATCACTCGCTTCTGTTCTAAGGTTCCAATCTATAAGGAGCCTTGTCTAAGATTTAGGTCCACTGAGTGATTGTATAGCCAATCTTGGCCAAGGATTAGGGGTTCTATCAGGTCGTCATCATGGCACACTAGTAGCTTCGCTGTCATAGTCACATCCTTAATGAGGATAGGAAGGTCCACCTCGCCCATGCAAGGGGTTTCCATGCCTCCTAGCCCTATGAGGTATGCCTCAATTGGTCGCATTTCTATTCCTGAATCCTTATAGTGGGACCATCTAATCGCGCTAGTCGCAGCACCTGAGTCAATTAAAGCCCTGAGCTCTTGGCAAGGGTTGCCGTGCTCTAGCCTGACTGTAATGAATGGTCTCCTGTCCACTATGCTAGGATGAGTGGTTGACTTTACTTGGCACATGGCCATGGGATATATGGGTGTTGTTTCCAGATGATTATAAAGTTCTCTCCCTAGTCCTTGTCTTCTTAACTTCATGCGTTTAATGCGTTCTATAGCTTCTGCCTGAGCTTCCGCTCATATTCTATTTTCTTCCTCCTTACGCTTCTTTGCCAACGTGAGTCGTCTAAGCATATCCTCAGTAAGAGGTTCCTGATATAACTTGACTCTACAGCCACTAATGTAATTAGGCATTATGTCTCCTTCTAAGGTGGCTAACTGTACTGCTCCACTTGTCGAGAGTCTGTTAATGATCATAGGTCCATAACCTCGCTTTTCTAACTTCCGTGCGTGTTGCTTTAGCATATATACTAGAACTAAATCTCCTTCTTTTAGGCCTTTATCTTTCACATGTGCATCAAAATATGCTTTCTGTCGCTTCTTAGTTGCATATATTCCTGCTGCTGCCTTTAGCCTGGTTTCTCCTAATCGTTCCAAGTCCATTATTCTCGCTGATAATTCATGGCCGGTCCACTGATGTTCTTGTGCAACCTTAAGGGTCGGTATCAAGAAGTCCAAAGGAAGCACAGCATTCTGACCAAAAACCATCTGAAAGGGAGTTGCATTGAGTACGGTCTTGTAGGCCACTCGATATGCCCAAACAGCGTGGTGTAACTGTTTGTCCCAATCTGAACATTTGTTGTTCACGAGTTTTCTCAGTACGGTACAAAGGATCTTATTAGTGCTTTCAGCCTGACCATTGGCCTGAGGATGATATGGTGCGGATTTCTTGTGAATCACCATAAAATCCTGTAACAAATATTCAATGACTTGGTTTAGAAAGTGAGTTCCGCGATCGCTCACTAACTCTATAGGCAATCCATATCTTGTAAAGACATTTTCAAATAAGAATTTTGCAGTTGTGTGTGCATCATTCTTTTTTGTGGCTTTTGCCTCTACCCATTTGGTAAGACAATCGGTGGCAACAATAATGTATTCAGCATGTGTACCTTTTGCAGGGGGGTTAATGGGTCCTACAAAGTCTCTACCCCACTTAGAAAATGCACGTCCACCCATCATGGGTTTCAATGGAATTTCATCTCTGCGAGTAGGAAACTGAGTTCTTTGGCACACATCACATCTCCTAACATAGGTATGAGCATCCATGTGAAGAGTGGGCCACCATAATCCTGCAAAGAGGATGGCTTTGATTATCCTATCTGGTCCAAAATGACCTCCTGCAACACCTTGGTGTGCAGTCTCTAGTATGCTCAGATACTCGCTTTCATGAACACATTGTCTTAGATATCCATCTCGTCCTCTTTTGTATAGATTATCGCTAATAAGTGAATAGTCTTGAGCTTCCTGCTCCAGACTGCGTTGTCGAGCTAAGGTCATTCCTTGAGGGAATGTCTTCGTTCTCAAGTATGTCACTAAAGGTTCACTCCAGTCTGGTGTGAGAGACACGTGATATAATGTAGCATGCTCTACTGGTGGTCTTCCACAACAAACATGGCATTCTTTACACAACTTGTAGACATCTGCTTCCATCGAAGGCCAATATACTCCTAGTCTATGCAGAGTCTGTAGTGTTCGATGTTTCGAATGATGTTGCTTTAATGCACCTACGTGTGCTAATTGCAACCAATTTGCATGTTCTGATTCATCTACACAACAAGCAAGAATCTTTTGATTATCCTGTTTATATATGCTTCCTGCTATGATTTGATATCTCTGAGACTTGGTAATCTCTCCTTCGTTGATCCTTATCCTAGGATTCTTGGGTCCGTATGTCAGAATAGGGACTATAGATTTAGCCCATTCTGGTGCTATCTCAAGTTAAACAAGTATGCATCTGGTAGATCATCCACTACTCCTTGAGGAGCTTCTCCTGAGGTTAATCTTGAAAGGTGATCAGCTCTGAGATGTGTCTTTCCTTTCCTGACTACTACTTCAAAATCGTACTCCATGAGTAATAGAAACCAACGTATTAGTCGTCCTGTGTTACATGGCATGTTGACTAAGTACAGTAATGCTTGATGATCTGTAAAGAATTTGAACTTGTTTGCCAACAAATAGTGTCTGAACTTCTTTACTGCGTAGATCATTCCTAATCCTTCTCGTTCCGTAGTGGTGTAATTTCTTTCTGCTGCGTTCAATTGTCTGCTCGCGTAAGCTATGGGGAGATCTATGTTACCTTCATTCGTGGGTTGTGCTAACACACATCCTATGGCGTAATTGGATGCATCCACATGCACATGGAATGGCTTACTCCAATCTGGGGTTGTCAATATAGGTGTTGAGCACAAACGTCGTTTGAGTTCGTTGAATGAATTCTCACATTCATCTGTCCATTCAAAATTGGTTAAAAGAGAGTACAATGGCTTGGCTATGATTGCATACATGTGTATGAATCTCCTATAATAGCCGCAATGACCCATAAAGGCTTGTACCTCTTTGATGTTCGTCAGCCTAGGTAGATCTGCAATTACCTTCACTTTTTCCTCATCCGTAGAGATTCCATTTTTTGACACAATGTGTCCTAGAATTTTGCCTTGTCTGACCATGAAAACGCATTTTTCTGGGTTCAAACAAACTTGATATTCTCAACATTTGTCAAATATTTGCCTTAACTTTGGGATATGCGTCTGCCTGATATTAGAATGAGCACATATGTCATCGACATATACTTCCAAACTCTTGCGTAGGAATTCCTTAAAAACATGACACATGAGTCGCTGGAAAGTAGCGGGTGCATTTGTTAAGCCAAATGGCATTACACGAAATGCAAATATGCCCCATTCGGTGGCAAATGCCGTCTTGTGTTGGTCCTCTGGAGCAATGGCTACTTGATTATAGCCTGAAAAACCATCAAGGAAGCTGTAAACTTCTTTGCCCGCAACTCTTTCCAATAAGTGTTCCGTGATAGGAAGAGGATAACTGTCTCTAATCGTGGCGGCATTAACTTTTTTAAGGTTAATACACACACGCAATTTTCCATTCTTCTTGGGCACTACCACAATGGGAGATACCCATTCGGTATGCTCAATTTCGTAAATGAATCCTGCTTCTATCAAACGATCTATCTCCTCTTTAATCTTTGCAGCGTAGTTATCATTGTATGTGTACGGTTTCTGTTTTGTCGGCTTTGCATCTGTAGTCATAGGGATTCTATGAGAACATATATCTGGATCTACTCCTTTCAAATCTTTGTAACTCCAAGCGAACACATCTCTATATTCGCGCAATAGGGCCACTAATTCTTCTTCTTCTTCCTTCGTCAAATCATGCCCTATGTATGTACATTTCTCTTCTTCTCCTTCTATGGCAACTATTATTTTCTTGGTTTTCTCTCGGTTATCATATACTTGTCCGTCATTCGCCTTTCTATTAGGCATTCGTACCATGATTCTTCTATCTTCGATTTCATATTTCTTGAAGTTCTCGGGTACTTCAAACAAGGATTCTTCTTTTTCTGACATGGTTTCTTTCTTCTTTCTTTTCTTGCCTTCACTCTTGTTAGTCACTTGAGTGGCTATTCTCACATCATTCATAACTTCTTCCTGTTTCTGAGGGATAGTTTCCACTTCGTAAAAATATTCTTCCTCTGATGCAAAAGGTGGGTCCATGATAATAGATTCTAAATCGAAATCACTTGCATCCTCAAATGCATCAGTGTTCGGTTCACATTCTTCTAAAATTGCATCGCACATGATTGGATCTATCGTGAAAACTGAGATGTCATAGCCATCCTCGTCACAGTGGGGTGTCCATTGTTCTTCATTGATGGCTACATCCATGGTTGCTAGGATTTCTGCCCAACCATGGGGTTCGAATTCTTCATCTGGAAATACTACAGGTGCGTAAGCTGGATCTTGAAGGGTTCGTGGATGTTGCTCTGCACCTAAGGTCCTGGCTTCTAACCTTTCTTCCTCTTGTTTGGCTACCTTACACATCCATAAATGAGTAGCCTCATGCAACCATGAGGGGTCTGATTCTACTGAGTGCACGGATTCCGTCTCTACCTGAGTCTTATGGATGGTATTCCATTGTATTGGGGGTACGTCTCGATGTGAATAGTCTTTAAGATTGAATCACTCCTAAATGTTGCAAGTACAAAGAATTAGTTCCCCAATCTTGTACGATTTGCAACTGACGCATGAATGGTCGTCCCAATATCATCTCATAAGCATGATTTTTTGCAAAATCACAAATGGCGAAAGTATGCTCAAATTCTACACCACAAATGGTGAGAGATATTCCTTCTAGTAAGCCTAATGGTTTTTCTATGTGTCCGTCAGCCATTTGTAGCTTCATCCTGGTGGGTCTTAATGCTGGCTTACCCCAACGTTTCCATAAAGCGGTGGTAGCTATGGCTACTCCGGCTCCTGAATCTAAGATGGCTTTCGTGGTGTAGCCCTGATGGGTTATCGGAAGATAAGTGTTACCTTCCTCTCCTTCGCTTACATTTCCGATCTTTTCTACGGGTATCTTTGGTACCTTATTTTGTGATCCGATTTGTGAGGGAGTAGTAGCAAGCTCGGGGAATTGATTTGCTACATGTTTCCACAATTCTGGTTTTACCTTTAACAACTCCTCTAGAGTGAGATTACACTATAATTTAGTGTTCTTGATCACTTCCGTGTTTCTAGGGATTACTGATTCTTCATTCCTCACTATTATCGTGGGTGCTCTCATACTAATAGACTTTGCTTCCCAAGGTCCTGTGAACTGAGGTAATTCTTGTAAAGAATTAGATTCAAATCCTGTGTTTTCACTCAGTTGTTCTTCCTCTACACCATCGTAAATAGAGGGAATGTCTTGGGGAAATTGCTCCTGCAAGTCATCTATTTCTTGAATAGGAGGATGGGTTCCTTGTTCTTTTCTCCACTTCTCTTCTTGGATTTCTCTCAAAAATTCATGTCAATATTTATGTATGGAAGACAAATTGTCTTGACTTTCTGTATTGGGTACTTGAGACAGGGATGGTGTAGTCCTTTCCTGTGTCTGTGGGACACTATGATTCCTGTGTTGATCCTTTTTCTCTTTGCTTTCTATCAAGTATTCTAGCCTCTCCATTAGTCCTTGAAAGTGTAGTTCAGGTTTTGCCATGTTATTCCAATTAAGATATCTAGAGGCTTCGAACAAAGCTTGTGCTAATTCTACCATCTTCATGCAAAGTTTAGCTCTCTCAATTTCTAGATCAGCTCGAGGGTAGTTTTTACTCATTTCAGCTTCCTGAGGTCCCTCTTTTAATCTAGCCTGATATGCACGAAACATCATGTCTAGATTCTCTGGTATGGGTTCCGCCAAAACTGATCTTGATTTCTGAGCTGGATTCTCTTGATTCAATTCCTGTTAAGTCAATTCTAGGATTTTGGCTCTAGATTCCTTCAAACTTCCTTCCAACTCAGTTATCTTTTTACTCCATTTTCTCTTAATTCTTTCTCTAGAATCTTTCCAAGATTTTTTCTTTTTACTGCTAGATTCTGCAACTTCACTAGTGCCGGCTACTTTCTCTTGATTAAGCTGTTGGTTCTGTAAGAGCGCTTGGGCTCTTGTTATAGCTTGGATAGGCACGTATGTAGGGTTGGATCCATCCGTGTTGTTTACAATGCCTATCACGTTGATCGGTGTCACATTTGAAGCGTTAACTGGGTTCTTAGGACAATCTTTGATTATGTGCTCTTTACCACAATCGGCACAAAAGCCTTGGATGTTATAGTACTATGACTGTCCTGCTATCGGGGGATGTGGACAATCCTTTATGAAATAGTCTCCTTGGCACCTAAAGCATGGTCCTCTAGGGCCCTGTGGTCTTTGTTGTCTTACTTGGGGCCGTGGATTTGGGTTTGTGTACATCACATTAGCATAGTCGGGTTCCCAACTAGGTTCCACTGGTGGACTATCATAATGATATGTCTCCACATGTTCTGGTGACTCCGTGTAATAAGCGGGTGGACTATCTCATGCGTAGAGTCAAAACTGTTTGAGTTCGGGTCACTCTCTGTGATCAAAGGTGAAGAAGGCACTAAGGCCCTACTTAGGTTCTCTTCTGCAGCAGCGTATTTGACTAACATGACATTCGCTGGTGGGGGTGGCTGCTGAGCTAAGACAGGTTGAGGTCTCTGTTGAGCCTGGTATGGTAGTTCTGAGGAGGCCTATAGTAATAAGGCTGAGCATTGTATTGGCCTTGATACCTACCTGGCTGTGCATACGCTTGCGGGTAGTTCTGTCTCACGGTCTGTTTGTTGTATGGGCAGTCCTGAGTCGTATGATTCGTATATCTTCTCTCAATTGTACAGTATTGGCCATTAGGGTTGGCTTGAGGTTGTGTTGCATTGGGACACACATTTGCCATATGATCACCACCACAAGTGTAACAACGCCTGTTTGTTAGCACCCTAGGTTTACTAGAAACTCCTAGTTTCTGGGCCACTTTTTCTGCAAGGTCTTCTATTGAGCTAGACAATTTTGTGGATGCTAGAGATGAACAATCCGAGTCCTTATAGACCTTTGAGAGTTCCAATTCATCTCCTAAGTTGTCCTCAATGTCTATACAAATTCTGACACATTGCTCTAGCGTTCTGGGTTCTTTTAGGTACACATAGGAGCGTAGTTTAGAGCTCAACAAGCCATCTAGAAACAATGACACTTGTTTGGCTTGTGAGGGTAGCTCTCGCATTGGACATCATTCAACATATTGTCTAAACCTACGTCCTGCCAGTCTAACTATTTCCTGAGGGGTTTGTTTGAAACTATGAATCAACGAAGACGTGTCATGTCTGATTCCACTTTTAGAGAATTTAGTGATGAATGACTCTAAAAAGTGATGGATATCTCTAAATTGCCATTGTTGCAATGGTTGGAACCAAGTTAAAGCGGTATTCTTTAACGTTAGTCCAAATGCATTGTACTGCGTGAACATGTCTTCGACTTGTTCTGCTCTTAGCACTTGCTTAAATTCTGCGACATGGTCATAGGGATCTCCTGTCCCATCAAAGTAATTTTTCATGGATTTCACTAACTGAGTGGGTCTCAATATTCTTGCGTGTTCACGTGGTCTAGGTAGAGGAAAATCATCTCTACCACCTAGTATTCCATGTTCCCTTTGTCTATCCGCTCTATTAGTGTCCGTGGTTGTTCTATCTCTCCCTATGGGATGAGTGAAGCTTACTTCGGGTCTCTCTTTATTTTTCTCTCTTTGGTTTCCATGGGTTGATGATGTTCCTGCCCCTTGTTGACTTGTGTTCATGTTCGTTCTAGATGGAGGGAATACCAATTCACCTCTCCATGTGTATGTGTTTTTAGCGTGGTCAGGCACCACAAAAACTCTTTCTGAAGTCTCATCCAGGTATACTACCTTTCCAGGTGTATCCGGGTCCTTGAACTCGTATATTGTGATAATGCCTACCTCACTAAGTAGTTATGTCTTGTATCTCCAGAAGGCTTCATCAGTTTCTTTATTTACAAACAACTCTATGCTTCTGTTATCCTGAGGGATCCATTCTGGGGTTAGTACTCGTGTCAGTACAGATTTCCCTCTAGGTGTTCTAGGCTCTTCCAATGGTTCTTTTCCTTGAGATTTAGTTTTCGTCTCTATCTGAATCACGCCAAACTCGTTGGTATTGTTTGGCTGCGTACTTAAGATGTACATTGTTCCTTCCTTATCTATGTACGCGTCTCTCTCAAATTTCACCACTGGATGTTCCAATCCAATGGGTTGATCGGGGTTGTGCATTTGCACCACTTGCCTTCGCAAACCATCCTCATAGATGCAAGCACCTAATCGGCTGGTTCGGAGAAACTCTAGTTGCGTTCTATAGGGTCCTTCTGGTTTTTCTAAATAGGCTACATTCGACCCTCCTTCTGGTCTTTCTATGCTGCCATTTCTGAATCACTAGTGTCTGAGCTCTCGTAGGGGTAATTACTATTCAATTGTTGAGCCCACGACTGAGCAGTAGTTCTTACACTTGCCTCTGATGATCTAAGGCTTCGTCGGTCTGACTTGCCTATATGTTTGCCCGATCTAAGGTTCATTAATTTTCTTCCTTGCACACTCAGTACACGCTCAGATCGTCAATGATTCTTTGTTATTACTTTCTTGATTCTTTTTAAATTTCTCTAGATTCTTGTCTTAATGTATGCGTCAGGAATTCGACTTTCTGTGGTACTTTGAGTTCTCGTTCCGTCAGACTTATGTTCTTTCCTTTAGGTTTTCGTGTCACACACCTTTACTTTAGTCTTGAACCTGATAAATTTAATTCTCTTGAACTTGAGGCGCTCTTATCGTCTTTAATCCACAATACTACCGTTTATCCTAAGCTAAGAATTGACTGAGGGGGTTGAGTAATCTTCCAACCTCGAGTCAGCTTTTCTGGTTGCTCTGATGCCCAAGAAGCCGCGCTTCCCAAGCTTTATGCCCTTCACAGCCTTGCCTTGGTTGCCTTTGATTGCCCTTGCTAGACCTGGAAAAATTCAATGTTAGACCAATTCACAGTTGGATGATCAAGCACTTGAGTATATACACCTTTTAAGTCCCTTCCCTTTTGCCCAACTTTTCAATGCTTGCCCCCTGGCTTTCTAGTCCCTGGGCTTCGGATGAAAAAGTTATGACCGTTCAGGCCCTGGGGGGTAAAAATTGACAAACAGGTTTTTCTCCAAATATGAGCTAAGGGGTCTCCTATGAGTCTAATCACCCAAAAATTTCCCAAAAGTAGCCCCAAAATTGGCCAAAAAATGAAACCCTAAAATTTCCGATGGGGGTGCACAATCGCGATGGCATGAGACAATCGCGATGGTCTAGGACCATTGCGATGGCGTGAAGGTGAACAATCGCGATGGCGTGATGCGCGAACCGTCGCGATGGTCTGAAGTGCACGGTCGCGATGGTCTAAATGTGAGCAATCGTGATGGTCGAGGTGAATGAACAATCGCGATGGCTCGATCAGGCGGACAATCGCGATGGCGTGAATGCGAACCGTCGCGATGGCTCGATCAGGCGGACAATCTCGATGTCGTCAGCCAACGGTCAATCGTGAACAATCGCGATGGTCCAAAGTGAACCGTCGCGATGGTCACAGATGCGATGGCTTGAGCCAATCGCGATGGTCAGGGCGCGATGGCGTGAGCCAATCGCGATGGTCCAAAATTCGAGTTGTCGCGATGGTCTGAGGGTGTCGTCGCGATGGTCTAGCTTGCCACGTGGCACCGTCGGCGCGATGGCATGAGCCAATCACGATGGCATGGGGTCAACCGAACAGTCGTGATGGTCCGCGAACCGTCGCGATGGTCCAAATGAACCGTCGCGATGGCGTGAGACCGTCGCGATGGTTCGGCCGAGCCGTCGCGATGGCATGAGCCAATCGCGATGGTGTGACAAAATCGCGATGGTCTGAGCCAATCGCGATGGTCCACCAAAATGGGATTTTTGCAGATGCGTCTATGGATTCGTGTATGTGCGTGTGTCGCCTATCTCGTGGTGTGGTCGCTTACCAAAACTTCCGCACTTGGCAGACCATCGTGATGGTCTGACACAGACGGAAATCTCTGACAGAAAGTGAAGTTTTTACCTTTTCCAAGCTTTCCTGATGCTCTGGAGCTCTGTACCTGCAAGAAAACTCAAGAAAACAAAAGCACATGCAAGCACAAAAGCTCTCTCTCACTCTCTCGCATGCACAAATGAGGGGAAATGATTAGAATGGGTGGATATGGTGAATTTTCTGATTTTTTTGGAGATGAAGATGATGATTCGGTGATGAAGATGGAGTGTGGGGGAGGTGAAAAACACTAAAAACTAAGTAAAAACAACAACAAAAACTGAAATTTTTACCTTCCAAGGCCACTTCTTGCTATACTCTTACCATCACACATTCGTCCTAGACTCGATCCCCGGCAACGGCGCCAAATTTGGTGTTGCTCTAGCACAATGGTGAGAACCACGTTAAGAAGCTCCACCTCCTTAATGTCAATCCGCGGAAGAGATAGGAGTGATATGAAGATCGTGAACGTGAGATGAAGTGAGAGTGAAGGTGAGAAGCATAGAGATGCACACACACATACACACACACTATGAAGAGACAAGCAAGACACAATGGAAGGTGAGAAATCAACTCTATTACTCAAGAACACTCTTACAAGCTCAAAATAGCTCTAAGCTCTTCTCTACTCAAACAAGCTAACCCCAAAAATGAGCTCTCTAGCTCTTTTTATAGTTTCTAGACTAGTTTTGACCGGTTTCACATCTAGTGACCGGCATAGTTAAAAAATAGTTCCTAGATGCTATTTGAAAGGGTAAACGGTGTCTAAAAATAACAAAAATTGCTACGCGCATTCTACCTAAGCTCCTCAAGCTCGAGGACTCCTCGGCTTGCACAAAATGGAGCTATGGATTACAAAATGGGGTTTTTTATGTTACATATGTTACAATAGTGATAAAAATCACTGTTGGAGGTTTTTGAAAAGTATTTTTAAAACATGATTCTTTGAAAAAAGATTCGAATGGCTCCCTGCTTCGTCTTTACATACTTCCGCGTCTTCTATGCCTCTGGCTGCTTCCAACACTATGGCTGCATCTAGTCTCTGTGATAAGAATGAGCCTGTTTCGTTTGATGACGCACAAAATTCAAAAAATTGGATGCCTTCTATGCAATCTGAATATGATGCTATAATGAAGAATGGTACTTGGTCTTTATGTGACTTGCCTCGTGGCAAGAAGGCCATTGGGATTAAGTGGGTATACAAGCTAAAGTGTAAGCCTAATGGTACAGTTGACAGGTATAAGGCTAGGCTTGTTGCAAAGGGTTATGCGTAGGAAAGAGGCATTGATTTTGATGAGACCATTGCACCTACTTGCCGAATGACTACTATTTGTAGCATCTGCGCACTTGCAGCTCATCATGGTTGGAATGTACATCAGTTGGATATCAAAACAGCATTTTTGAATGGAAACTTGCATGAAGAAGTGTATGTTCTTCAGCCCCGTTGCTTTGTGCAAAAAGGGCATGAAAACTAGGTGTGCAGGTTAAAGAAGGCATTATATGGTTTTGAAGCAAGCACCACGTGCTTGGTATGAAAAAATACATGCCTATCTGATTGCACATGGTTTTGAGAACAATCCAACTGAAAGCACCTTATATGTTAAGCGTGCTAATGATGTACTTCTGATCATTGTGGTTTATGTTGATGACATGCTGCTCATTTGAGATGTTTGATTAGGGGCATTTGCATCACTACTTGGGCATTCAATTTATGCACGTTGATGGTGGAATGGCTCTGTGTCAAACGAAATATATTGACACATTATTGCAGTGTTTTGGCCTTGAAGATTGTAAGCCTATTGCCACTCCTATGGAGACAGGTTTACAATTGAGTCTTCAGGATGTTGGAGATGCATTTGATGTTGTTATCTATATGCAGGCTATTGGACGTTTGATTTACTTATGCATTACTCGGCCAGATATTCAATTTGATGTCTCACAGATGAGCAGGTTTATGCATTGCCCAGGTGTGAAGCATTGGCAGGCAGTTAAGCGCATCTTTCGGCACTTGAGTGGTACTTGGCTACTTGGGTTGTTTTATCCCAAGGGCGGATCACTACTACCAGATTTGCATGCTTTTTCTGACTCTGGCTAGGCTGGTTGCTATCACACTCGTGTGTCCACTAGTGGCTTTTGCTTCATGGTTGGTAGCTCATGTATATTTGGTTGAGCAAGAAGCAACCTACTATGGCCACTTCCAATTGTGAGGCTGAGTATAGGGTAGCTTTCACAGCTACTGTTGAGTGTGTGTGGCTCAGGCGCCTTATGGCTGATTTGGGTGTTGGTCAGTCTTCTGCCACCACCATCTTCACTGACAGTCATAGCGCATTGGCAGTTGCGAGGAACCCTGTGTTCCATGCTTGCACTAAGCACATTGAGGTGCATTATCATTATGTCAGGGAGAGGTTCTCTGCTGGGGAGATCAGCTTGGCATATGTGCCCATGCAAGAGAACATTGCAGACCTTTTCATGAAGGCTCTAAGGTGTCCAAATTGAAAAAATTTTGGGGCCCTTCTTTTTCTCTGCCTCTTTGCTCTTCTTAGCTCTGCAACACTCTCCCCCTCTTTGTCTCTACCGTCCCTTGATAGGCTTTGCTTCTTATCTGCAGCTCGATGCCTGTAGTCGACCACTGCCCGCTTTTGTCGAAGTTGTAATGATATAGTTTTACCAGTAGGCAAGGAACTGATCATAAGTCATGACCTGTTGCATTAGTTGTGGCCTCTTCTTCTTGTTATTTTGTATGCAACCCGTGGATAATTTTCCAATCGCTCCTTAAGTCTGGGTTGCTATGTTAAGTCGAGCTGCCATGCATGCCACCAGTGGAAGGTATGAAGGTGTGGATCTTCAGCCTTCGATCTGGACCTTCCGAAGACCCAGATGTTGAAGGACCTCCTTAACTCCTTAAGGATCAGGATCTGCCAGATATCTTCTTGCACTTCTTCATGGATACTTATTGGCCTTGATCCGCCCTTGTCACCGATGTACTTTCCCCCGATGTATGCCCCTACGGGGCTCTGTGTAGTTTGGAATCAATTGCAAAAAATCCAGTGAAGAAGGCTTCTTCGAAGGTTTGCATATATGTACTTGGTAAGAACATGAGCCTTGAATAATATGCCATGATGGTTGGTTGGCTAGGCATGACTGATAGATCAAAAATAAGGATATCCGTGCCCTGGTTAATGCCAATGAAATTTAAAAATGTATATGCTGCATGTTTGAACACTTTCAAAACTGTAAGTATCATGCGGAGGACTTTATTAGTCATCTTGATAGTTAAATCAAGTACTATCGCATATCGATGTAGCCAAAATTCAATGGTTTTCACCATGTAATACTCAATTGGTAAGTAATTGTGAGGTGGACTCGAAAGTAGCAGGTTATTCAGCCACTGTTTATTGATCATGCCACTCTTTTGCATATCCAAAAATTCGCGTGCTTCTCTGCGACGTGGTGTTGGGAAAAAAGAAGGATTTACCTGTATTAAGTATGGTGGTGCTTGCCAATGCACCCGCAAAGTAGGATTTTTCTCCAAAAATTTCATCGGCCATATAGGTTGTGGAGCTTCAAATTCTTCTTGAGTGTAATTGAATGTATTGTCTTTGAAGTACAGCTGCTCATCTGGATCCTTTTGTGTGATCTTCTTTATATATTGTCGTGTTTTCTCTTTCAAGAGTCCATACGGAATATTGAAAGGCTTTAGTATTGTATCCAAGTTTTTTCCTTTGATTTTTGCTTCTTTCATAACTTTGACAACTTCATTTTCAAAATTTTCTGTCAATCGTGACACCAATAGTGCCCATTCATTGTAACCTATTTATGTAGTATATGGCATTGGATGATCGTCACATGGTTCCGCCATCTGCTCTTTTATTGGACAATGATAGATCAGGGGAGATAGAGGATGTACCTCTACCTCGTCAGTAGGATTCTTTGGTTGTGGCTCTATTGGTGTCTCGATGTTTGCTTTTTGTTCTGTTTGAGCTTCTAGTTGTGTAAGACGTTCAGTCTTTTCCATAAATTCGTTGAGGGCTATTTGTAGTGCGTCTTTAGCCACGAGAAGCTCATTACCGATCTCTGCTATTTGATCCGCATCTTCATTGTAAATTATTAGGAGTTTTTCTTCAGTCGCTTTGAGCTGTTTCCTCAGTTGATTTGTGTCTTGTATATATTTATGTTCCCATTCTTCTTTTAAGGTTTGCTCCTGTTTTAGCAGATTTTCATACTTTGCCACCTGGTTTGTCCATTCTTTTTGTCCTATTACCTTTGTCTCGTGTGTCTCTATTCATTGGTCATATAACAAGGCCTTCATCAATTCTTTATTCCTGTTGCGTAGATTATCATTTTCTTCCATATTTACCTTGAGTTGTGTTTCTAGCGGATTGCTTCTGGTTTTCACTCTATCTTTGTCCGCTTCACTTGCTTCATGTTGTCTTTGTAGGTCTATCAACTGTTCCTGAAGCTTGCAATTATGCTCCATTAATGTATGCATTGTCCTTTGATTTTGGTTATTTTCGTTTCTTTAGCTAAAACCACATGTTGAACTTGTATTAGTTGCACAGATAGTTGTTCGCTCATCACTTGAAACTGATTCTTTTCTCTCATGGCATTGTCGTAATCTGCGTCGGTTTCCATCATTTGCTGCTGCGTATCCATGGCCGTCCGTATCATTTTTTTGACTATTGGTTTTAGTTGAGTGACATCCACGTTTAACCATGTTGTTGGGATGTCAGGTTCTTCCCTTGTGGTAACATCTTTTCCTTGTGCCACATGCAATGTTGTATCGTGTGGCTGCCGAATATGAAGTTGTATCTTTGGCTCAGCCTCTTTACTTACCGACTTACCTTGGGGCATGTCATCAGGAATCTCAATCACAATTTGTTCCAGATTTTGTTGTGGACCTCTTTCTTTTTCCATGCTTGGCTGTATTTCTTCTTTTATGGGTGGTATTGCATCTTTGCGTGAGATTGGAGCTTCCTTTATGCTGATTTGTGACTTTTCGTTTAACTGAATGAGGTGTGTTGGTTCCTTGGATGCTTCCTCGTTTTGTATGCACGATTGTTGATTGTCTAGCGTGATCTCGATCTGGTTTATTTATGTCCACTCCTCATTGTTTGTTTCTGTTCTTATGTCAGTGTCCAAGGTGTCTTTTTCTTGACTAGATTCCTCATTAGAACTAGAATCCTCCAGTCCCAATTCTTTGTATCTGGCAGCTAATTCTGGAGTATGTTCTTTATCTTTTTGTTGTTGCCTTTGTCTTGCTTGTCTATATTGATGTCCTTGGACATTTAAATTCACTTGCCCTTGCATATATGTATGCATTTCTTCTAGAGCCGCCGATAGATCCCTTTTTGTGATGGGTTGTTTTGTCAGGGGGATCTTTGGTAAGATGTGTATCCTCTTGGACTGTGGTGTTTCTTGTGCTGCTTCCTCTCGAGCACGCTTAGTCCCTCTCATGGGTTTCTTGGAACTTGTTCCCACTTCTTCCATGGAACTGACCGTTTTCTTTTTCTTTGGAACAGTAGCTGATTTTACATATTTGGCCATGTCTGTGGAGTTTGGCATCAAGCATAGACATTCTTTCATCTCAAGTGCTTCATAGATTAGTAAAGTTAATGCCGAACTTCCATTCAAGAACTTGTTCTTACTCCATTTCTTCTTAGCTTCGAATAGACGGTCTTGAATATATGGAGTAAGATTTACTTTATTTCCAATTTGCTTCATCGCATGGGAAAGCAATTGCACTACGATCTTCTAAGGAACTGTATATCGATGCATGCTAGGAAAACAAAAATGTTGATGCACGAATCGAACCGATTCTTCTATATCGGTCCTATTTATTTCCAGAAAGGTTCTCTTCTTTGGATCATGACATTCATCTTTAACATTAGTGAGGCCATCCTGACTCCATCCAAAAGCTTTTTTTATCAATTCATGTGTGAATCGAATAGTCTTCCATGCACCAACTTTATCAAGCACTTTCGCTTCCGGGATTGACAGTTTATCTGCTGCAGACTGGAGTGTGTTCATAACTTGTGTGCATCTCTGAAAATCTGGCAAATATATAGGAAGTCGTAGAAATTCATCCAATCCAGCTCTTGTCCAAACATCTGTGATGCGAGGTAATCCCTGTATTATAGTTTGGAAATCTTGTGACATGATTGGGAAGTAGTGATCCCTGTCCATAATCTTAATGGTGGCCATGAAAAGAAGTTTTGACACCAGTTGGTCTTCCAGGAACCAATGACCTCTTGCTCTTGAGATCGATTCCAAGGGCAGTAGGAGGACTTCTTCCTCTTGTGTAGCCTTAGAATTCGAAGATGCCATCTACACTCAATACATATCAGTAATCAGTGTAAAACTGGTAGCAAGATTTATCCTTTACTTTTCCTCCATAAATTTGGCAACTCTCCAAGTGATGTGAGTCGTCTCTTTCCCGTGGGTGTGAGACAGGTAGTACCTGGGATTTTCTTTATATGTACATTTTTCCATATTTTCTCTTGGACAGAAAACAAAAGCATTAGTAACTAGCCGAAGCTTTTATTGAATCATTAGTTATTTTCATTGAGATTATTGTACAAGTGCTCTCCTATTCCCTAAGAGGGAAATGTGCTTCGCTATCCAGTAGGATAAAATTTAGGTGCCGAATGCATGGCCGTGTCATGTGGCCCTATTATGCACACTTTGGACTCTTGTAACTCGAGATGTGTGCAAACTGAATTATCTGGTCAATGCATATAGATTGTTTTGCCTTTAGGCATCCAGATCTGCTTTATTCTATTGTGGCAGACTGTATCTCCACCATTCCTGGTGATTGTTGTGCTTCTCACGTTGTACTTCTGCTTCGTCTACCTTTTGAATCTTTGAATGATTTTTGTTGCGTATTTTGGCTCCTGCAATGTCCTATGGTTGTTTATTTCTTGTTGCTTAGCCTTCATGTTATATTGTTCCTCCTTCAGCTTCGATATTTCCCTGTTAATGATTGTTGTCAATGGGCATGATTTGGGAGTCCATATCTGCGTTCCTGTCGGTTGAGCGGCCATCAACTTCTTAGGAATCCACACTCTAGCAATCCTTTGTGGTCCTCGAAATCCAACTTGACTCGAGTTTTTGTACTGTTGTCTACGGTGTAGAGTGTAGCTTCGTTTTTTATGATATGCGATCACCAGATCTTTTCTTATCCAAGCCTGTCTAGTGCGAGGAATGGGATATATTCTAATACGTGAAAATTCGTGATAGTCTTGTTGACTAGTCCCTCTTGTGTAGGGGTTTTCATTGGAGGCGATGCTAGTAGTGAGGTTCACTAGTTTGGGAGTGTGTGCATTCTCACATGAAGTACTTGATGGTGGGTTTTCCATAGTGGGGGTGGATGTACATTCATTATCATGCATGTGTGAGTGATCTCTCGAGCCTATACATTTGTCTTTGACAGGTCATTTGTCTAGCATGCTAAATACCTCATGGTGTCCTATCTTGGCCGATATGTAACCCAAGGCTAATTGGATAGTCACTTCATATTCATATGTCCAATCTTGACCCAACAGGAGTTCCTCTACGAGGCTTGGTCATGACACACTAAGAGTTTTTGTTGCATTGTGTTGTTTCCAAGATGCAGGGATAAGGTAATCTCGTCTATGCATTCAGTACCTTTTCCTCCTATTCCAATCAGTTGTGCCTTAGAGGGGCGTAATTCTTCCTTGAGTTTTTGAGTCAATGAAGAATTGATGCAGCTTACAACTGCTCCTGTGTCAATGAGAGCATCCACCATGTGGTACTCTTCTGTTCCAGCACCCAAATTCAAAGATGGTTGCTTTGTGATCTGTCCTAGGTTTTCAGAGGCTCTAAAGTTAGCCATTGGGATGAATTCCTCTCCTTGTCGATACCTTTCATCCCTCTCTCTCATCCATTCCTTTCTTTTCTTGATTCGTTCTAGAGCTTCCTGTCTTGCTTCCTCTTGTATTCTTTCGGCTTCTTCTCGTCTATGTTTAGCCATTAGAAGTCGTGACATTATTTCCTCTATCAATGGCTCTAGATATTTTTTTACTCGGCAACCACTAACATAATTTGGCAATACTTCTCCATCTAGGGTTGCTAATCTGATGGCTCTATTGGTAGATATACGATTGATGATCAATGTTCCATATCCTCTTTTTTGTAGTTTCTTTGCATGTTGCTTCAAAGTGTAAACCAAGACCAAATCTCCTTCCTTCAGGTTTGTATCTTAATATGAACATCAAAATATGCCTTTTGTCGCCTTTTTGCAGCGTAAATACCTGCTACAGCTTGTCGTCTTGTTTCGTGTAACTTTTCTATTTGATCCAACTGAGCTGATAATTCATGTCCAATCCATTTGTAATTTGTAGCTACTCGGAGAGTAGGTAGCAAGAAATCAATTGGCAAGATGGCATTCTGTCTGTATACTAGGTTAAAGGGAATAGTTCCTATGGCTGTTTTGTAGGCTACTTTGAATGCCCATAAAGCGTGATGTAATTGCTTATCCCAGTCGGATCTACCATTGTTAACAATTTTAGTCAGGACTGTGCATAAGATTTTGTTTGAACTTTCAGCCTGTCCATTGGCTTGCGGGTGATAAGGGGCTAATTTCTTATGAATCACTAAGAGTTCATTCATTAAGGCTTCTATTACTTCATTGACAAAGTGTGTGCCCCTATCGCTCACAATTTCAATAGGCAATCCAAACCTAGTGAATATGTTCTCGAAGAGAAACTTAGCCGTAGTCCTCGCATCGTTTTTCTTCGTTGCTTTGGCCTCTACCCATTTGGTCAAATAATCCGTTGCTACAATTATATATTCCACGTGAGAACCTCTAGCGGGTGGGCTAATCGGTCCTACAAAATCTGTCCCCCATTTGGTAAATGTTGTGGCACTCATCATAGGTTTTAGTGGCATTTCGTCTCTCCTCATAGGATACTTTGTTTGTTGACACGTGTGGCATCTTTGGACGTAAGTGGCTGCATCTTGAAGTAGAGTTGGCCACCACATTCCTGCGAAGAGAACCATTTTTGCGGTTACGTCCTTGCACCCTTCCCTTGTCCTATCTCTATGGTCACAAAGGGTCTTCGGTCAATGACCTGAGAAGTCGCTATGCCTGACTTTTGACACATATCCATGTGATATTTTGGGGCTTTTGAGTTGACATCTAGGCCTAATCGCCTTAACTTATTTCGCCTAATACGCTCTCTGGCCTCTGCCTGTGCTTCTTCTCTCACTCTTAACTCTTCGTCTTTTTGCTTCTTAGCAGTGTTGAGTCTCATTAGCATATCCTCAGTAAGAGGTTCTTGATATAGCTTGACTCTACAGCCACTAATATAGTTAGGCAAGATATCTCCTTCTAGAGTGGCCAACTGAACTGCACCACTAGTGGAAATTCTATTAATGATCATGGGTCCGCATCCTCTTCTTTCCAACTTACGGGCATGTTGTTTTAGTGTGTAAACCAACACTAGATCTCCCTCTTTCAATCCCTTATCCTTGATGTGTGCATCAAAGTATGCCTTTTGCCTCTTCTTTGCAGCGTAGATGCCTGCTGCCGCTCGTAGCCTTGTCTCACCTAAGCGTTCTAGATCAAAGATCCTAGATGACAATTCATGTCCATTCCACTCATGCTCTTGTGCTACTTTTAAAGCAGGAATTAAGAAATCTAGTGGTAGCACCGCATTCTGTCCAAATACCATCTGAAATGGGGTGGCATTGAGTACCGTTTTGTAGGCAACTCGGTAAGCCCAAACAGCATGATGAAGTTGTTTGTCCCAATCAGAGCGTTTATTATTTACCAATTTTGTCAATACGTTACAAAGGATCTTATTGGTACTCTCGGCTTGTCCGTTAGCTTGTGGGTGATAGGGGGCAGACTTCTTATGTATCACCAAGAATTCTTGGAGAAGATTTTCAATGACTTCATTCAAGATGTGTGTGCCTCTATCGCTCACCAACTCTATTGGTAGTCCATATCTCATTAACACATTCTCGAATAAGAACTTAGCCGTAGTCTGAGCATCATTCTTTGTTGTGGCTTTCACTTCTACCCACTTTGTAAGGTAATCTGTGGCTACAATAATATATTCTGCATGGGAGTTTCTAGTTGGGGGGTTAATAGGACCTATGAAGTCTATGCCCCACTTGGAAAATGCGCGCCCTCCCATCATTGGCCTCAAAGGCATCTCGTCTTTTCTAACTGGGTATCGTGCACGTTGGCATGTGTCACATTTCTTCACATAGGTATGTGCATCCATATGAAGAGTGGGCCACCAAAGTCCTGAGAATAGAATGGTCTTGATTACTCGATCACGACCGAAGTGTCCACCTGCAACACCACTATGTGCAGTCTCTAAGACCTTTAAATAGTCTGATTCATGAACGCATAGTCTTAAGTAACCATCTTTGCCTCTTCGGTATAGGTTGTCTCCTACTAAGGCATAGCCTTGAGCCTCTTGTGCCATGCTTCGTCTTCTTGCTAGACTAGCCTCTTTGGGTAATCTTCCCAACCTCATAAACTCTACCAATGGAGCACTCCAATCTGGAATTAATGACACTTGATAAAGGGTCGCATGCTCCACTGGGGGTCTCTCTCTGCACATTGGACAATTCTTAATCCACTCATGTATTTCTTTGTCCATGCTAGGCCAATACACTCCTAGACGCCTCAGATTCTGCAATGTTCGTTGTTTAGAATAGTGATTTCCTAGCAATCCTTCATGAGCTTGCTGCAACCAACTACTATGTTCATCATCCTCGACACAACAAGCTAATACACCCTCAGTATCTTGTTTGTACATGCTTCCTGCCAATATGTGATATTTTTGTGATCTTACAATTTCTTCTTGTGATGTTTTCACATTCTTATTTGCAGGGCCGAAGGTTAGGACTGGTACCAACTTATATGCCCATTTGGGAACAACTTCCAAATTGAACAGATAAGCATCAGGTAGTTCATCAGACACGCCTTGCGGTGACTCTCCTGAAGTAATGCGAGAAAGGTGATCTGCCCGAAGGTGGGTTCTACCTTTCCTGACAAAAACTTCAAAGTCATATTCCATTAGTAAGAGGAACCATCTTACTAAGCGTCCAGTATTGCAAGGTTTATTGACCAAATATAACAAAGCTTGATGATCAGTGAAAAACTTGAACTTGTTGGCCAATAAATAGTGTCTAAACTTCTTCACAGCATATACCATGCCTAAGCCCTCTCGCTCAGTTGTGGTATAGTTCCATTCAGCTGCAGTGAGCTGTCTACTAGCATATGCTATGGGCAAATCTAAGTTTCCTTCACTTGTGGGTTGTGCAAGCACACATCCGATGGCATGATTGGATGCATCCACATGGACATGGAATGGTTTATTCCAATCAGGAGTGGTCAGTATTGGTGTTGTGCACAAATGTTTCTTCAGTTCATTGAAAGAATTCTCGCATTCATCGTTCCACTCAAAATTAGACAGCAAGGCATAAAGGGGTCTAGCTATGATCGCGTACATGTGGATAAACCTACGATAATATCCACAATGGCCCATAAAAGCTTGAACCTCTTTAACATTCCTCGGCCTTGGCAGCTCCGCTATGGCTCGTACCTTATCTTCATCTGTTGAGATTCCATTCTTAGAAACAATATGACCTAAGATTTTACCTTGACGCACCATGAACACACACTTTTCTGGGTTCAGACACACTCGATATTCTCTACACTTGTTGAAGATCTGTCTGAGCTCAGGGATGTGAAACCTTCTTTCTTGAGAATGAGCACATAAATCATCCACATACACTTCTAAGCTCTTTCGCAAGAACTCTTTGAAGACATGACACATGAGCCTTTGGAATGTTGCAGGTGCATTGGTGAGCCCAAATGGCATCACACGAAATGCAAAGATTCCCCACTCTGTAGCAAAAGTTGTTTTGTGTTGATCTTCTGGGGCAATGGCCACTTGATTGTAACCTGAAAATCCATAAAGGAAGCTATAAACTTCCTTGCCTGCAACACGCTCCAATAGATGTTCTGTGATTGGAAGTGGATAACTATCTCTGATCGTAGCGGCATTAACTTTTTTAAGGTTAATACACACTCGCAACTTCCGTTCTTCTTGGGTACCACAACAATGGGGGACACCCATTCATTGTGCTCAATCTCATAGATGAATCCAGCCTCAATCAGCCTATCAATTTCTTCTTTTATTTTGGCTACATATGTATCATTATATGTGTAGGGCTTCTGTTTGGTGGGCTTGGCATCAGCGGTCATGGGGATAGTATGAGAGCAAATTCTTCGATCTACCCCTTTCAAGTCTCTATAGTGCCACGCAAACACATCCCTATATTCCCTTAATAGAGCTACAAGCTCCATTTCTTCTCGTGCACTTAGGTCATCTCCTATATATGTGCATCTCTCTTCGTTCTCTTTGATGGTCACTACAATCTTCTTGGTCTTTTCTTTATTATCATATGATTCTCCTATGATGGCCTCTCTCTTAGGCATTCGTACCAAAATTTTGCGGTCGTCAACCTCATATTTCTTGAAGTTTTTTGGTACTTCAAACAATGATTCCTCCTCTTCTTGTTTCACTGCTTTTCTTTTCTTTTTCTTTTGACTGCTCTCACTTCCATCCTTCGAATTTACCGTTTTAATACTTGTGAGAGGTTCTTCTTCTTTCTGGGTGAACACTCCTATATCTTCTAGATAGTGCTGCTCTGAGTTAAAGCAACTATCCATCACAATGGACTCCAGATCATCGTCATTCTCTTCTTCTTCTATGACATCACTAGGGTCACATTCTTCTAGCAAGGGTTGACACATGAACACTGAGATATCATAACCCTCCTCATCACAATGAGGTGTCCACTGTTCCTCATTGACAGCAATGTCCATGGTGGCTAAGATTTCTGGCCAGCCATGAGGCTCAAACTCCTCATCTGGAAAGATCATCGGTGTGTAGGCTGGGTCTCTAACTGGTCTATCTCCTGGCGAAGTTCCTTCTTCTCTTGCCTTCAAGCGTTTTTCCTCTTCCTCTGCGACCTTGCACATCCACAAGTGAGTATCTTCATGCAACCATGATGGATCTGGTGAACTTTCAGAATGCACAGAGATGGAATCTTCTTTTGCTTTGTGGATAGGATTCCACTGTAGGGGTGGTACATCTCTGAAGGAGTAATCCTTCAAATTGACCTTGGTGGTGACCCCTAAGTGTTGTAAGTACAAGGAGTTGGTTCCCCAATCCTGTACTATTTGCAATTGTCGTAGGAAGGGTCTTCCTAGGATCATCTCATAGACATTATTTTTCTCAAAGTCACATATAGCAAATGTATGTTCAAACTCCACACCACAAGTGGTTAGAGTTATCCCTTCTAGCAATCCTAGAGGTCTTTCAAAATGACCATCAGCCATTTGAAGCTTCATTCTAGTTGGTCTTAATGTGGGCTTGCCCCATTCCTTCCACAAGGAGGTGGTCGCAATAGCAACACCAGCACCTGAATCTATGATTGCTTTGGTTGTGTAACCTTGGTAGGTGATTGGAAGATAAGTATTACCTTCTTCACCCTCACACATGTCCCCTATTTTGTCTAGAGATATCTCTGGTACTTTTTGCTTAGAGCCTGTTTTTGGCATATTGGACTCAAGTTCTGGAACCTGATCCTTCACATGACTCCATAGCTCAGGTTTTGCTTTGAGCAGCTCTTCTACAGTGAGATGACACTGAACCTTAGTGTTCTTCACGACATCAGTGTTCCTTGGAACCACTGAGTCTTCATTTCTTACCAGTATTGTGGGAGCTCTAATCTGGAGAGATTCAGATTCCCATGGGCCTGGAAATTGAGGCAGTTCCTCTAAGGTATTAGATTCAAAATCTAACCTTTCACCTTCTTGTGGTTCTGCTTCATCTCCGTAAATAGATGGAATGTCTTGGGGAAATTGATCATGAAGATCATCATTCTCAGGAATAGGAGGGGAGTTACCCTTCTCCTTGGCCCATTTCTCTTCTTGTATTTCCCGCAAGAACTCTTGAGAGTACTGTTGAATTGAAGGAGGCATTCCAACATCCGTGGAATTAGGAACATAAGCTCCCATTGGTGGTGAGCTTCCTCTTTCAATAACTGGTTGAGCCTGTGGAGGTAAAGAAACTTGTGGTTTGTTTACCAATTGCTCTAATCTTTCTAGTAAGCCTTGGAAATGCAAATCCGGTTTGACAGAGTTTGTCTGATTGAACTTTTGACTAGTCTCAAGTATAGCTTGAGCTTGTTCTACCATTTTCATGCACATTTTCATCCGTTCAATCTCTAAATCTGCTCTAGGGTAACTCTTGTCTAGGTTTGCAGTTGTAGGCCCTTCTTGAAGTCGAGCCTGGTAGGCCTTGAACATCATGTCCAAGCCTTCTGGGGTTGGATCTGCAAGAACAGACCCTGGTTGCGGTCTATTTACCATGGGTGGTGGGGTGGGATGAGGTGGAGTGGATGGAGTTTCGGCATGCGAGGGGCTTTGAGATGCAATGTCTTCTATTTTTGTTTTCGCTTCTTTTAAGCTTCTAGTTCCGATAACTTTTTATTCCACTTGCGATTGGCCTTCTCTCTGGTATCCTTCCATGTTCTTGTTTTCCTCTTACTAGGCTCTCCTGATTCACTCGACTCTGATTGTTCTGCTGGTTTATCCTGTTTTAAGGCTTGTGCTCTAGTGACAGCTTGTATAGGAGCCACATTGCTACTACTTGAACTTGAATCTGCCACTAAGCCTACCACATTAATGGGTGTAATCTTGGGTGCACTAGAGGGGTTTCTTGGACAATCTCTGGGGAGATGGTCTTTGCCACAATCAGGACAAAAAGCCTGTATTGTGATAGCCTGTCCTTGACTCGGAGATGGTGGGTGGGGACAGTCACGAATGAAATGGTCACCTTGACATCTGAAACGAGATCCTCTAGGGGCTTGTGGTCTCATTTGTCTCAATTGGGGCCTAGGATTAAGATTTGTGTACATGACATTGGAGTATTCTGGCTCCCAATTTTGCTCCATAGGTGGTGCCTCATATTGATACGAGTAAATCTCACTATGTTCAGGTGACTCTGTGTAATAAGCACGTGGACTACCTTCATGGGAATAGTCTGAACTATGAGCATGAGAGTCATTATTTGGTATCAATGGGGTTAGTGGCACCAATGCTCTATTTGGATTTTCCTCTCCCACAGCATATTTGACTGGAATCACGCTGGCAGGAGCTGGTGGTTGGTTTCCCAAGACTGGTTGTGGCCTATATTGTGCGTGATATTGCTGTTGTGGTCTATAATATGGCTGTTGGTATTGGTTTTGATACCTACCTTGTTGGTAAGGTTGCTGATAAGTTTGTCTAACAGCATGCCTATTGTAGGGACAATCTTGAGCCGTGTGGTTTGTGTATTTTCTCTCAATAGTGCAATATGGAGCATTCCTTTCTCTAATGTTTTGGTTTTGCATTGGGCATACATTAGCCATGTGGTCGCCCCCGCAAGTATAACACCGATTCAATGGAGTGACTCTCTGTGTTTGTTTATTTTGGACTCCCAGCTTCTTGGCAACTTGCTCAGCTATCTCCTCTATTTCCGTGGAGATTTTTGAAGTATGACTAGTAGAACTATCTGAATCCTTATAGAGTTTGGATAATCCTAACTCCTCACCCAAGTTATCTTCTATGTCAATGCACGTCCGCACACACTCTTCTATGGATCTAGGCTCTTTCAAGTACACATATGATCTTAACTTTGTGCTCAGTAAGCCATCTAAGAACAAAGCCACTTGTTTGGCTGATGTGGGTAACTCTGGAGTAGGGCATCTTTCTAGGTACTGTCTAAACCTTCTACCTGCTAGTCGCACTGTTTCTTGGGGTGTCTGCTTGAAACTGTGGATCAAGGATGATGTGTTATGCCTGATACCACTCTTGGAAAATTCTACAATGAATTCGTCTAGCAGTTGACCTATGTCGCGATAGTTGCGACTACTCAGTTGTTGAAACCAAGCTAAGGCCGTGCCCTTAAGAGTCAGACCAAATGCCTCATACTGGGTGAACAAATCCTCAACCTGTTCAGCTCTTAACACTTGTTTGAACTCGGCCACATGATCATAAGGATCTCCTGACCCGTCAAAATAATTCTTCATTGCCTTGATCACTTGAGTGGGTCTAAGGGTTCTTGGGTGCTCTCGGGGTCTAGGCAATGGAAAATCATGTTCATCTCTTTGTTGCCTATGTGCTTGATGTCTTTCTCTTTCAGGTCTTTCATTTTCAAATCCTGACCTATTCCTGCCCACTGTGTGTGCAAAACTTACCTCAGGTCTCTCTCTAGTTCTTTCTCTATGGGCTTCATGAGCTTGGGACGATCCTACTCCTTGGAGGCCATGGGAAACATTGGATCTTGGTGGAGGGAAAATCAATTCATTCTTCCAAGTATATACATGTCTATCATGTTCTGTTACCAAGAATATCTTCTCTGATGTGTTATCCAGGTAGACAACTTTGCCTGGTATCTCAGGATCTTTGAATTCATAGATGATAACTATGTCCAATTGGCTAGGTTGATCTGGCTTGAATCTCCAAAAGGCTTCCTCTGTTTCTCTATTCAAAAATAGTTCTATGCTTTTGTTGTCTTGAGGGATCCAGTCCGGAGTGATCACTCGGGTCAAAACTGACTTACCTCTAGGAGTCTGGGGTCCTTGTCCTACATTTCCTTGTTCTAGATCTCCTATCTCATTCTCCTGAATGATATTTCCAAACTCATCGGTCCTATCTGGTTGGTTGGTAACCACATACATGGTTCCTTCCTTATCAATGTATGAACCCTCTTCGAACTTGACCACCGGGTGTTCAAGTCTAAAGGATTGATCTGGATTTTTGAGTTGGACCACTGATCGCCTCAGACCATCCTCATAGATGCGAGCACCTAATTGGTTGGTCCAAATATATTCCAACTGTGTCTTATAGGGACCTTCTGGTGTTTGTAGATGGGCAGTCCCTGAGCCACCTGCAGGTTTTCCCATGCTAAAAGACATTTCTAAATCACTTGTGTCTAAAGTTAGTAAAAGATGACCACTTAGTTGTTGTGCCCAAGACTTGGATGTATGGTTGACACTAGCCTCAGAAGATCTAATGCTTTGTTTATCCTTGCCTAAGTGTCTACCAGATCTCAGGTTCATAAGCTTTAGTCAAGAGTCCAAATTTTCCCTTTGGTATGGTTCAAAATTCTTTGGAGCCCCCTTGGTTCCCTAGTCCCACTTGAGGGTCAACTTCAAATTATCCTATCTCAAAATCAATGCATTGTTCTTGAAAAAAACAATTGAGATCGTGTAGGATTCGAAACGAGCTTTCCAACGAGCTATAGAGCTCAAAAAATGGACTTTGGATGAGAAAGTTATGTCAAATCAGGCTCCTGGGGGTCAAAACAGGCAAACAGGAGCTTTGGAGAAAATCGCGATTTTGTGAACTTTCAGAGAATCGCGATGCTGTGAAGTCAAAAAATCGCGATGTTGAGCACAAAATCGTGTTTTCGAAAATCGTGATTTTGACTCAAAGAATCATGATTCACAAAATCGTGTTTTTGGTTGAAAACCGTGGTTTTTGAGAATCGCGATTTTGAGCCCGCTGAAAATCGTATTTTCTCAGAATCGTGTTTTTGGCATGAAAATCGCGACGTTGAGCACAAAATCGTGTTTTAGAAAATCGCGATGTTGAGCACAAAATCGTTTTTTAGAAAATCGCGATGTTGAGCACAAAATCGTGTTTTAGAAAATCGTGTTTTTTGACATGAAAATCGCGATTTTGAGCACAGAATCGTGTTTTAGAGAATCGTGTTTTTTGGCATGAAAATCGCGATGTTGAGCACAGAATCGTGTTTTTTAACATGAAAATCGCGATTTTGAGCACAGAGTCGTGTTTTAGAGAATCGTGTTTTTTGGCATGAAAATCGCGATGTTGAGCACAGAATCGTGTTTTTTGACATGAAAATCGCGATTTTGAGCACAGAATCGTGTTTTTTGGCATGAAAATTGCGATGTTGAGCACAGAATCGTGTTTTTTGACATGAAAATCGCGATTTTGAGCATAGAGTCGTGTTTTAGAGAATCGTGTTTTTTGGCATGAAAATCGCGATGTTGAGCACAGAATCGTGTTTTTTGACATGAAAATCGCGATTTTGAGCACAGAATCGTGTTTTTAGAAAATCGCGATTTTGAGCAAAAAATCGTGTTTACACAGAATCGCCTTTTTTCACAAAATCGTGTTTTTTTTACTGAAAATCGTGATTTTTTGAGAATCGCGATTTTGAGTAGGGAATCGTGTTTTCTCAAAATCGTGTTTTTTTTGCTGAAAATCGTGATTTGTGAGAATCGCGATTTTGAGCACAATCATAGAATCGCGATTCTGAGAATGACCACAGAATCGTGATTCTTTCAGCCAACTTTTAGGCGGGAAAACAAAAAATCGTGATTTTTCAAAAAAATTTGAATTCACAGAATCGCAATTTTCATCACAGCATCGCGTTTTTTGGCGGGAAATTCAAATTTCTGAGCGCCGGCTATGGCGAGCTCCGTATGAGCAGAAAATCATGAAAAAAACACAGCGCTTGCTCTCCCTTGCACCTCCTAACTCCTTCCCACACAATAATGCATGAAAAATGGTATGAAAATGGTGAAAATGCACTAAAAAACAAGAAATTTCTATGAAGAAGAGGATGGAAGAAGGTGGAGATGATGATGATGATGAAGATGAAGAGGAAAAAACAGAAAATGAATTGAAATGACTGTTTTTTTACCTTCCAACGTCGCAAATCTACGATCTTACCATCACAACGCTCGTCCTCGAAGCTCTCTCCCCGGCAACGGTGCCAAAATTTGGTGTAGCTCAAGCGTAAGCACCACCTCCTTTACTTGTCAATCCGCGGAGACGTGAGGAGTGGTATGAAGACCACGAGCAAGTGAAGGCACAAGGGCGTGAGTGAAAGCATACAAACATGCACACACATACACACACACGCGCGCACAAGATAAGATCAAAGAGACGAACAATGGAAAGCTTCGATTGCAAAAGAGTTCTCTTACAAAAGTTCTATTCTCTAACAAGCTGACCTCAAAAACGAGCTCTCTAGCTCTTTTTATAGTTTTTTGACTAGTTTTGGCCATGTCCAGACGTAGTGTCCGGCCTAGTTAAAAATTAGGTTCCAGGGCTTATTTGAGGGCTCAAACGAAGTCTAAAAATTATGAAAATTGGTACGATGGTACTTCTAATACTCCTCAAGCTCGAGGACTCCTCGACTTGAACAAAATGGAGTTATAAAAATAGATAATGGTATTTACAATGGTTTTTAGTGATGAAAATCACTATTTTTGTAGGGGATTCTTCTGAAAATTTGACATACACTTCTTGGAGCTCCCTACTTGCTCCCTCTTCTTCTATGTCCACTTCTTTGATGTGCTTCCATGTTTTATGCATGACCTTGAGTTCCAACAGACTTGTTCCATGTTTTGAAAGTTATTAGGGTCTAGTGGCTGGAACCATGCTAAAGCCATGTTCGTAAGCGTTAGTCCAAAGGATTCATATGGAATCAAGAAGTCTTCCACTTGTTTGGCTCTTATCACTTGCTTGAATTTAGCTATGTGGTTGTAAGGTTCGCTAGAGCCATCATAGTGGTTTCTCATGCATTTCGCAACTTGGATCAGTCTTAATCTTCTTCCTAGTTCAGGTGGTCTAGGCATTACCAGGAATACTGGTCGTCATATTGGTATTCCTGGTCCTCTTCCTGCTGGCGGTCTCTCCTGAACAGGGATTCTAATCCTTGGTTTTGCAGGTGTAGGTGGTCGATAATTCGGATTATTGCCTGGTGTCGCAAACTGTACATGGGGCCTAACTGGGATGTGTGTTTGTTGTGTCTGTCCCGAATGCTGATATGAATTATCTTGATAGGTTCCTTGGGGATTTTGTGAAGTTGTGGATTGATCCCTAGGTGGAAACACTGGGATGTTTTGATATTTCAACCCAGCTCTTTCTAATTCCATTAAGGGCCAGTACCTCCTTTGATTCTTATCCAGATATGTGATGTGAGTGGGGTTTTCAGGATCTTGTAATTCATAAATGGTGACTGGGTTAATGGCTTCTTCCCACATTGATGAATGTGCTCTCAGAAGATGTTCCATTCCATTGACTAAATAGACATCCGTTAGGGAATCATCTTGGGGAACTAGGTCTCCTCTCTCCTCTCCAAACCCTAATTACAATGGACTTTCCCCGAGGTGTAGATACATGTTCTCCATGTCCTTCTTCATTAAGGTTGTGATCATTGCTTTCTTCGCTTTGTTCGTTGATGTTTTCAGGATTCTCAGTTACTACATATAGAATATCCCTTTTGTCCATGTAGAATCCTCCAGCATACTTAACAGCTGGCATAGGTACTATGTAAGTGTCTGTAGCTTTCTTCAGCCTAGCCACTGATATGTTTAGCCCATCTAGGTAGATGGGTAAACCGTGTTGATTGGTGTTCACATATTCTAAAGATGTTCGGTATTCTCCCTCAATAATTGACATCATGCCAACGATCGGTACCAAATTTTGCATGTCCTCTGAGGCCATATGAGTTTCTTCCTCACACTCACTCGAAGTTTTAGAGTAGTGTGAACGACTACTTGGTTCGGCTACACTTCCTACTGAAGAGATTACACTTCTTTGGCTCCCTAGGGTTCTTCCGGATCTTAGGTTCATTCACTTAAAAGCGTCAGTGGAGTGTTGACAACCCCCTAGCTCTTAATGCTCTTTGTGGAATTCCAGAATTGTATGAAATATTTAGCTGACTTGGAGGTTCACAATGAAGTATTTGAAAATCTCCTGATACTGGCTAAACTCATGATACTCGATACTTGACACCCTGGAAAAGTCACGATACCCGATATGCGACAAGTATCGCAAAAAGAACGTCAGGATACTCGATATCATGTAGATGTCACGAGGCTAGAGCACGATACACGATAGTGGTTTGATATCGCGAGCAGCTCAATGATACACGATATCCAACAAAGGTCGCAAGAAAAATTTAGCGATACTTGATATTCCACCGATATCGCTGGGAACAACCTCACGATACACGATGTCAGACAAGTATCACAAGAGAATTTTTAGGATCTACGATATTTAGCAGGTGTCGCAACTAGTGCTCCATGATACTCGACATGCAACAAGTATCGCGAGTAGAACTCAACGATACACGATATCTGTGAGATATCGTGGGACTACTCCAACAATACTCGATATGTCACCAGTATCGCGAGAAGAAAACTCAACGATACTCGATATCACACAAGTATCGCGTAAGCAACCTCAACGATACATGATGTCTTGCAGGTATCGTGAGAAACTCAATGATAGTCGATATCTCATACGGCTAAGTATCGTGATACTTGACCACAGGAGTTCACGATATCTAGATATCGCGATACTCAACCACGGGAGAACACGATACTTGGCATTTTTTCCAAAGTTTAGCAAATGATTTTGAGTTTCCACTTGATTTATGTATTCCTAAGGCTTATCCCCCCTCTTTCTAATACCTGAACTAAAGGAAAAATTCTCCTAACCCCTGTAGAATCCTTCTCGATACTCGTCGTAGGTCGTATTTTCTTCTTTGATGGACATTTGAAGGAAATTTTGACAAGGATGGGATGAGCTCACCTCTCTAGTGTCCTTAAGCTCTTTTTTTCAGCTCCATTCCCCCTATTTCAACTCCACACAACTCGTTTTCTCGCACTCGTGATATCTGACCGATAGGGCTCTCACGATACTTGCATTAGCAGAACTGAAGTGAAAAGTTTGAGTTTTTTTTGTTTTTATACTTTTGGGGAAATGTTTAACTCAAAAAAAAAATGGAAGAGCTAACTTCAAGACTACCCTATCTTCCTCACCTACTTACCTCCTACCTCCCTCCTACTCTAAATCACGTCTCTACTCACTTCCCTAGACTATCAACTCACTACACACACTCCAAGAGCAAGAAGTAGTAAGTGCGAATGAGAGTGACTTACCAAAGAAGAGAAATTCACAACTCCTCTACTCGCTTCAATGCTAAGAGATATTTACCATCACAGGAATGCCTCGGTTTGATTCGACATTCCCCAACAACGGCGCCAAAAACGTGTGTACCTAAGAACCAACTTAGGGACTTGTGGAGAAAGAGACTATACCTCAATCCCCCTCAAGTGCATATAGTGGGGATTCACGCTTTATTTATCAATCCGAGGAGTATCAAAACCTAGCTGAATGTATGAAGACATGCATTTAAAAGATGGTCAATGCAAATGAATTATCAAAAAGTGCAAACAAGTGTATCTCTAATCCAAACAAGTTTCAGGGTTCAGTTATGGTGTCACGACATTTGGAGAAGCAGTCAATAGTAAATCGAGTTTTTCTCTCAGCTTCAAACTCCGAATATAGCGAATAGTAGATTCCTTTCGAAGCTCTCGAGAAGACGCATCCAAGGGTGATTTTTTTGCTCGATTTTGATGCTCTTGCTTCAAGTTATGAGCAAAATACTGAGTCGCGAGAATGACATTCCTACACTTCAGCACTTCCTACACTTCGCACACACCTTACCAATAGCAAACAAGCACTTTCATGGATAGACAACACTTTCAAGCACTCTTTCCAAGCATCACACATGCATACAAGCTCACAAAGAAGAAGATACAGAGAGGAAAAGAGACAAATTCGAAATTCTGTGCTCTTGATTCTCACAATGGCAAAAAGTCTCTACAAAGAGTCACAAATTGACTTATATACATGTGCCCTAAAAATGGTCCTTTCACACAAGAGACCGGCACTTTATTATCTAGAAGGTTAATTTCCTACTAATTTACAAGGGTAAGATATAAATCCTTATGGGCATGCATCTAGAGGACTCCTCTAGTGCATTTACATCAGAAAATATATTACAAAATGGCTATAATACAAGAATAAGGTGTCCAAATCGGAAAAATTTTGGGGCCCTTATTTTTCTCTGCCTCTTTGCTCTTCTTAGCTCTGCAACAGTGTTCCATATTCACATCAGAGTTTTGCTTCTACTCTTCTATTGATGATAAATGGCAATCCAAATGCCTTGACATTTGAGGAGTTAGTCTTTGTTCTATTGCAGGAAGAATAATCTAGCGAGAACAAGTCCACTATGCATGTTGCAGATCAAGATTTCCTTGCTGGTCAGAAGGGCAAAGGTAAATGGACCGTTGGGGTACCTTTTTCCCTCTTTAGTGTTGGAGTTAGACGTCTGCAGAAGCACGCGAACAACACAAAGAAGAAGAAGAATCTTGGAGCTCAACACACAATATTGAATGTATTACCACTAGAATGTACAAAGATAAGTATCCCGTTAGGGCAATAGGTGTATATACAAGCCCGGGAAAAAACCTCCTAAAGAGGGAAAAAATGCCTCGGCAATCCTTGTGTGTTCACACACATCACTACCTAAACAAATCCCCCCTAGGAGTGATGCGGTGAACAAGGAGTTGGCATTCATGTATAAGGAAGTGCCAAGCTATGTGGAAATCACTCCACAAAAGGAAGTAAGCCCAAAGCTTTGCAGAAAGCTTCAAACTTCTCCCTAAGCAAAGCCTTCATGAAAAGGTCTATAATGTTCTCTTGCATGGGCACATATGCCATGTTGATCTCCCCAGTAGAGAACCTCTCCCTGACATAATGATAATGCACCTCAATGTGCTTAGTGCAAGCATGGAACACAGGGTTCCTTGCAACTTCCAATGTGCTCTGACTGTCAATGAAGATGGTGGTGGCAGAAGACTGACCAACACCCAAATCAGGCATAAGGGGTCTGAGCCACATACACTCAACAGTCGCTGTGAAAGCTACCCTATACTTAGCCTCACAACTGGAAGTGGCCACAGTAGGCTGCTTCTTGCTCAACCAAGATATACATGAGCTACCAAGCATGAAGCAAAATCCACTAGTGGACACACGAGTGGCATAGTAACTAGCCCAATTAGAGTCAGAAAAAGCATGCAAATCTGGCAGTAGTGATCCCCCCTTGGGATAAAACAAACCAAGCATTCGAGTACCACTCAAGTAGCAAAAGATGTGCTTAACCACCTGCCAATGCTTGACTCCTAGGCAGTGCATAAACCTGCTCATATGTGAGACAGCAAATTGAATATCTAGACGAGTAATGCATAAGTAAATCAAGCATCCAACAGCATACTGATAGAGAACAACATCAAATGCATCTCTAGCATCATGAAGACTCAATCGTAAACCTATCCCAATAGGAGTGGCAATAGGTTTACAGTCTTCAAGGCCAAAACGCCGCAATAATGTGTCAATATATTTCATTTGAAACAAATCCATTCCACCATCAACGTGCACAAACTGAATCCCCAAATAATGATGCAAATGACCCAAATCAGACATCTCAAATGAGGCATGCAAATCAGCCTTGAAATCAGCAATATGCTTCTCATGAGGACCAGTGAGCAGCATGTCATCAACATACACCTTAATGAACAAAAGTACATCATTAGCACGCTTGACATATAAGGTGCTTTTAGTTGGACTATTCTCAAAACCATGTGCAATCAGATAGGCATGTAGCTTTTCATACCAAGCATGTGGTGCTTGCTTTAAACCATATGATGCCTTCTTTAACCTGCACACCTGGTTTTCATGCCCTTTGTGCACAAAGCCACGGGGCTGAAAAACATACACTTCTTCATGCAAGTCGCCATTCAAAAATGCTATTTTAATGTCCAACTGATGTACATTCCAACCATGATGAGCTGCAAGTGCACAGATGCTACGAACAGTAGTCATTCGGCAAGTAGGAGCAAAGGTTTCATCAAAATCAATGCCTCTTTCCTACGCATAATGCTTTGCAACAAGCCTAGCCTTATACATGTCAACTGTACCATCAAGTTTACGCTTCAGCTTGTATACCCACTTAGTGCTAGTGGCCTTCTTGCGAGTAGGCAAGTCACATAAAGACCAAGTACCATTCTTCATTATAGCATCACATTCAGATTGCATAGCAGCCATCCAATTTTCTGAATTTTGTGCTCTATCAAACGAAACACTCTCAGTCTCATCACAGGGACTAGGTGCAGCCACAGCATAGCAATCTGATGCAAAAGAGGCACTATGAGAGCCTGCTTGAGTATGATATGACAGAAGTGCATCTAATTTGTTCTCACACAAAGTTTGCACCAGTCATTTTAGCATAGTTTTTGCCTCCTCAATATCAGCTCTCTCATCAACAAGTGCATCATGCAAATCTACATCAGAAATGGGATGATCTACATCATCACATGAAACCTGCAAAGGCTAAGAAGTTGCCTCATTAGGACCAACACTAGACTGTCCACCTATAAAAAGAGGTAGCAAAGTATCATACATGTATTTGGAGCTAACAGATGTCTCCTTAGTACATGAAAGCAATGGTTGAATAGCATCTTCCACAAAAAACAACATCACGACTAACGAGAATGCATTTAGTTTATGGATGATACAGATGATAGCCTTTACTTTTAGAAATGTATTCAACAAAAATACATTTTACTACTTTTTCATCCAGTTGTCTGCTATGTTGTTCAGGCACTAATGCATATGTCAAACAACCAAAAACATGCAGATGAGGAACAAATGGCTTGCGATCATGTCAAGCCTCATATGGAGTGATAGACAGCAACGCTTTAGTGGGACACCTATTAAGTACATATGCTACACACATGACAGCCCCAAGCGAGAACCTATGTGGTAAAGCCTAACTCTTGACCATACACCTCGCCATCTCCATGAGTGAGCTGTTCTTTCGTTCAACAACTCCATTCTATTGAGGCATAAACGGCACTGTACTCTTGTGTTTTATCCCACGTTGAGCCAGAAATGCATTAAAATCAGGAGACATATACCCCCCCCCCCCGATCAGAAGGGAGGGTGCCCATTTTACATGCTGACAAATTTTCAGCCAAAACCAACAAGCCTACTGCAGACATGCACTGCTCATGAGAAGATGGGTCAAAAGTGCAAACAGTAGTAAGCACCCATTCTTCTTCCTGCACAAGATTAGCAGAATTTGTTTTTTGTTTAGAGGCCTCTGCAACAACCATTCTAGCCTCTTTCTTCTTTGCCTCTCTAGCAGCCAGTTTTGGACAATTCTTTATGATATTGTCATTTCCTTTACAGTACTTGCAAAACAATTTCTACTTTTCTGATTTCTTTTCACCTTTGTCTTCCCTCTTCGAATCACCTACCAAGGTTACACAACCAAAGCAATCATAGATTCAGGTGCTGATGCTGCTATTGCAACCACCTCCTTGTGGAAGCGATGGCCGGGGCAAGCCCACATTAAGACCAACTAGAATGAAACTTCAGATGGCTGACGGCCATGTGGTAAGAACTCTAGGATTGCTCAAAGGGATAACTCTAACCACTTGTGGTGTGGAGTTTGAACACACATTTGCTATATGTGACTTTGAAAAAAAAAATTCTACGAGATGATCCTAGGAAGACCCTTCCTACGACAATTGCAAATAGTACAAGATTGGGGAACCAACTCCTTGTACTTGCAGCGCTTAGGGGTCACAACCAAGGTCAATTTGAAGGATTGCTCCTTTAGAGATGTACCACCCCTACAGTGGAATCCTATCCACAAGGAGAAAGAAGATTCAGTCTCTCGACATTCTAAAAGTTCATCTGATACATCTTGGATGCATGAAGATACTCATTTGTGGATGTGCAAGGTCACAAAGGAAGAGGAAAAACGCTTAAAGGCAAGAGAAAAAGGAACTTCTCAAGGAGATAGACCAGTTAGAGACCCAGCCTATACGCCGATGATATTTCCAGATGAGGAATTTGAGCCTCATGGTTGGGCAGAAATCTTAGCTACCATGGACATTGCTATCAATGAAGAACAATGGACACCTCATTGTGATGAGGAGGGTTATGATATTTCAGTGTTCATGTGTCAGCCCTTGCTAGAAGAAGGTGGCTCTACTAACTTCATAGAAGAAGAAGAGAACGATGATGATCTAGAGTCCATTGTGATCGATAGTTGCTTTATTTCAGAGGAGCACTATCTAGAAGACATAGGAGTATTTACACAAAAAGAAGAAGAACCTCTCACAAGCATCAAAACGGTAAATTCAAAGGATGGGCGTGAAGGTAGTAAAAAGAAAAAGAAAAGAAAAGTAGTGAAACATGACGAGGAGGAACCATTGTTTGAAGTACCAGAACATTTCAAAAAATACAAAGTTGAGAACGAAAATTTTTTGTATGAATGCCTAAGAGAGAGGCCACAATAGGAGAAGCATATGATAACAAAGAAAAGACCAAAAAAATCGTAGTCACCATCAAAGAGAACGAAGAGAGATGTACATACATAGGAGATGACCTAAGTAAAGAAGAAGAAGTAGAGTTGGTAGTGTTATTAAAGGAATAAACAGATCATCAAGCTTTATTATACTTGGTCAATAAACCTTGCAATACAGGACGTCTAGTAAGATGGTTCCTCTTACTAATGGAATATGACTTTGAAGTGGTTGTCAGGAAAGCTAAGACCCACCTTAGGGCAGATCATCTTTCTCGCATCACTTCAAGAGATTCACCGCAAGGAGTGTCCGATGAATTGCCCGACGCTTATCTGTTCAATCTAGAAGTTATTCCTAAATGGGCAAATAAGTTGGTACCAGTCCTAACCTTTGGACCCGCAAATAAGAATGTAAAAACAAAAAAAGATGAAATTGTAAAATCACAAAAATATCAAATATTGGCAGGAAGCATGTACAAAAACAAGATACAGAAGGTGTATTAGCTTGGTGTGTCGAGGACGATGAACATAGTAGTTGGTTGCAACAAGCCCATGAAGGATTTCTAGGGAATCACTATTCTAAACAACGAACATTGCAAAATCTAAAACGTTTAGGAGTGTATTGGCCTAGTATGGATAAAGAAATTCATGAGTGGATCAAGAATTGTCCAGTGTGCTAGACGCGACCCCCTTGTGGAGCATGCGACTCTTTATCATGTATCATTAATTCCAAATTGGAGTGCTCCATTGGTAGAATTCATGAGATCAGGAACATTACCCAATGAGGCTAGTCTAGCAAGGAAACGAAGCATAGAGCAAGAAGCTCAAGACTACGCCCTCATAGGAGATAACCTATACCGAAGGGGCAAAGATGGTTACTTAAGACTATGCGTTCATGAATCAGACTACTTAAAAGTCTTAGAAACCGCACACAGCAGTGTTGCAGGTGGACATTTTGGTCCTGACTGAGTAATTAAGACTATTCTATTCTCAGGACTTTGGTGGCCCACTCTTCACATGGATGCACATACCTATGTGAAGGAATGTGACACATGCCAACGTGCCCAGTACCCAATTAGGAAAGATGAGATGCCTTTAAGGCCAATGATGGGAGGACATGCATTCTCGGAGTGGGGCATAGACTTTGTAGGTCCTATTAACCCCCCCAGCTAGAAACTCCCATGCATATTACATTATTGTAGCCACGGACTACCTTACAAAGTGGGTAGAAGTCAAAGCCACAATGAAGAATGATGCTCAAACAATGGCAAAGTTCTTATTTGAGAATGTGTTCACAAGATACAGATTACCAATAGAGTTAGTAAGTGATAGAGGCACACACTTCTTGAATGAAGTAATCAAAAATCTTCTCCAAGAATTCTTGGTGATACATAAGAAGTCTGTCCCCTATCATCCACAAGCTAACAGACAAGCCGAGAGCACAAACAAGATCCTATGTAATGTATTGACAAAATTGGTAAATAATAAGCGCTCTGATTGGGACAAACAACTTCATCACGTTGTTTGGGCTTACCGAGTTGCCTACAAAATGGTACTCAATGCCACCCCATTTCAGATGATCTTCAGACAGAATGTTGTGCTACCATTGGACTTCCTAATCCCAACTTTAAAAGTAGCACAAGAGCATGAGTGGAATGGACACGAGTTATCCTCTAGGATCGTTGATCTAGAATGCTTAGGTGAGATGCGGCTACGAGCGGCAACAGGCATCTATGCTGCTAAGAAAAGACAAAAGGCATACTTTGATGCACACATCAAAGATAAAGGATTGAAAGAGGGAGATCTCATGCTGGTTTATACGCTAAAGCAACATGCCCGAAAATTGGAGAAACGAGGATATGGACCCATGATCATTAATAGAATCTCCACTAGTGGAGCAGTTCAATTGGCCACACTAGAAGGTGATATCTTGCCAAGTGGTTGTCGAGTCAAGCTATATCAAGAACCCCTTACAGAGGATATGCTAAAGAGACTCAACACTACTAAGAAGCGAAACAAAGAAGAGTTAAGGGTTAGAAAAGAAGCACAGGTAGAGGCTACAGAACGCATTAGGAGAAATAAGTTAAGACGCCTAGGCCTAGATATCAATCGTGAGGCCCCAAGATACCACATGGCCATGTGTCAAACATCCAGTGCAATTGCTTCTCAAATAATTGATCAACGTCCTTTTGTGACCATAGTGGTAGGAAAAGGGAAGAATGCAAGGACTGTGAAAGCATTGATTGACTCAGGTGCAGCAACTAGTGCAGTTAGGCTTTCATACTGCCAAGACTTGCAATTGAACATCAAACCCATAGAGGCATATATCATAGGTTTGGGAGGTGTGGAAACCCCTTGTTTGGGCGAGGTGGAACTTCCCATCTACCTTCAAGATGTTCCAATAAAAGTCAAAATGCTAGTGTGTCACGATGAAGACTTTACAGAGCCACTTGTCTTGGGTCAAGATTGGATTTATGACCATGCAGTCAACTTGAACCTAAGAAGTCAACTTCTTCAAGTTTGGGCACATGAACAATGTATTACATTAGAATTAGACAACTGCATGCTCACAAATCCAGAGGTCACACATTCTCCTTGTTTTTCCAAAACTAATCTTCGCAAAGAAAATGTTGTGTGTGTCAATAACCCTATGAAGCAAAAGAACTCAATCATGGAAGCACAAGCTCAAAGTCCAACAAACCTCCCTTCTTCTTCACAAACTAATGCAAGCATCACTCGACCAAAGACGCAAGCAAAAAGGACATCTGCTATATCAACTAGGCAGACAGACTTCAAGAAGAAGGAAGCTCAAGGCATGAAGCAGATGTGGGTACGGAAAGGAGAACAACCACTAGCTTTGCCACAACCATTCCCATCGAAGCAAGCTAACCATGCTAGAAGAAGCACCAAGAAACGAGGACAAGCTCAATCCCAAGGTCTCCGACAGATTTGGGTACCAAAGCAATCGATGAAGACTGACCATAATAACACACAAATTTGGGTGCTAAAGAAATTAGCTGCAGCTCAATAAGGGCGATTGCAAATGTGGTAACCTAAGGCACTCTTACATGCACAAACGAATATGATCTCCTTCACGAGGAAAATCTCAACAAAGCAACCACGTAGAAGCAAGAGTCGAAACCATGGACCAAGACCAAAAGAAGATAAATTCATCTCCTCACCGGTAATAAAAAGACAACCAAAATGGGTATGGGTGTGGAAGCCAAAAGTACCAGCAGCTTCCACAACACCAAAGAGCCGACCACACTGGATATCAAATTTGTGAAACCATCCAACGATGAAGGGGACAGAAGTGATCTCCACAGGGCCACAGACCATTCTCAAATGGATCCCTATAAGGAGGATTACATCATTTCAAGATCCGACGGCTACCTCCAACAAAGACTGCATCAACATCCACCAACAACATTGAAAGCCTCGACGTGCAACAACCATGTGCCTTTGGCATAACCTTGTCTTTTGCACCATTCAGGTCATGCATTTCCAAAGTAAGCATTAATATAGGGCCACATTACAAGGCCGTGCATAGACACAATGAACAAATCCCAGGCACATGAGATACACTTGACATATGTAAAATGTTTTATTGATACTAACATCTTTCTTCTTGTGTTATGACACTGTTCCAAAAAAAAAAGGGGGAAGAGAATGAAAGGAGCGAGGACAGGACTGTGTGCGTGAAGCATCTCCGATGTGAACCATCACCAAGGACATCCATCAACAATGGAAGATAAGTCAATGGTCAATCACCATGCTGGAACACACCACGAAGAGATGAATATCGATGGACATTGGACCATGGTAAGAATTGCCTACTTCGGCAACAACACAACCATGATAGATTAGGAAACCTCTTCGTCAGCATACCCTTGAGCACCTAGCTCAAGATCCAACTTCTTGCACCATAATTCTTCCAATGCATTTCCCAAGTATGCATGCATAGGGCTACATTACAAGGCCGTGCACAAGGCACCTATTTTTTCCAACCCATGCACTAATACACTTAACCATCAATCATGATGGATCACAAGTACTTGGCCTCATGTTTCAAAAATTTCAAGGACATCCACGGTACAACATCAGAAGCAATTCACCGTAGATAGCTACTCACGATCAACATCGACAACCTCTTTTGAGCAACTACCAACCTTTGAAAGCCAAGAAGTATACCCTCTAGCTCAAATCCAAGGAAGGAGTACATACATTGGGCACAACTCAGGAATAGGCTAGTAGTGGAAAACTGACAAACCTGACAACCGACCAGGCTACATTGGGAAGATGGACCGCTCCGCTGATACATGAAGGACACTACCTCTCAACGTACTACATGGAACAACCACTACAACAAGGGTCTGTCAGGGACGACAGACTCAAGAGGGGGAGTGTTGAAGCTCAAGGTCAAGGACAAAGCATGGAAGCGCATCAAAGAAGTGGATACACAAGAAAGAGGAGCATGTAGGGAGCTCCAAGAAGCACATGTCAAATTTTCAGATGAAATCCCTATAAATATAGTGACTTTTGTCACTAAAAACCATTGTAAATACCATTTTCCATTTTTACAACTTCATTTTGTTCAAGCCGAGGAGTCCTTGAGCTTGAGGAGTATTAGAAGTATCATCCTATCAATTTTCATAATGTTTAGATTCCATTTGAGTCCCCAAATAAGCCTTGGAACCTAATTTTTAACTAGGCTGGACACTAGGTCTGGACAGGGCCAAAACCACTCAAAAACTATAAAAAGGGCTGGAGAGCTCATTTTTGGGGTTAGCTTGTTGTAGATTTCAGCTTTGTAAGAGAGTTCTTTTGTAATCAAAGTCCTTCCATTGTTCCACTCTTTGCTCTTACCTTGTGCTCGTGTGTGTGTATGTGTGTGCATGCTTGTGTGCTTTCACTCACGCACTTGTGCACTTCACTTGCTCTTGGTCTTCATACCGGTCCTCACGTCTCCACAGATTGACATTTATGAGGTCCATTGTGCCAACGTGAGGAGCTACACCTCATAAATGTCAATCTGTGGAGACATGAGGACCGGTATGAAGACCGTGAGCAAGTGATGGCACAGGTGTGTGAGTGAAAGCACGCAAGCATGCACACACATACACACACACGCGCACAAAGTAAGAGCAAAGAGTGGAACAATGGAAAGCTTTGATTACCAAAGAACTCTCTTACAAAGCTGAAATCTACAACAAGCTAACCCCAAAAATGAGCTCTCCAGCCCTTTTTATAGTTTTTGAGTGGTTTTGCCCATGTCCAAACCTAGTGTCCGGCCTAGTTAAAAATTAGGTTCAAAGGCTTATTTGGGGACTCAAACGGAATCTAAAAATTATGAAAATTGGTAGGATGATACTTCTAATACTCCTCAAGCTCAAGGACTCTTCGGCTTGAACAAAATGGAGTTGTAAAAATGGAAAATGGTATTTACAATGGTTTTTAGTGACAAAAGTCACTATATTTATAGGGATTTCTTCTGAAAATTTGACATGTGCTTCTTGGACCTCCCTAGATGCTCCTCTTTCTTGTGTATCCACTTCTTTGATGCACTTCCATGCTTTGTCCTTGACCTTGAGCTTCAACATCTTGCCTAACAATTCACTTGTGTAGGCTGTTTTGAATGGTCTTCCATATTCATATCAGAATTTTGCTTCTACTCTTCGATTGATGATAAATGGCAATCCAAATGCCTTGACATTTGAGGAGTTAGTCTCTGTTCTATTGCAGGAAGACCAATCTAGCAAGAACAAGTCCATTATGCATGTCGCAGATCAAGCTTTCCTAGCTAGTCAGAAGAGCAAAGGTAAATGGAGCTCATCTACTAATAAGCATAAATCTACTAATTCTACACAATCAACAAAGGATGACAGAGGCGAGAAGAAAATAGAAAAGCAAAAATTGTTTTCCAAATACTGTAAAGGAAATGATCATGTCATAAAGTGTTGTCCAAAACTGGCTGCAAAAGAGGCAAAGAAAAAAGAGGTTGGAATGTGTTGGTGCAAATGTACAAGCCTACACATTTGGCTTAGCATGGAAGACATTGTGTGGAAGCACTTGATGATTCATGTGAACTATAGCTTGTAACTACTTGATCATTCACCATTGTAAATCATTAAATCCTTGGAGAATCTTGTAAAAGCTTATATCTCGTGGAGTTAAGAGGAATATTAGCTACGAATTTAAGATGAGGGAATGTCTCCTAAATCACAGGAGATACTTTTTTATTGGAGCCAAGTTTGAATTCAAAATTCAAACTTAGAAGAAATACTTATAAAAAGGTCTTGTAAAACTCACGAGGCTGTGCCTCATTTGAGAGCTCTCTCCTTGATCATTTGTAGAATTTGAGTAGCTCACAATATATCTCACTCAGTTCACCATCATTGAGCATCATTACAATGCCAATGACTTTGTAGAATCATGTTTTATAATATATATATCTCATTGAACATCTTTGTCTACTTCTCTGCTATGACTACCCAGGACAGTCAACTTCTTTTGGTCATATCTCAGTGAATACTCAACCATTTTGCATAACCTTTGTCTTATTGGAATCAGCTTTTGTCTAATTTGTGTTTTCAAAATTTCAAGGTATTTGGTTTAGGCATCTAGGAGAAATCATATTCAAAGTGCTCACTAGTCATCTACTGGTTGCTCCCAAAAAAGTCGGGGGTAAGATCTAATTTGCTAAATTAATTTCTCAGAGCATAGTTGATCATTTTATATGATTCCACTTGCAATCATTAGCTATCTAAGCTAATTGAATTGCCCCAAAAGGAATTTTGTCAATTTTTACTGTATCGTGAGCTGTGAGCAAAAAGACCAGCAGGTGTATGGACTAAAATAGAAGGTTTTTCAACACTACTTATTCTTGAACTAGTCTGTTTTGGATTAATTGTTTCAAGCATCACTTCCAAAGTACATAGGTACTTTCTTGGTGTCATTTGCAAGCTAAAAGGGCCTACTTCATAACTCTAAAGTGCATCAGGGCTGGTACAAAGTAGGTTTTAGCAGTACCACCTCACTTCCTTGAGGTATACATCCATCTCTTCCAACAGTGGTATCAGAGCAAGTTGAGGTAAAATGGGAGATGGTTTCCCTTCTTTCATTGACAAATTGGACAAGAATAATTATCCAGCATGGTCCTTGAGGATGAAGACCTATCTACAAGGAAGAAGTCTCTATGGATACATGTCAGAGATGAGGAGATGCCCATATTTAGAAGCAAAAGATCAGCCTACAAGAGAGAAGCAAGAAAGACTCAACTCATGGTGTGCCAAAGATGCTTTAACCAGGTCATATCCACCTAACTCTATCTCTGACTTCCTTCTTCATCATATTAGGAATTGCAAAACTTCCCAAGAGACTTGGGATACTCTATCTTCATACTTTTGTTCCAATACAAGAGCTATGAAGAATCAATTGTGGATGGAGTTTACTACTCAAAAGAAGCAACCTAAGCAGAATGTTTCAGAATTTATGACTAAGCTGAAGGATGTGGCTAATCAATTGGCAAGCATAGAAGAGGATATTGAAGAGGAGCAAATAGTGAGACAGATAATCAATGGCATCAAGGCAGATGATAAATGGGAATCCTTCACAACTGCAATGGATCTTTATATGGATATGCAAATCCCTGATCTAACCACCCTCATGGGACAACTCTTCACCCATGAGGCCAAGCTCAACAAAAATGGTGAACCATCAAGAGGTAACAATTCTTCTACCCTCTATATAGATAAAGGAAAGTCTAAGAATAAAGGAAAGAGTAAAAAGTTTGAAGATGAAGGTGCTACTTCTCAAGCTAACTATGCAAGGAGAGGTAGGAATTCAAGAAGAAGGGGTACAGGAGGTAAGCAAGGTAGGGGGAGACCTTTCAACTCTTCCCCATGCAATATATATGGACTGTCTAATCACACAATAGATGAGTGCTATAGGAACTTCAAGAACCAGAGAGGAAGAGGATTCCAAAGAGGTGGCTACTCACAATCAAGAGGAATATTCAATCATAATCAAGGTTACAACCATGGCTACAACAAAAATTACAACAACAATTATCAAGGAGGATACAAGTCAAGAAAACACTTCAACAACTATACAAAGGATCAAGATGATTCTCTTCTCATTATGAACATGACCTCAAAACAAGGTATGAACAATGAGCACCTCTTCTATATTGACTCAGGTTGTTCAAACCATGTAGCAAGCAATATAGCTCTCCTTTCTAATCTTGAAGAGCCCAAGGGAAAGCACCAAGTGCAGATAGGTGATGATACCAAGCATTTAGTTGTCAAGGTAGGAAATGTCAAAACTTCTTATGGGAATAAGAATCTGTTGAGCAAAGTTCTTTATGTACCTTCTATCACAAAAAATTTGATGAGTGTTGGACAGATAGTGGAAAAGGGTTTGCAGGTTAGGTTCAATAAATTTGGAGCCTTTGTGGAGGACCCCCAACATGGATTCAAGAGAATTGCAAAAGGAGAAAAAACAGGTAGATTGTTTACATTTGAGCTTGAGGACACTAGAAGCATTGCACTTTATAATTATAAGGATAAAACCTTGTCTGAGTTAGAGATATGGCACAAAAGATTAGGACATCTTGGTGAGAGAACATTGAAGCAAATATGTAGAGATCAATGTGTACTTGGAATACCTAATGTATCCAAGCAACATATGATCTATAAATGTGGTGCATGTCAGTTTCGTAAATCACACAAGTTACCCTTTACAAAGAAAGGCTATATGCATGAGGATTATATGGAACTTGTCCACACATATGTGTGGGGACCAAGCAAGGACCCTTCAATTTCATGCTCAAGGTACTATGTGCCATTTATTGATGATTTCAATAGGTGGACTATCTTGTACTTCATGAAACATAAGGATGAAGTGTTCAGTTGAATCAAAAAGGATCTTCCACTTGTGGAAAATCAAACAGGAAAGAGCTTAAAGAGGATAAGGTCAGATGGAGGAGGTGAATACTTCTCCAATGAGTTTGATGCATTTTTGTAGGACAGAGGTATCAAGAGAGAGAGAGAGAGAGAGATCACAACTAGATATACTCTTGAGCAAAATGGAATAGCAAAGAGGAAGAATAGATTGATTGTGGAAGCAGCTAGATCTATGCTAAATGAAAAGAAGTTGCCTAATTACTTGTGGGCGAAGGTTGTGTCTACTGCTACTTATCTTATTAACAGGTTACCCTCTAAGTCCCTTGATGGGATGACCCCCTATGAGGCACAGAATGGTAGGAGAGCATCACTTGAACATTGCAGAATATTTGGATGTGTTGCATATGTGCACATTTCATCTCAAATCAGAGGTAAGCTAGACCTTAAGGTAGAGAAATGCATTTTCATAGGGTATGATATAAATCAAAAGGGGTACATGCTTTATAATCCATCCAACAAAGGATTTATGGTCAGCAGAGATGTTGTGTTTGATGAGAATGACTCTTGGTTTGAAAGTGAATGCAGGAAGTTCAAATTGCCATATGACTTGGGAGAAGAATTTCCAAGCCTCACCAAGGAGGAGCCAAACACAATTGAAGACATCAAATCAGATGATGAGGACACCATAACTTGGAAGAATTTAGAGCATGGAAATCAAAAGACAAGGTCAAGATGAAGAGGTTAGAGGACATACCTAAGTCATCTAACCAAGCCTTAATGAGATCACAAAGAGAGAGTAAGAAGCTAATCAAATATGGGTATGATACTTCATTAGTCACTAAGCATTCTATTTATCTTGCTAAGGATTTATCACTTGAAGAACCTTCTTCATATGAAGAAGCAAGTACCAAAGCAGAATGAAAGGAGGCTATGGATGAAGAAATAGAAGCACTCCAAGAGAATGACACTTGGGAGCTAGTATCGAAGAAAGCATCAATGAAGGTGATTGGTTCTAGGTGGATTTACAAAATCAAAAGGAACTGAGATGGATCCATAAATAGGTACAAAGCTAGGCTTGTGGCTAAGGGTTTTGCACAAACCCATGGAGTAGACTATGAAGAAATTTTTTCACCAGTGGCTAAGATGCCAATCATCAGAGTATTGGTAAGTGTAGCTGCATCTAGAAATTGGAATATGTATCAACTAGATGTGAAAAATGCTTTCCTCAGTGGATGGGTTTCCGAGGAGGTTTACATGGCTCAACCTCCTGGCTATGAAGATCCAAGCAAGGTAAATCATGTATGCAAATTAAAAAAATCTCTTTATGGTTTGAAGCAGGCATGGAACCATAGGTTAACAACCTATCTTCAAGACCAAGGATTCATGATGAGCAAGGCAGATTCTTCTCTGTTTATCAAGAGGAGTAATTCAGAAATGATATATTTATGTGTATATGTGGATGACATCATTCTTATAGGTAGTGATGCCAATGGCATAAAAAAATAAAAAAACAGATGATGCAGGAGTTTAAGATCAGTGACCTAGGGTTTTTGAAATATTTTCTTGGACTTGAGTTGGTATACACTAACTCTAGAATATACATCTCTCAAAGGAAATATGTGTAGGACATGTTGAAGAATTTCCACTTGGAGGATGCAAAAGCAGCTAGCACCCCTATAGAGGTAAATCATAAATTAAGTGCTCATGAAAGTGATTTTCTTGAAGACATTGCAGGTTATCAAAGCATAGTTGGAAGTCTAAACTATGCAACATTAACAAGGATTGACATATGTTATGGAGTAAGTGTTCTGATTCAATTCATGCATAAACCTAGAGAAGCTCACTTGGAAGCTGCTAAAAGAATTTTGAAGTATCTCAAAGGTACTCAAAATCAAGGTCTTTACTTCCCATACACATCAGATTTGGACATAAAGTTGTACTCAAATGTAGATTGGGCAGGATGTAAGGATGACAAAAGAGCACTTCTAGCTATTTATCTTTTGCAGGTGATAAGCCCATCTCATGGTCTTCTAAGAAGCAACCAATTGTTGCTCTATCTTCAATAGAGGCTGAATACAGGGGGTTAGCAAATGCTAAACAAGAAGTTGTTTGGATTAGATTGCTCTACTCAGATTTGGGACTTCACACTCATTCACCAATGATCTTTGGTGATAATACTAGTTCTTTGCATCTTGCAGCCAACCCCATTTATCATGCAATAACTAAGCATATAGAAGTGCACTATCACTATGTTAGAGAGAAACTCTTGAGCAAAGAGATTCAACTAGCATATGTATCTACAAATATGCAGTGTGCTGATTTGTTAACCAAAGCACTTGATGGTACTAAATTTGTAGGTTTAAAACCATCATTGGATTATAGGATATTCAAGAAGATTGATGAATCGATGCAAGCCAAGATGTTTGGCTTGAGGGGGAGCTCTTAGTGCAAATGTACAAGCCTACACATTTGGCTTAGCATGGAAGACATTGTGTGGAAGCACTTTGATGATTCATGTGAACCATAGCTTGTAACTACTTGATCATTTACCATTCTAAATCATTAAATCCTTGGAGAATCTTGTAAAAGCTTATATCTCATGGAGTTAGGAGGAATATTAGTTGCGAATTAAAGATGAGGGAATGTCTCCTAAATCATAGGAGTTACTTTTTGATTGGAGCCAAGTTTGAGTTCAAAATTCAAACTTAGAAGAAATACTTATAAAATGGTCTTGTAAAACTAGCGGGGTTGTGCATCATTACAATGTCAATGACTTTGTACAATCATGTTTTATAATACATATATCTCATTAAACATCTCTGTCTACTTCTCTCTTATGACTACTTTGAATAGTCAACTTCTTCTGGTCATATCTCAGCGAATACTCAACCATTTTGCATATTATTTGGCTTGTTAGAATTTGCTATATATACATATACATATGCGTATATGTATACGTATACGTATACATATACATATACGTATATGTATACATCTATTTTGTGCTGTCAAAATTTCAAGGCATTTGGTTTAGGCATCTCGAAGAAATCTTCTTCGAAGTGCTCACTGGTCATCTACTGGTTGCTCCCTAAAAAGTCGGGGGTAAGATCTAATTTGCTAAATTAATTTCTCAGAGCATAGTTGATCATTTTACATGATTCCACCTGAAACCATTAGCTATCTAAGCTAATTGAATTTCCCCAAAAGGTATTTTGTCAATTATTACCATACTATGAGCTGTGAGCAAAAAGACAAGTAGGTGTATGGACTAAAATAGATGGTTTTTCAACACTAGTTATTCTTGAACTAGTTTGTTTTGGATTAATTGTTTCAAGCATCACTTCCAAAGTACATACGTACTTTCTTGGTGACATTTGCAAACTAAAAGGGCCTACTTCATAACTCTGAAGTGCATCAGGGCTGGTACAAAGCTAGTTTTAACAGTACCACCTCACTTCCTTGAGGTATCCATCCATCTCTTCCAACAGAATGGGTGTTGCAAAAGCCTCTACACCCAAACCAGAGTCTGCAAATATTGTCTAGAATGAAGAATGGGAATTTACTATTGTTTGCAGTTATGAACCATCTTCTCATGAATAATGTATGTCTATAATAGACGCAGATGTTTGGTACTTTGATAGTGGGGCAACCAAACATATTACCTTACAATGCAATTTCTTCACTTCACTTGAGCATGTCCCTATAGGGAATACTGTCACATGTTCCAACAACTCCTCTTATCCTGTCATGGGAGTTGGTAAGATCACTCTAACCATTGCTTATGGTAGTTCTTTTATATTTTTGGATGCTTTATTTGTGCCAAGGATCAAGAAAAATCTGTTATCAATTCTAGCATTAGACAAGATCGACTTGTTTGTGAAATTTATTGATGGAAGATGTACAGTTCATGATCTATCAAATGGTGATGTCATTATTGCTTCTACCATTTTATGTCATGGGTTGTATAAGCTCATAGACTATGAAAAATCTATGAATGATTCAGCATGTGCAGTATATGATTCTCAGGCTATGTTAGATGCAAAGCTTTGGCCTGCTTGCTTTGGTCATCCAAATTTTTCTAGTTTGCTATGCCTGCAGATATCTGAAATGGTGTCCTCTCTGCCCAAAATTAAGGCAACTGGTAAACATGTTTATGAAGGCTGTATTTTGGGCAAAATGGAGCATTCCTCATGTTGGAAACAATTCCTCACATGGGTTAGCAGCGGCATGCTTTTTGTACAGTGATAGCTTTTGTTAGCGATCGTTTGCTTTATGCTTTTAGGTGTGCTTTTGATTGGGGTATAAAACCTATATAAGAAAGGCCTAGTCTCATTGTTGGGATATCACTCAAGGAGCTTAAGTGATCAACACAAGGAGAAGATCTTCTTGAAGAGAGAGTGTTCGCACACTCTTGAGGAGGTGATCATTAGGAGGCCATCTTGGAGGAGGAGTGTTCACATACTTTTGGAGGAGTTGTGGTCTACATCTTGGTGATTATCTATAGGAGATTCTGCCATACCATCAACATCCATTGTTGATTTATTGTGAGTAGCAAGTCTATTTTTGTTCTTACTTGCTAGGTCACTTGTTTCTGATTTAGGTTGATTAGAATCTGGGTTTTCTGTAAAACAGTTCTAAATTGTTTTATCTCCATATTCTCATGCACACACTCTTCATATCTCTTTGGCACACAATCTCTTGTATCTAGTTCCTATTTTTTCCTAGATATAGATATCGTTAGTTTGTATCATATACACACATTGTAATTTGACACTCATATACAAGTTAGTATAGGTGAGCCTCATAGCTTACCATTACATTTGAAATCTCATCTATTCTCTCTCTATCTCTCACTCATGTATTTTTGAGTCTTACAGTATGTATGTTAAGGTTCTTTTGTTGGAAGATCCTGTAAACCTGTGATATAGTGTGATTGTGGCCCATTACCACTTCCAACATTTGGTATCATAGTGTTGAGCCCATAAAAGTCATATTGGTCAAAGTCAACTACAGTCAAAGTCAACCACAATCAAAGTCAAAAGGTCAAAGTCAAATTGGTCAAAGTCAACATGGTCAAGGTCAAAGTCAATAGGGGCAAAGTCAAAGTGTTCGAAGTGTAGGTGTCAAGGTGCAAGGTAGTGCACAATTAATTGTCCACAAAGGGTAAATTGGAGAAAGTGGGTTGCAGGTTGCAGAGGTATTTCTCTAATTTCCCTAAGGTTCAAAGTGTTTTTAAAGTGTTTTGGAAGGTTCAGGTGAACCCTATCTTAGGTGCACAAGTGAAGAATTAAGAGGCAAAATGTGAAGGTATGTGAAATGGCAGTGTACGCAGAAGTGAAAGTATGGCCCCCCAATTAAAATTTTTGTTTTAAGTCTAAAGTCACTACAGGACAAAACAGGGATTCGTTGGCTACCACTTGTGAAGACAATCTTGGGACATCAAAGTGAGCACCAAGATACTCTTGCAGTTAGGAGCGTACGTGAATCGACACTCAAATCAAGGCAAGGACTATTCTTGGACTATTCTAAGTGTAAGCAAGAGTGAGTATAGTCTAAGCAAGGCAAGAGAGAGAAGTGCAAAAGACACAGAGTGTGCGACGCAGAGAAGTGAAGTGCAAGGTGTGCATGAAGAGTGACTAAGAAGTGTGCACAGAAGTGTTAAGCTATTTCCCCAAGGATCCCAAGGTCACATTGTAGTGTGCGTGTGCCGACAAAAGGTGTCCGATCCGTCCCCCTTATTGGAAGCTTGGTGCAAGGTGTGCACAAGTGCAGGCTTGGAGAAGGTGGAGGTCTGGTGCAGAGGAGGCCGGCAGCAACAAGACCTTGGGTATTTGGTATTTTGTAATTGCGCACTCTGTGAGGTTTTGCATAGAAGCATTGAATTGTATTGTGCATCACCATTGTATTTGTCTTATTATAATCAATCGATAGAGGCTTCCAGTGTGTATCTTTCTTCTTTTCTTTCCCTTTTCTCCTACAAACACTCAAATCCCTTATTGTCCAAGAATCCCCCAACAAAATTTGGCACGCCTAGTGGGACTCCAAGGAGATTTGAGCATAGGAGAAGCCAAGTGCAAAGGGTAGAAGAGTTCAAGTGCTGATAGTACTACTTCATTGGGATAAAAGGTACATATTCTTATCAATTGTCTCATACTAAGAGGAATATGAACAGCTCATGATCGCAACTCAGTTCCAAACATTGAGGGTCACATGTAAGCAAACAAGAAGGAAGGCTGTTAGAAGATCATCTAGTCCACTTTCATCAACTTCATCAGTAAAGAGCATGGTTGGTTAGGTAGACTTGGAAACCCTACTATCAAGATTAAATATAAAATTTCCTTCTTTCAAAGGCCTGGCTCAAGAAGATCCGGACGAGCATATTAGAAGGTTTTTAGCACTATGCAAAACTAGAGGCTTAATGGGAAGAGAGGATGCCTTTTTGATACTCTTCCCTTTAGAAGGATAAGCAGATAAATGGTTCAGCCAGTTTGCTGAGAACCGTTTTACAACTTCGGACTTAATGAAAGATGCATTCAAAAATCAATTTTAGCATGGAAATATTGCAGAGATCATCATAGAGGAATTAAAGAATTTGAGATTGGGTCCAGGTGAAAAGTTCCCAAAGTTTGTGACTAGGGCCGAGGCACTAATGGCTAATTACAAGATCCACCACATGATTTTTTCGTTAAGAAATGGTTAGCTAAGCCACTTCCAGTGAACACCCAATGTAAAATCAAGGAATTAGTGTTGCCTACAACTTCCATTGACGAATTCATCAACACAGCTACACGATTGGAGCAGATAAGGCAACAATTTTCTCCTCAACTGCCATATTCTACAAAAATGGAGGATCCAGTAATCCAGATAAGGAAGGAGCTGGAGGACTTAAAAAGGAATAAGCCCCACAAAGAGGAGGAGAATGTTGTTACTCAGTGTAGGAGGGAGATTGAGGCATTAAATCTCCAAAAGGAGGAGGAGGCCCAAGCAGAAGAATTGGCTCAGTTGCAATAGGAGTTGCAGGAACTCAAAGGGGGTGGCATCAAGAGTGGACTTTGGTATACCATGTGCAGCAAGCAAAGTCATATAGTAAGTGAATGTCCTTTGTTAAGTGTGACTTGCTAATTATGTAGGAAAGCTCGTCATGAGACCCAATAATGCCAATCAAGAGGAATGCTTGCAACAACATATTGGACACAAGAAGGACCCCTACCATCAGCAAATGTAACAGTGGATGCACCCAATCAAGGTAACAATTACAACCTTAGATAGAGCAACAACTTTGGAAATGGGCCTAGGAGGCCAATCATTTGTTTCAGATGTGGAGAATGTGGGCACTATCAAAGTAGGTGCACTCTACCAGAAAATACCCCTCCTTGCAGAAATTGCCCAGAGGCCAGAGACCACTATACAAATTGTTGTCCTGAGAATCAAGCCTCCTCATCTGGGCCCACATTCAAATGATTTCGGTGCACAAAGAAGAAATGTTAGATCAAGTCAATGAGCCATCACCATCTACCAGGGTGGTGCAGTTAGAAGAAACTGAATCTTTTACAATGCAGACAAGAAACAAGGGAAAGGCTCAAGTAGATATAGTTCAAGAATCAAGAATTAAGTTATTGAACAAAGACAAAGAGGCATCTGAAGATAAGGCCACCGCATGTGGATAAGGCAAAAAGGAGATCTCATATGTACAAGTGACGCCATTGGTCATGCATTCAATAGGGCTCATGAGGAGTTTGATAAGTTAGTTGGAGCCCATGCTCTTAAGGAATCAGAGGCTTCAAAACTACTCAAGTCCATGAAAAAGGAGGTTAGTATTTTTTATTTAATAAAGATGGATGGGAAATTCAGGTCATAACTCTTGCAGATAATTGGTGAGGCTTCCACTACAAGTTTGGTGGCAAAGATTGTTGTTATGCATAAAGGTAAAATTGTAGGGGAAGAACCCCTTATAGATTATAAGAGTCCTCGGCTGATAGTATCTATCAAACGTCATGAGTTTCAAGGAGTTATTGTGGACATTGGTTTTGGCATTAACTTGATGCCTGAACATACAATGGAAAAGATTGGACTCCACCCTTCAAGGCCTGCAAATTTCACTGTTACTTTGGCAGATCAAAGCAAAGAAAGGCCCTTGGGAGTGATCCCAAAAGTTCCACTTGAAGTCCAAGGTAATCTCTTCATTCTGGATTTTGTGGTTTTAAGACTACCCCAGGTTGAAGGAGGATTTCCCCTCTTAATTGGAAGACCATGGCTGAGGCATGCAAGTGTCATCCATGATTGGGGTAAAGACACTATGTGGGTACAAAAGAAAGGGCAAGAGCTGACACAGATACATTTAGAAGAGGGCCCAGATAATCAAGGGAACACCAGCATGATGCAAACAGTTGGCATTTGCATGGAACCAGAAACAGAGGACCAACCCCAAATAGAGTTCGAGGAAGAAGAGGATATTCTAAATTGGCTCCAAGCAGGCAACTCTTCCTCTTGTTTTGGAATTTTTCTTAATAATTCTTGCACAGCTGAAGGTTATGATGAAAATGAGGAGAAAGTTCAAGTTGATGGATTGGGAGAGCCCATCACAGACCACATAAGGGGCAGGAAGACACCCCTCAAATACAACTTGGAGGAGGATGCAACAACAATAGAGAAGGAAGTCACTAAAGCTAAAGGAAAGGTAAAGCATTCTAGTGAAGAATGTTCTTTCCCAATTCAAGAAATAACTGCAGGATGGATGCAAGACAAGGAGGAATACATTGAAATCCAAAATACCCCTGCTTATACAACAATGCACGAAAAGCTAGTGGAAGAAAGCAAGGTTGGAGATGAGCATGAAGATACTATGGTAGGAAGAAACCATGTCAAAGAAATACAATTGGGCATTCAGGAAAATATTCGTCCAGTTTTGGTGGCCACCTGGTTGTGGAGCCACCCAGAGCTCCTTGAAAAGGTAAAATCCTTCTTGAACCACTATAGAGATGTTTTTGCTTGGCATTATAAAGACTTAGAAGGAGTGCCCCTGCCAATTACGGAGAGCACCAAATCCCTCTGGTTGATGGAGCCAAACTAATAAGAGGAAAGAGTTATAGACTTAACCCAAAATATGTTGAAGCCGTTTATGTGGAGATACAAAAGATGGAGGATGCAGGAATCATCATTCTTGTGGAACACTCAAAATGGCTGTCACCTATGGTTATAGTACCCAAGAAGAACACCAACAAAATCAGAATTTGTGTTGACTTTAGAGCACTCAATAAGGTGATCATTCCAGATGGATTCCCCATGCCAATTGCAGAGCAGGTCATTGAAGAAGTGGTTGGACATGCATTATATAGCTTTATGGATGGTTTTAGTGGCTATAATCAAATATCCATACACCCAGAGGATCATGAAAAGACTGCTTTTATCACACCTTGGGGAACATATGTGTATGTAAAAATGCCATTTGGACTCCGAAATGCTCTAGCCACCTTTGACAGAACTGTCAACCTCATTTTTGGTCCCTTATTGCTGGAAACACTTAGAATTTTCATGGATGACTTCTCTTCATTTTTAGGTTCTCACAATGAGACCCCTTTAGATTGCTTGGTCCATCACTTGCGACAGCTGCAGAATGTTTTTAAGAGATGCAGGGAGACTAAGCTAAAGCTCAACCCAAACAAATGTCATTTCCTTGTGACAGAAGGAACTCTCTTGGGACATGTGGTTACGGCTAAAGGTATGGCCCCAGATCCTGATAAAATTATTTCTATATTAAAGTTGTCGAAACCTAAATCTCCTAAAGAGATTTAGAGTTTCTTGGGGCATACTGGATACCACAGAAGGTTTATAAAAATGTATGCAGAGATAGCCAGGCCATTGGCTAGACTTACAGGTAAAGAAGTGCCCTTTCAATGGGAAGAGGAAGAAGAGAAGGTTTATTAGACATTAAGGTCCAAATTGGTGGTTGCACCAATTCTTATCACCCCAGATTGGTCAAAAATTTTTCATGTGCATGTAGATGCCAGTGCATATGCAGTGGGTGCAGTATTGGCTCAACATAGTGAAGAATTCAAACTTGACAGGCCTATTCAGTATGCTAGTAGAATTTTGACTAAAGCTCAAAAGAATTATAGCACAACAGAAAGGGAAGCTCTAGCAATGGTTTTTGCAGTACAAAAATTTCATCATTATTTGCTAGGTGTGAAGTTTGTCATCATCACTGATCATCAACCACTCAGGTATTTATTGAACAAGCCACAAGCAACTGGGAGGATATGGAGGTGGCTACTTTTGTTACAGGAGTTTGATTTTCCTGTAGTCCATAGACCAGGTAAAGAAAATGCCATGGCGGATCACCTATCCAGGATCAATATGATGGATCAAGCCAGTCGAGTCAATGATGATTTTCTAGATGCTAATCTGTTCGTTGTACAAACTCAAGGTTGGTATTATGATATCAAGGATTTGATTAAAACTGGAGTGTATTCAAAGAAGGCAAGTGTTGTGCAAAGAAAGAGACTGCTAATCAAGAGCAGACCTTATACTTTCATTGAAGATAAATTATATAGACAGGGAAAGGACAATAGGTTTAGGAAGTGTATGGAAGAAGAAGAAGTAAGGGAAGTCCTGCAATCTACACATGAAGGAAAAGGTGGTGGGCACCTTCCAGGACATATTATGAGTCAGAGGATACTTGATGCTGGTTTATGGTGGCCTACATTATTCAAAAATGCAGATGAATGGGGAAAGGCATGTGACATTTGTTAGAGGTGTGGACCTAAGCCAACAAAGCAGAGGCACAACCCCTTGATTATTTCCACTTCTTGGCAACCATTTGAGAAGTGGGGGCTAGATTTTGTAGGGCCCATCTACCCTCCATCGATTCCAAAAAGAAAGAAGTATCTATTGATTGCCACAGACTATGTGACAAAGTGGGCTGAAGCTATTGCATCACCTGACTGCACCACCCAAACTGTGGCTTATTTCATTTACAATAGCATCATTTGCAGGTTTGGATGTCCACTTGAAATTTGTACAGACCAGGGTACTCATTTTCTAAATAAGGTCCTACAGGAAATTTTCAATAGGTATAGAATTCTACATAGGACCTCTTGTGCCTACTATCCAAGAGCTAATGGATAGGTTGAATCAACTGTATTAATTTCCATGTTAAGGAAGGAATGTATGTTTTACCCCACTTCCTGGGGCATTGCTTATCAAAGTACCCTATGGGCATACAGGTTAGCTTGGATATTCTCCATTCCAACTGGTTTATGGGATATTGCCAATTGAACCCTTTGAATTTTTACATGGATCACCTAAAGTAGCATTCATGCTGGGAAAGAAAGATTGTGGTGTCTCTCAGAGGCTTGGAGCACTGCATAAAGTGGAGGAGCTACGTCTACTAGCAACAAAACAATCGATAGAAACTCAGATGAAGAGGAAGGAGGCACATGATCGAAATATGTGGAACAACAACATAGAGCCAGGCATGTTAGTTCTTCTCCATAGAACTCATCTTCAAACACAAGTGAGAGGAAAATGGCTTCCACACTGGGAAGGACCTTATAGAGTTAAAACAATGCTGAATTGGGGTGCTGTGGAGTTAGAGACCTTAAAAGGAGAGGCCTTGCCACTAGTCAACATATCAAGGCTCAAGGCCTATCATCAACACACTTGAATAATTATGGATCACCTGGAACCTGCAAAATTTGTCCAGGTTGTACATAGCCCTCTCTTTCATTTTGCTCAAGTTTTAGTGGTTTTTCTATCCATTTCATGCTTTTTCATTAAGTTTTTAGCAAATTTAGCAATCCTTTCACAGCCCTTTGCATAAGTACAATTTTTGGGAATTTTTCAAGCATTTTTTTTAGAATTTTTCTAGCATTTTTCTCCTTTTCAAGTGTCATTTTCTTGCCAAATAGGATGAATAAAGGACGCTCTTTGTGGTTTGAGTGACAAAATTGCCCTAGACCTGTAGAGAATTTTTTCAAAAATTTTGAGATTTTTTTTGGATTTTTTTGCAATTTTTTGGGATTTTTTTGGATTTTTCTCACATTTTGGAGATTAAAAAAAAAAAAGCCCCCCCCCTGGCTTTTTCGGAATATTTCAAAAAAAAAAAATCTCCCCCCCCCCTCTCTCTCTCTCTCTCTCTCTCTCTTTGTCTCTCTCTCTCTCTCTCCCTCCCTCCCCCGCCCCCCCCCCCTGCCCCCCCCCCCTGCCCCCCCCCCTGCCCCCCCCCTGCTCTGACAGATCCCCCCCCCCCCGCGGCAAATTTTCACTTTTTATTTTTATTTTATTTTTTTTGTTTTCTTTTCTTTATTTATTTACTTTTTATTTATTTTTTATATATTTTATTATTTTATCATTTTGTTTTCATTTTTTTATTTTTATTTATTATTCTCTTTTTTTATTTTTAATTTTACTTTATTTTTTATTTTTGCCCTCCCGTGCGTACAAGTTCGCATATAAAAACAAAAAAATAAAAAAAAGAATTAATATTTAAATATATATATTTATATATTTTTTTTAGTTTTTTCTTTATTTATTCATTTTTTCATGGCTCAAACCTTTTGGCTTTGGATCGTGCCTCCGATGGCCATTTTTTACAAAATTGGGGTCATTTTCATGTAATTTGGCACCTTTGGATTCATTTTTTGCATTAATTTTTCCAAAATCTCACCTTTTCTCTGACTTTTGGTCACAACCCACATGTTTTGAGCACCTTTATCACATGTTTTTATTTAAACAAATGGTCCACATTATCTATTCTCACCTCATTTCACCATATGTTGCACCTTTTCCCATATGCACCCTCTGTAGCTATACTATTTGATCATTTTAACCCTCTCCATACCCCATATTCCTACTCCCTCACCCTCCCCTTACCCTTCTGCACAGCAAAATCCTTACACCTCCCTGCCCTATCCATCTCAGCCCCTCAACCCTCCCTTCCATTACTCTCCTTTGCTTTTCCCTGCAAATATTCCACTTTTGGGTCCTTCTCTAGGCTTCTTCTCTCCTGCTTTTGGTGGATTTAATTGCGGCTCAAGTGTCCTTTTCAAGATTTTGCAGCTCAATAATCATGGTGTCCTCTATGCTCCGAGATTTGGTTGTAGGTCTCCCGGACGGAGAGCACATTAGGTGGTGGGCAACTGTTGGGCCCATAAAATTCATATTGGTCAAAGTCAACCACAGTCAAAGTCAACCATGATCAAAGTCAAAAGGTCAAAGTCAAACTAGTCAAATTCAACATGGTCAAGGTCAAAGTCAACATGGGCAAAGTCAAAGTGTTCGAAGTCCAGGTGTCAAGGTGCACAAGTAGTGCACAATTAATTATCCACAAAGGGTAAATTGGAGAAAGTGGGTTGCAGGTTGCAGAGGTATTTCTCTAAGTTCCCTAAGGTTCAAAGTGTTTTTAAAGTGTTTTGGAAGGTTCAGGTGAACCCTCTCTTAAGTGCACAAGTGAAGAATTAAGAGACAAAATGTGACAGTATGTGAAGCGGCAGCGTATGCAGAAGTGAAAGTATGGCCCTCCAATTAAAATTTTTGTTTTAAGTTTAAAGTCACTACAGGACAAAATAGGGATTCGTTGGCTGCCACTTGTGAAGACAATCTTGGGACATCAAAGTGAGCACCAAGATACTCTTGCAGTTAGGAGCATACGTGAATCGACACTCAAATCAAGGCAAGGACTATTCTTGGACTATTCTAAGTGTAAGCAAGAGTGAGCATAGTCTAAGCAAGGCAAGAGATAGAAGTGCAAGAGACACAGAGTGTGCGACACAGAGAAGTGAAGTGCAAGGTGTGCATGAAGAGTGACTAAAGGATACCAAGGTCACATTGCAGTGTGTGCATGCCGACAGAAGGTGTCCAATCCGTCCCCCTTATTGGAAGCTTGGTGCAAGGTGTGCACAAGTGAAGGCTTGGAGAAGGTGGAGGCCTGGTGCAGAGGAGGCCGGCAGCAACAAGACCTTGGGTTTTTGGTATTTTGTAATTGTGCACTCTATGAGATTTTGCACAGAAGCATTGAATTGTATTGTGCATCACCATTGTATTTGTCTTATTATAATCAATCGACAGAGGCTTCCAGTGTGTATCTTTCTTCTTGTCTCTCCCTTTTCTCCTACAAACACTCAAATCCCTTCTTGTCCAAGAATCCCCCAACACATAGCTTAGAATACCAACATTTGGTATCAGATTCTAGTTGACATACACCCTTAACAAGATGAGTCACTATAGACTTGAGAATGAAGAGAAGCTTGAGGGCATGTCTAATTATCCAATGTGGAGTTTTATGATGATGAATCTGTTAGTATCAAAGGAATTATGGAATATTGTCAATGGCACTTATCCAAGGCCAAGACAAGTCGGAGAAGATGCTACTTCATCTTCTAGAAGACCCCCTGTTCCTATTTCTGCTCAATAGGAGGTTAGTGAAGAAGAAGAAACTCCTTCATCATCAGGAATCTGTACTACTATCAGACTACTTCCTACAGAAGAGCAATCTAGATGGGATTCAAGGGATGCACTAGCACTTTCATATATTGTTATGAGAGTCAAGAGGCATATTATACCCCATATTAGGTCTTGCAAAACGTCTCGACAGGCTTGGTTGGAGTTAGAGAATATCTATCAAAGCAAAAACCCTGCTAGAAAAGCTCATCTAAGGAGACAGCTAGCCAACACAAGGATGAAAGTTGGTGAATCAATTTAGTCACATATTTTGAAGCTTAAAGATTTACGAGATCAGTCACTAAATGTTGGAGTAAACAGTTCATATGAAGAGATGGTAAACACACTTCTAAACTCACTTCCATCTACATATCATGCTTTTGTTACTTCTTTATCTCTCTCTACAAGAGATAGAGAGCTTTCATTTGAAGAGCTACAATTCTTGTTGCTTCAAGATGAAGATCAACAAAAGGGTATAGAAGAGAATGATGAAGCCATGTTATCATCGTCGAAGGGAAAGAAGAAGGAGAAGAAGAGTCAGCAAACCAAGAAGGAAAGTAAGACTTTTCATCCTAAGTCTTATAGTCCTTTTCCTAATGCTTCTTGTACACCCAAAGAAAAGTCTTCGACTACATCTTATTCAAAGAAAGGAGTATGTTATTACTGTAAGAAACCAAGTCATTATATAGCAGAATGTAGAGCAAGGATTTTTAATGAGAAGAAGAAAGCATCAGATAATAGTGTTGAAGATGATCCAAAACCTAAATCTTCAAAGGTAGATTCATATGCATGTGCTACTATTGAAGAGATAGCTTTTGATCAAGCAGCATTAAATGCAATCTCAGATAATCCTTGGATTTTTTATTATGGAGCTACTAAGCATATGATAGGCTGTAGAAAGGTATTTTTATCCCTTTCTAACTCTTCAGGCAGAAGAGTCACCATTGTAGATGGTCATGATTTGGATGTTATTGGTGTTGGAGAAGTGATCCTTAAGTCCAGAGCAGAAGGAAATTGAAGTAATTCGATGGTGATGCACCACAATGCGCTCTCCTTCTTGAGAGGTCCATGATGATATCCTCGGAGTAGAAAACCGAGCTCCTAAGGCCGCACACGGTACTCCGCATAGAGGCTGCAAAATACGTAGAAAAACACAGTACACAAGGAGCACGAAGAGAGACTTCTTAGGTCTTACAAATGTGATCAAACTTACAATTATGACTGACCAGGTCGCTATATGTTTTATTAAAGAACATATACAAAGAAGTGTCCAGTGGCCATTTGGCCTTTCAAATGGTCACTAACAGTAACAGTCTCCCACTAAAGGCCAATATGGCCAAAGTAACTATGGGAGAAAAATAAAGAATGATAAAGAGTGTAAGTATACAAACTATACCTCTACAAATGTACCCTGATGTAGAGTTACGATTGTCTACACAACCAGCATAGTCAGAATATGTGTAACCAATAATGGATGCTTTCCCTCTACCTAAGCATAGACACTTGTCCTTAGTGCCACTCAAATATCTTAAAATCATCTTGACCACTTCCCAATGTTTCTTGCCAGGATTAGACATATATCTTCTCACAACTCCCACTGGAAATGCAAGGTCTGGTCTCGTAGCTACCATAGCATACATGAGACTACCAACATCAGATTGATAGAGAATTTTGGTCATGAATTCCTTTTCCTCATCTGATTTGGGGCAATCATCCTTGCTCGATTTCACATACGTGGGTAAAGGTGTACTCAATGCCTTTCCACCCTGCATATTGAACCTATGAAGTACTTTGGATATGTACTCACTTTGAGACAAGTATATGCACTTGCTTATATATTTAGGTAGTGATGTGTGTGAACACACTAGGACCTCCGGGGCACTTTTTTCCCTCTTTAGGAGGTTTTTTTCCCCCGACTTGTATATACGCCTATTGCCCTAATGGGCTACTTATCTTTGTACATTCTCTAGTAATACATTCAGTATTGTGTGTTGTGCTCCAAGCTTCTTCTTCTTCCTAGTGTTGTTCGCATGCTTCCGCAGACGTCTAACTCCAACAATTGGTATCAGAGCAGGTCGTCGCTTCATCTAGGGCGCTGTCGACACTCCTCCGTTTGCAATCTTCGAACGCACTATCGCAACGCTTGTGCAAGCTATTTCATCTTTTTGTGCCAAAGGTATATACTAGTTTCTGTTCGCCAGTATAAGCGTCTCAAAGTTTGCTACAGGTCTAGCAGAATTCATTGGGGCAGTTATGTTCAACTTTTTGAGATACATTCAATTTTCTACATCAAGGTATTTTAGTCACCGGCCATGGCTAAAAGCAGTGATGTATTCCATATGTTGGTTGTTGAGGATAAGTTGGATGGTACCAACTACCCATTATGGGCTTATATGATGCAACATGTATTGGTTGCACAAGGATTGTGGAACATTGTGCAGGGCGTTGAAAGACGTCTTGTTACACCTCTGACTACAAGTACTGCAAATACAGGTGCTGGAGCTGATGAAGATAGTGTTGAAGATGATATTCTGCAGATTCCTGTTCGTGTTGCTATTTTTCCTCCACCTACTGCAGAGCAGATTGGCTGGGATGGCAGAGATGCCCAGGCACATGCATTGATAGCTTTGTCTGTCAAACGTGCCATTATTCCTCACATTCGCTCTTGTAGAACAGCTAAGGATGCTTGGGATAAACTTACCACATTGTACCAAGTTAGGAATGAGGCTCGTGTTGCTTACCTCCAAAAACAGTTGGAGAGTGAGCACATGAATGAAGGTGATTCTATGTATAGTTTCCTAACAAAGATCAAAGACTTGAAGGAACAGTTGATTTCTGATGATGAGGTTATACCAGATAGCTCACTTGTGCAGACCGTTCTGAATGGTCTTCCTGATTCATATCAGAGTTTTGCTTCTACTCTTCGGTTAATGATGAAAGGCAATCCAAATGCCTTGTCATTTGAGGAGTTAGTCTCTGTTCTGTTGCAGGAAGATCAGTCCAGGTTGAAGAGGTCCATTATGCGTGTTGCAGATCAAGCTTTCCTTGCTAGTCAGAAGGGCAAAGGAAAATGGAGCTCTTCTACTAGTAAGCAAAAATCTGCAAATGTTGCACATTCAAAGAACCAAGACAAAGATGAGAAAAAATGAGAAAAGCAGAAATTGTTTTGTAAGTACTGTAAAGGGAATGATCATATCATAAAGAACTGCCCAAAACTAGTTGCTAAAGAGGCAAAGAAGAAAGAGGCTGGAATGGATGTTGCAGAGGCCTCTACACCAAAAACAGAGTCTACTAATCTTGTGAAGGAAGAAGAATGGGAGTTTACTACTGTCTGCACTTTTGACCAATCTTCTCATGATCACTGCATGTCTGCAGTAGACTCAGATGTTTGGTATTTTGACAGTGGGGCAACCAAACATATTACCTTGCAGCGCAGTTTCTTCTCTCAACTTGAGCCTGCTCCTACAGGGAATACTGTTACATGCACCAACAACTCCTCTTATCCTATTATGGGAGTTGGTAAGATCATTTTGACTACTGCTGATGGTAGTTCTTTCACTTTGTCGGGTGCTTTATTTGTGCCAAGGTTCAAAAAGAACATGTTATCAGTTTCTGCATTACCCAAGATTGGCTTGGTTGTGAAATTTGTTGATGACATATGTACAGTTCATGATCTGTCGAATGGCGATGTCATTATTGCTTCTGGCATTTTATGTCGTGGGCTGTATAAGCTCATAGACTATGAAAGATCTGGAAATGATTTGGCATGTGCAGTAAATGATTCTCAGGCTATGTCAGATGCAAAGCTTTGGCATGCACGCTTTGGTCATCTGAATTTTGCTAGTTTGCTACGCCTGCAGAAATCTCAAATGGTGTCCTCTTTGCCCAAACTTCAGGCACTTGGAAAACATGTTTGTGAAGGCTGTATTTTGGGAAAAATGCAGCGTTCGTCCTTTTCAAAAGATGGTTCAGTTCGGGCTACTCAGAAATTGCAGCTTGTACATAGTGATGTCTGTGGTCCTATGCAGACACCTTCTTTTGGGAATTATCTCTACTTCGTGACTTTCATCGATGATTTTTCCAGGCATGCATGGGTATATCCATTGAAGGCAAAGTCTGAAATGTTCATGTGCTTCAAACAGTTTTTGGTTTTGGCTAAAAATCTATCAGCATGTAAAATGTGCACCCTCCGTTCTGATCGAGGGGGGGGGGATATATGTCTTTTGATTTTAATGCATTTCTGGCTGAACGTGAGATAAAGCACCAGTGTACAGTGACGTATACACCTCAACAGAATGGAGTTGCTAAACGGAAGAACAGGTCTCTCATGGAGATGGCGAGGTGTATGGTCAAGAGTCAGGCTTTACCACATAGTTACTGGCTTGAGGCTATCATGTGTGCAACATATGTACTAAACAGGTGTCCCACTAAAGCGTTGTAGTCTATCACTCTATATGAGGCTTGGCATGACCGCAAGCCATCTGTTTCTCATCTGCGTGTTTTTGGTTGTTTGGCATATGCATTAGTGCCTGAACAACATCGCAGAAAATTGGATGATAAAGCAGTAAAATGTATTTTTGTTGGGTACAGTTCTGAAAGTAAAGGCTATCGTCTGAATCATCCACAGACTAAATGCATTCTGGTTAGCCGTGATGTTGTTTTTGTGGAAGATGCTATTCAGCCATTGCTTTCATGTACTAAGGAGACATCTATTAGCTCCAAAGACATGTATGATACTTTGCTGCCTCTTTTTACAGGTGGACAGTCTAGTGCTGGTCCTAATGAGGCAACTTCTCAGCCTTTACAGGTTTCATGTGATGATGCAGATAATTCCATTTCTGATGCAGATTTACATGATGCACGTATTGATGAGAGAGCTGATATTGAGCAGGCAAGAACTATGCCAAAATGGCTAGTGCAGACCTTGCGTGACAGCAAATTAGATGCACCTCTATCATATCGTACTCGATCAGGCTCTCATAGTGCCTCTTTTGCATCAGATTGCTATGCTATGGCTGCATCTAGTCTTTGTGATCAGACTGAACCTGTTTCGTTTGATGAAGCACAAAATTCAGAAAATTGGATGGCTGCCATGCAATCTGAATATGATGCAATAATGAAGAATGGTACTTGGCCTTTATGTGACTTGCCTCCTAGCAAGACGGCCATTGGCACTAAGTGGGTATACAAGCTGAAGCGTAAACCTGATGGTACAGTTGATAGGTATAAGGCTAGGCTTGTTGCAAAGGGTTATGCATAGGAAAGAGGCATTGATTTTGATGAGACCTTTGCACCTACATGCCGTATGACTACTGTTCGGAGCATATGTGCACTTGTAGCCCATCATGGTTGGAATGTACATCAATTGCACATTAAAACTGCATTTCTGAATGGTGACTTGCATGAAGAAGTGTATGTTTTTCAGCCCCGTGGCTTTGTGCAAAAAGGGCATGAGAACCATGTGTGCAGGTTAAAGAAGGCATTATTGTTGGAACATCAAGCTTACACTATGCTTAAGGTTGATTTGATCTACATCAAAGGCTATCGCGTCCAAAGAATAACCGTTGGAGAGTTCTTTTTCTTATGCTCATTTATTGTTTTTTGTTTGAGAAATTTTTGATGGTTCATTTACCGTTGTAAAAGCCTTGAGATTTACACATGTAAAGGTAGAAAGATAGAGCCCAAATCCCATGAATTTGTGGTGGTTGAAGTTGCATTCAATCAAGCAATCAATCACCTAAAAGTAGATCAAAGTAGATCCACTTTTCCTAGATTGTAGGAAAGTGAATTGATTCCCTCCAACAACCATTCCCACTTTCATTTGAATTCAAATTTCACTTGTAGAAGTCATGGAACACTCCTAGAGTCTATATAAAGACTTGAAATCACTTGTACATTACATGGAAGCAATACACATACACTTGTGACCATCATTGTCTTGCTCCTTCAATTCTCTGCATCATCTTCTTCGCCAACAATAATATTGCAGAGGCTGCTGCTCTCTCTACAGAGCTCAAATTGAGTCCAATATGGCTCATTGGAAAGATATTAGTGTCTAATTTATGCTTATAAATTTTCAAAGCATTTGGTTGAGTAGATTGTGAGAAATCTCAGTTTTTCTATCTTGGGGTCAATCTCTACGTATTCCTGAAAAATAGGAAGTACCACCGGTGAATGTCGCATTCATTCCTATAGCATATTTTGCTTATTCCTTATACTTTTGTGCATTCCATACACTCAACCCTATGTGTATCACTCCCATAAAAGGATTTTTTCTAATTGTAATCACGGTGGTCGCTATGGGCATTTGAAGTTCATTGTCTCTTCCATAGATAATAAGTTTTTTGAGCTAGTGGACCCGCGAACCTATCTGTTTTGTATCGACTCATTCTCCTTGATGCTCCAATGTACATAGTGTGTTTCTTTGCACTTATTCACATGCTTATAAGGTCTATTTGAGTCTCCATAAGCTCAAGGGCTGGTCTTGTGCCGGTTGGCTTGACCAAACTTCGTTGCTTCGAAACGCACTTTTCTACCTTCTACAAGCTTCTCCAAGTTTTTTCAGTGGTATCAGAGCTAGATCAAGATGGGTGACGGCTCTCCCTCAATGATCAAGAAGCTTGATCAACACAACTATGCGGCTTGGAAAATCAGAATGGAGTCCTATTTGCAAGGTAGAAATCTTTATGGAATTGTAGCAGGTGATGAAGTTATGCCTATTCCAAGATCCATAGGAGGACCTACACAAGAGGAGATAGATAAGCTCACACTTTGGTGCGCAAGGGATGCTCAAGCAAGGTCGTACATACTAAAATCTATCTCTGACTTTCTATTACCACATATTAGAGGATGCAAGACATCTCAAGAGACTTGGGATGCCCTCGAGACTTTCTTTTCTGCTAGTACCAAAGCAAGAAAGAATCATCTTTGGAATGAGTTCAACCAAATGAAGAAGGCACCTAAACAAACTATCACAGAGTTTGTTACCAAGGTCAAGGAGGTTGCGGATCAATTAGCATCCATTGGAGAGCTGATTGAAGAAGAGGTCATCATGAGGCAAATTCTCAATGGCATTCGAAGTGATAAGCAATGGCAATCCTTCACGACGGCTTATGATCTCATCATGGATGTGCAAACTCCAGACTTCAACATCTTTCTTGGACAACTCTTCAATCAAGAAGCCAACAATAGCATAAAGGAAGGTAACTCTTATCATGGTAATTCAACTAGTGCTCTATATGCAGATAAGAAGGATAAGAAGCAGAAAGGCAAGAAGAAGGAAGAAGATGAAGAAGAGACTTACCAAGCCAACTTTGCAAGCAAGAGCAACTGGAAAGGGAAGAAGAAAGGACCAAAGCAAGACAAAGCCAAAGTTCAGAATGTTCAACCTTGTGCCATATGCGATAAGAACAACCACACCACTCAGAATTGCTAGTTCAATGGAAAGACCCAGAAAGGAAGTGGAAGAGGTGGATATGGCAGCAATAGAGGCAGAGGTGGACACAACTTCAACAATAACAATAGAGGCTATAATAGAAGGGACTACAACAATTATTCAGAAGATCAACCACATGAAGACTCATTGCTTCTTATGAATCTAATCCACAAAGAAGGTAAAGAAGATGATCATTTGTTCTACATAGATTCAGGATGTTCGAATCATGTTGCAGGCATCTATCTGATTTGGAAAGTCCAAAGCATAGACATGAAGTGCAAACAGGGGATGACACGAAGCACAATGTGGAGAAGATTGGTAATTTCAAAGCTTCCAATGGCAGGAAAAACATTCTAAGTAAGGTTCTCTATGTACCCACTATCACTAAAAACCTAATAAGTGTAGGCCAAATAGTTGAAAAAGGCTTGCAAGTTAGGTTCACCCAACATGGAGCTTTTGTGGAAGATCCATGTCAAGGCTTCAAAAAGATAGCCCGAGGTGAGAAGCATGGTAGGCTCTTTACTTTTGAAGTAGGAGAAACCAGGAACATAGCTCTATTCAACTTTGGGTCTCAAACCCTAAGTGAGCTTGAAGTGTGGCATAAGAGACTTGCTCATGTGAATGAAAGAACCTTGAAGGATATATGCAGGGATCAAAGTGTTCTAGGACTACCGAACATATCAAAGCAACACATGATCAACAGGTGTGATGCATGTCAGATTGGGAAGGCACAAAGACAACCATTCAACCACAAATGCTACATCCACAACAACTTATTGGACTTAGTACATACAGATGTATGGGGACCAAGTCAAGAACCTTCATTGGCAGGATCAAAGGTATTATGTCTCATTTATTGACGACCATAGTAGATGGACTGTTCTATACTTTATCAAGAGTAAGAATGAAGTGTTTGATTGCTTCAAGAACTATCTTGCACGTGGAGAATCATACAGGTAGATCACTAAAGAAGCTCAGATCTGATGGAGGGGGAGAATACTTCTCCAAAGAGTTTGATGAGTTCTTGCAGGAAAAAGGTATCAAAAGGGAAGTGACTACCATGTACTCTCCTCAACTAAATGGAATTGCAGAGATGAGAAACAAGACATTGGTTGGATCATCCCGAACAATGCTTGAAGAGAAGAAGTTGCCACATTATCTATGGGCAGAAGCTATTTCAACTACTGTGTACCTTGTCAATAGACTACCATCCAAATCACTTCAAGGTATGACTCCTTATGAAGCATGGCATGGAAGAAAACCTAGTCTTGGACATTGCAAGGTTTTTGGTTGTTTAGCTTATGTTCGATGAAAGGGCAACAAAGGCAGTGTTTATTGGATATGATTCAACTCAGATGGGTTACAGTTTCTTCAATCCTTCAACCAAGCAATTCACTACAAGTAGAGATGTTGTGTTTGAAGAACACAGGTCTTGGTATGATGAAGACAAACAAAAGGTAACACTACCATATGATCTTGATTCTGACTCTCATCAATTAGGAAGCAATCATGATACACAGGTCCAGGATCCAAGAAGTGATACAGACGATGACCAAGATGAAAGAGAAAAGGATTACAAGCTATGGAAGTCAAGAGGCAAAGCAAAGATTCAAGAGGTTGGAGAATGCTCCAAACAAGCACCTAGAAGATCAGCAAGAGACAAGAAACAACCAGAAAGGTATGGATATGATTCCACATTTGTTACAAAGCATTCAATCTACTTGGCAAAAGACTCTATTTTAGAGGAACCCTCAACCTATGAAGAGGCAAAGGGAAACACTAATTGGGAAAAGGCCATGAACGAAGAGATAGATGCATTGAAGGAGATGGACACTTGGGATTTGGTTCCAATGTCGCTGAATCAAAAGGTAATTGATTGCAGATGGGTATATAAAGTTAAACGAAATTCAGATGGATCAGTCTGTAGGTACAAGGCAAGATTAGTTTCCAAAGGATGCTCACAAACTCATGGTATAGACTATGAGGAAACATTGTCACCAGTTGCAAAGATGACTACAATCAGGACATTGATAAGTATAGCTATTGCAAGGAATTGGAGACTCCTCCAACTTGATGTGAAAAATGCATTCTTAAATGGTTGGATAAGTGAAGAGGTATACATGTCACAACCACCAGGTTTTGAAAACCCTAATCATACATCTTATGTTTGCAGACTTAAGAAAGCATTGTATGGATTGAAGCAAGTTCCTAGAGCTTGGAATTACAGGTTGGTTACATATCTTCAAGATCAAGGGTTCAAACCTAGCAGCTCAGATCCTTCTCTATTCATCAAAAAGGATCACAATGAGGTTATCTATCTATGCATATATGTAGATGATATTATTGTGACAGGTGATGATCTAAATGGCATTCAAAGGATCAAGAGACACATGCAAGAGGAGTTCAAAATCAGTGACCTAGGTGAGCTCACATATTTCTTAGGTATGCAGGTGATCTATACAGATGAAGGAATGTATTTGACTCAGAGAAGATACATTCAGGATCTTCTTCTCAAGTTCAAAATGGAGAACACTAAACCTGCAAGTACACCTTTGGAGATGAATCATAAACTTAGTGTTTATGAAGGTGAGAAAATTGAAGACATTAAAGAGTATCAAAGCTTGGTAGGTAGCTTGATATATGCTACTCATACAAGGGCAGACATATCATATAGTGTGGGAGTGCTTAGTCATTTTATGCACTCACCGAGAAGACCACACATGGATGCGGCTAAGAGATTACTTAAGTATCTCAAAGGTACAATCAATGAAGGTATATTCTATCCATACTCTTCAGATTTGGATATCAAAATCTACTCAGATGCAGATTGGGCAGGAGCTAAGGATGATAGAAAAAGTACATCTGGTTATTAGCATTTGCAGGTTCAAAGCTAGTGTCATGGAGTTCCAAGAAGCAACCAACAGTTGCTTTATCTTCAACTGAAACAGAGTACAGAGGCTTGACCATAGCAACTCAAGAGGCAATATGGTTAAAAGCATTGTATACAGATTTGGGACTAGTGAGTTCCAAACCTCACATATTTGGAGATAATGTAAGTTCCATGCATCTAGCGGCAAATCCTATTTTCCATGCGAGAACCAAGCACATAGAAGTCCATTACCACTTCATCAGGGAGAAGCTCATGGCAAAGGAGATTGACATTTCTTTTGTTCATACTGAAAAGCAAGTAGTAGATATGATGATGAAGGCACTTGATGGAATAAAGCTTTGTAGATTCAAAGCTATGGCAGGTATTCAACCTATCAGAGAATGAAGACTCAAGAAGAGTTTAGCTTGAGGGGGATCTGTTGGAACATCAGGCTTACACTATGCTTGAGGTGGATTTGATCTACATCAAAGGCTATCACGTCCAAAAAATATCCGTTGGAGAGTTCTTTTTCTTATGCTCATTTATTGTATTTTTTTTTTGAGAAATTTTTTATGGTTCATTTACCGTTGTAAAAGCCTTGAGCTTTACACATGTAAAGGTAGAAAGATAGAGCCCAAATCCCACGAATTTTTGGTGTTTGAAGTTGCATTCAATCAAGCAATCAATCACCTAAAAGTAGATCAAAGTAGATCTTCACTTTTCGTAGATTGTAGGAAAGTGAATTGATTCCCTCCAACAACCATTCTCACCTTTATTTGAATTAAAATTTCACTTGTAGAAGTTGTGGAACACTCCTAGAGTCTATATAAAGACTTGAAATCACTTGTACATTACATGGAAGCAATATACATACACTTGTGACCATCATTGTCTTGCTCCTTCAGTTCTCTGCATCATCTTCTTCGCCAACAGTAATATTGCAGAGGTTGCTGCTCTCTTTGCAGAGCTCCAAATTGAGTACAAGATGGGTCATTGGAAAGCTATTAGTGTCTAGTTTATGCCTATAAATTTTCAAAGCATTTGGTTTCGTAGATTGGGAGATCTCAGTTTTTCTGTCTCGGGGTCAATCTCTACGTATTCCTGAAAAATAGGAAGTACCACCGGTGAATGTCGCATTCATTCCTATAGCATATTTTGCTTATTCCTTATACTTTTGTGCATTCAATACACTGAACCCTATGTGTATCACTCTCATAAAAGGATTTTTTCTAATTGTAATCATGCTGGTCGCTATGGGCATTTGAAGTTCATTGTCTCTTCCATAGATAGTAAGTTTTTTTTAGCTAGTCGACCCGCGAACCTATCTGTTTTGTATCGACTCATTCTCCTTGATGCTCCAAAGTACATGGTGTGTTTCTTTGCACTTATCACATGCTTATAAGGTCTATTTGAGTCTCCATAAGCTCAAGGGCTGGTCTTATGCCGGTTGGCTTGACCAAACTTCGTTGCTTCGAAACGCACTTTTCTACCTTCTACAAGCTTCTCCAAGTTTTTTCAATTATATGGTTTAAAGCAAGCACCACGTGCTTGGTATGAAAAGATACATGCCTATCTGATTGCACATGGTTTTGAGAACAATCCAACTGAAAGCACCTTATATGTTAAGTGTGCTAATGATGTACTTCTGATCATTGTGGTTTATGTTGATGACATGCTGCTCAACTGGTCCTCATGAGAAGCATATTGCTGATTTTAAGGCTGATTTGCATGCCTCATTTGAGATGTCTGATTTGGGGCATTTGCATCATTATTTGGGCATTCAATTTATGCACGTTGATGGTGGAATGGCTTTGTGTCAAACGAAATATATTGACACATTATTGCAGCGTTTTGGCCTTGAAGATTGTAAGCCTATTGCCACTCCTATGGAGACAGGTTTACGATTGAGTCTTCATGATGCTGGAGATGCATTTGATGTTCTTCTCTATCATCAGGCTATTGGATGCTTGATTTACTTGTGCATTACGTGGCCAGATATTCAGTTTTTTGTCTCACAGATGAGAAGGTTTATGCATTGCCTAGGAGTCAAGCATTGGCAGGCAGTTAAGCACATGTTTCGCTACTTGAGTGGTACTCGGCTACTTGGGTTGTTTTATCCCAAGGGGGGTCACTACCGCCAGATTTGCATGCTTTTTCTGACTCTGATTGGGCTGGTTGCTATGACACTCGTGTGTCCACTAGTGGCTTTTGCTTCATGCTTGGTAGCTCATGTATATCTTGCTTGAGCAAGAAGCAGCCTACTGTGGCCACTTCCAGTTGTGAGGCTGAGTATAGGGCAGCTTTCATAGCAACAGTTGAGTGTGTGTGGCTCAGACGCTATCGTAGAGGGGTGTGAAGGGAGGTTGACGTTCATCTAAAAGAATCACGCTAACCTAACCGTGTGACTGCACGCAGGGTGCTTCTAAGTATGCTTAGGGTTGTAGGTTGATTTTTCAGTTTAGGATAGTTAAAAACTATAGGTTTCTAATCTATTCGAGTGAAATCTAAAAACTAAGATTTCAAAAGAATTTTATAATTTTTCATTTATCATAACAAATTTTCTTATCATTGCTAAATGTATAGACATATGAAAGTTCAAAATAAAATCTTAATTATATCGAAAAGTGGAAGTGCTAGAAAAACTTTAGGATTTAAGCCTATACAAAAGCTTATCATAAGTGCTAGTACAATCTCTTTGTAAATAATCTTATACTACTTAATAGTTCTAAATGAACAATCTTCAAATGTTGCAATTTTGTAAACTCGAAATCTCGTATTCTCCTTTGCAAACTCTTCAATGATCTGAAAAAAAATCATTAACCAAAAGAAACATAAGTATGCTTTTAATAAATATATAAACACTCATTGAATACTTCAACATTTAATATATAACTCAAACTTGATTATTTTTGTTTGGTTTCTGTGGCATGCAGATAAATGTGTGTATGTTGTCGAGTATGTGAGTGTGAACCCATGTCTGTATATGCATATTTGTTTTCAAATGAGTGTATATGAGTTGTGTGTCTATGTCTTTACATGTGTGCAGGTGTGTGTGATCTCGCAAGTGTAGTACAAGAGGTATAAACAATGTTCGCAAGGAAGAGAGAGGAGGCATGAAAGAGAAAAATAGGGACTTATAAACACATATGGAGCGCACAGAGTTGCAGATGCAGAGAAGTTTTTACTTGTTTCTAAGTTTTTGAGTCTCTCTGTATGTTTCCGTTATAAAAACTTCAGTCACAGAAATGTGTTTGATTCTGTCACGGACAATTGTAAGGCTGTACGACACTCCAGTTCTACTTTCTTCTCTAGATTCCTTGACACTTTTCAAATTCTTTGAGCGATGGTTAAGAAGGATGCCTTTGGCGATTAGAAATGTCTTAGTTAAGGCTTCCCAGACTGCATCTATAGTACTAGGAAGAGGGAGAATGTCTGTACTTTTAAAAATGATGTTGTTGGAGTACAGAGGCGTAGAGAGAAACAAGGAAGGCTGCTGTCGCGTGTAATGTATATGTGTAAAAGAGAGTCGGCATCCCCCCCCCCTCCATCACCTTCTGTGCATGCGAACAACTGCAGAGCAGATGGGCCACATGGAGAGAGAGTCACCACAGAGTGATGGCGGCATTGGATTCTGTCCGTTTGGAAAAGAGAGAGACATGATGTATTCGCAAGAGAGAAAAAGAGAGAGAGATTAATCATTCGATTCTACGTTATGCACGTATACAATTATGTTTTTTTTAAGTCTTCAACTTCTATGAATCCGTTTGTTTTATTTTACCGATGTCTTTCATTTTGAAAATGTAATCTCTTTTGCTTCAGTTACTGAAAATGTAATCCATCAGGGCTAAGAGTTACTTAGTTGTGTGAATTAAAATTTGTTAATTGTGTTTGCTTATTTCTAGTGAGGTTTTAGGTATAATAACTGGTTGAGACTTATGTAAGATATTATTTTTAGAAGTTTTACGTTTCTTAATTTTTTTAACATGTTGATTTATGTAATAGGCTTCACTATATATTCGTTCTATCGCAGTATATCTTTAATTATCAAAGTGTATATTTCTTTCTTAATTATTTTTTTATGAGAGCCATAACCTTAGAATATCTTTAACGTGAGGAAGTTTACTCAATGCTTTCACATATTCCATCTATCTTGATGTTTTACATTATGTTTGACCATAGAATGAACTAAATGTGTATGCATGCATGTGAGAATGTATATATGAAATGCATGTGTGTGCATGTTTATGTAAGCATGAGTGTGCATAAATGTTTATGAATGAATGAGTGTTTATGAATGTGTGAGTAGCATGTACATGAGTAAGATATGTGCATGAGAAATAAGAATGCATGTGCATGGATGCATATGAAAGCATATGAACACGAATGGAGAAATATGATTATATGCAGATGCATGATTGAAATATATGTATGCATATGTGTTTATGCATGTGTGCATGTACATATGTAGTATAGATTTTTGCATGTGCATATGAAAGATGCATGTGTACATAAGTTAGTTGAACATATGATGACGTACATATATGCATATGCAAGTTAGGAAATATATGATGTATGTTAAGATAAATAAGCATGCATGTAAGTATGTGCATGAATGCATATTGATGCATGTAAATGCTAATGCATGTTAATGCATCTTTGTATTATACATGTTAAATATGAATTAGTGTATACATAATAGATATAAGTTAGTTAATGCATGTTAAATATAAGTTTGTATGCATGAACATTATTGAAATGTTGTATGATACATGTAAACAAATGTGTGTTTACATAGGAATTTCCATAAGCATTAAAATTAGGAAGTTAGAAGTGTTTGTATACATATGGGTAGAATCGAATGATTAATCTCTCTCTCTTTTTCTCTTTTGCGAATACATCATGTCTCTCTCTTTTCCAAACGGACAGAATCCAACGCCGCCATCACTCTGTGGTGACTCTCTCTCCATGTGGCCTGTCTGCTCTGCAGTTGTTCACGTGTACAAAAGGTGATGGAGGGGGGGGGGGATGCCGACTCTCTTTTACACATATACATTACACGCGACAGCAGCCTTCCTTGTTTCTCTCTACGCCTCTGTACTCCAACAACATCATTTTTAAAAGTACAGACATTCTCCCTCTTCCTAGTACTGTAGATGCAGTTTGGGAAGCCTTAACTAAGACATTTCTAATCGCCAAAGGCATCCTTCTTAACCATCGCTCAAAGAATTTGAAAAGTGTCAAGAAATCTAGAGAAGAAAGTAGAACTGGAGTGCCGTACAGCCTTACAATTGTCCGTGACAGAATCAAACACATTTCTGTGACTGAAGTTTTTATAACGAAAACATACAGAGAGACTCAAAAACTTAGAAACAAGTAAAAACTTCTCTGCATCTGCAACTCTGTGCGCTCCATATGTGTTTATAAGTCCCTATTTTTCTCTTTCACGCTTCCTCTCTCTTCCTTGTGAACATTGTTTATACCTCTTGTACTACACTTGCGAGATCACACACACCTGCACACATGTAAAGACATAGACACACAACTCATATACACTCATTTGAAAACAAATACGCATATACAGACATGGGTTCACACTCACATACTCGACAACATACACACATTTATCTGCATGCCACAGAAACCAAACAAAAATAATCATACACACACATGAAACAATTATAGACATCAAATTAGATGTTCGCTCATAAGCAAAGATAAATTTGCTGTGACTTTCCATATCTTCGCCTTTTTCATATTCCTAATCTGCCTTACGTTTATGTGCTGGTCAAATCTACAAATTCTCCTCTCGATGTCTACTACAACACTCATTAACACCTTCGAAAAAAAATCAATTGAAGCGTGTATGTTTTCTAAACTGTGATCCAGAGTAAACTTCTTTCTTTTGTTAAGAAGTTCTTCAATCTGTATAACATCCAAGACTCTCTACCCCTTCCATATTCTATGAACGACCATTCAAATAGAAAGGTATTTATCAGAGCTTCAGCGAGTGCAGCCAGAAGGGGAGGAAAGAGCAATATATATATATATATATATATATATATATATATATATATATATATATATATATATATATATATATATATATATATATATATATATATATATATATATATATATATATATATATATATCGTGCTTCTAGCCTTCAGACTACCATTACTGAGCTTCTCTGAGGTTCTCTCTCTGTCCTCTTGCACAGCGCAACCGAACGGGAAAGAAGCACATAACCTCTTTCTTTCTCTAAATTCTGCATCCCTTCAGACTTCTCTCTTTTGACATCTTCTACGCAGCACCATGATCATCTCTCTTTGTACGTGTGAGTTTTTAACGCAATAGCAAGTACTTATGCAAACACTATTTCCTAAGGTTACAAACATTATAATATCTCAAAACATTTTTAATAGCATCCGCTGTCTCTGCCTGCATGCGTGCAGATGAGGAAGGAGAAAGGAAAAGCAACAATGCTCTCTTTCTCTCTCCACACTACCATCGTGCGTACGACCATAACAGACAGAAGGAGGGCAAGAAGTAGAACTTCTCTCCGCACATCACAACAATCCGATGCTGAGGTCGCTGCATGCATCACATATAACAACAAAAATTAAATAACGCTCTTCTTCTCTGTGTATGCGTGATCAACAGCTGAAGGGAGAGAAGAGAAGACAAGAAAAGGAAAAAAAATGTACGTGAAAAAAATCATTAACCAAGGCACTTAGGATTATCATGTATATATACATCTATACTTAGCGCACATGCACGACTTTTGATAACTAATACATACATCTTCTGAACTAACACACATCTCATTCACATCACATGCATTCCTTATACACATTTAGTACTAAACTTAAGTTAACTTAACTCAATATTCTTATGAAAATGTTTCTTATTTAATATTTACTTATTAATATGAATTACCTAGATAACTATATAAATTAATACATATACATTAGATATGCTAAATATTAATTAATTTATCCATGACCTTAAATATATCTATGATAAATTAATTATCGTATTGCTTATCTTATAGTATTAATAAATCAATTGAATCCATTAATAATATAGGAAAAAATTAAATCATTAATAATATAAGTATAATGAATTGTCTTCATATACTTAACTATTCCTAAGGTTAAAACGGATAACCATTTATACTATAATATAATTGAATAACTTGTAGATGCCTATACATAGATTTACATGAATACAAATTCAAGGTTAATCTCATAATTCCCATACACTAGAAGTTCGTACAATTAATTATTAGAACTAACAAACATTAACATACATTCTTATTCATTCTCATGCATATACAAACATAAGCATGCTTTTATTCGACTTATTTATTATCTATAACTATTTCAGACTTCATTAAAAAAATAAGGATTCTAGATAATGAAGTTTTCACTTCATTCAACTCTTCTTTCTCTAGTTATCTACATGTACTCAAGAGACAAACATTAGTCATTTTAAATTAGTACATTAAGTAATATGAGAGAGATATATCATTTATCCGATTTTAAAGCAGAATATTTTTATTTTTTCATATGACAATTCAAATGAGGAAATTCTTCCGACAACGCCTTATGGCTAATTTGGGTGTTGGTCAGACTTGTGCCACCACCATCTTCACTGACAGTCAAAGCGCATTGGCAGTTGCGAGGAACCCTGTGTTCCATGCTCGCACTAAGCACATTGAGGTGCATTATCACTATGTCAAGGAGAGGTTCTCTGCTGGGGAGATCAGCTTGGCATATGTGCCCACGCAGGAGAACATTGCAGACCTTTTCACGAAGGCTCTGCCTAGGGAGAAGTTTGAAGCTTTCCGCAAAGCTTTGGGCTTACTTCCTTTTGTGGAGTGATTTCCACATAGCTTGGCACTTCCTTATACATGAGTTCCAGCTCCTTGTTCACTGTATCACTCCAAGGGGGGATTTGTTGATATATTTAGGTAGTGATGTGTGTGAACACACTAGGACCGTTGGGGCACGTTTTTCCCTCTTTAGGAGGTTTTTTTCCCCCGGCTTGTATATATGCCTATTGCCCTAATGGGCGACTTATCTTTGTACATTCTCTAGTAATACATTCAGTATTGTGTGTTGTGCTCCAAGCTTCTTCTTCTTCCTTGTGTTGTTCGCGTGCTTCCGCAGACGTCTAACTCCAACACATCTTTTACTCTTATCACGAGTAATGTGCATGCCAAGAATATGTTTGGTATCCGCCAAATCCTTCATATCAAATGTCTGACTCAACTTCTTTTCTACAATTGACAAGTCATAAGAGGGCTTCCCAACAATCAATATATCATCGATATAAAGTATCAAGCATATCAAGCTGCCATCTGAGCATCTCTTTGTGTAGAGACAATGATCCTCATTGCTTCAGCCTTGAGACTTCATAAGAGCATCGAACTTTTGGTACCATTGTCTAGGGGACTGTTTAAGTCCATACAAGCTCTTCTTGAGCTTACAAACTAGACTTTCCTTGCCACGAACTACATAACCTTCTGGTTGTTCCATATAGATCTCATCTGTAAGATCTCCATGCAAGAAAGCACTTTTCACATCCATTTGGGCTAGCTCTAAGTCCTCCATTGCAATGAATCCAAGCAACATGTGCAGGGTAGTCATCTTGATCACTAGAGAGAAGCTTTCCTCAAAATCATCACCATGTTGTTGCTTAAAACCCTTCGCAACAAATCGTGCTTTATACTTTGGAGAAGCACTATCTGATGTCAATTTTAGCTTATATACCCATTTACATGGCCCTTTGGCAAAGGTACTAAATCCCAAGTACCATTCTTGTGAATAGAATCCAACTCACTCTTCATGGCATGCTCTCTGTTTGCATAGCCTCTTTGTAGCAAGAAGGCTCACCCGCATCTATTAGCATAACAAAATCTAAGCCTGGAACATATCTATCAGGTGGATGTGAGACACATGCAGAGCATCTCGATGGTTGTTGAACAGGAACATGTGCACACTGATCTGATCGGACATTCTCTTGAACATCCCTATGTGCAGCATTTTTATGCATGTTAACTGGAGGCCTAGTATCCTCAAACACCACTCTTCTCACGTCAACCTCCTTAATGGGGTGTTTATGCATCTTAGACTCATTGAAAATGACATCACTACTTCTGATCAATGATTGTGCTTCAGGGTCCCATAAGCGATATCCAAATTTTCCTTCTCGAGCATATCCAAGAAAAATGCATTTCTTTGACTTATGGTCCAACTTTCGTCTAAGATTCTTGGGTATATGATGCTTCACACCCAAAAAATTGAAGATCATAATACGGTGGCTTCCCTATCCATAACTCCTGTGCCACTTTTAGACCTTTGGCAGTATTAGGTGAAAGGTTAATCACATGAACTATTGCTTCTACCCAAAAACCTTGTGAGAGGTTTGCATGATGCAACATAGAAACTATTCTATCTTGAATAGTTCTATTCATCCTTTCAGCTACACCATTCTGTACTAGGGTATAAGGAGCTATAAACTCTCTATGAATCCCTCTAGATTGATAGAAAAGGTTGAATTCATGTGAGGTATACTCACCCCCATTATCTAAGTGTAAAGCCTTAAGCTTAGTTCCTTTTTCAGTCTCAATTGAAGCAAGCCATTTTCTAAAAGTAGGGAAATACCTCATCCTTAGATTTGATAGGATATACCCAAACTTTTCTAGTAGCTTCATCTATGAAAGTGACAAAGTAAAGAGAACCACCTAAGGACCTAGTGGGCATAGGACCACACACATCTGTATGAACGATATCTAAAGGCTGAATTGAAGAGTCATTGTGTGTTCTATGCACATTTCTGGTTTGCTTTCCATATTGACAATGCTCATAAAATGAAAAATCAGAGAAAGATAACACAGGTAAGTAGCCAAAACGAGAAAGAGTTTCCATTCCACTACGAGATATATGGCCCAAATGACCATGCCAAATACAAGCCATAGGTTGTTCAGTAATAGCTAACAAGTGTTATTTCTATGATACAAATAAAGAATAAAGTGAGCCAACTTTGCTTCCTTTTGCAATAACCATATTGCCCTTTGATATATAAAATGACTGAGCATAGAAGATCACCTTGTAACCAAGGTCATCAAGTTAACCAACTGACATCAAATTACATGATAATAGAGGTACATGGCGTACATTATGCATAGTAAATTTTGAACCATCAATGAACTGCACAACCACATCTCTAATCCCCACAATGTCACACTGGTAAGCGTCACCAAGTATCATGGTACCAAGAGACTCTGTTGCATAATTAGAGAACCATTCTCTATGTGGTGTCACATGGAAAGAAGCACCAGAATCTAGCAGCCACATGTGGAAAAGAGCCTCAGTTGGCATAGTACTATCAAGTGTCAACACATCATCATCATCATCAGAAATAGCATTAATTTCTTCAATCTTCATAGTCGAAGTAGATGGTGTAGGTAACTATTTAACATGCCCATCAACATTGTTTCCTTTACCTTTAGCATTCTTTAATGCATAACAATATTTCTTCATGTGTCATTTCTTATGACAATAATGGCATTCGATATCCCTCTTCCTTGATTTACTTCTAGTCTTATTCGTTGACCATTCTTTTCCTTGTACTTTGCTCCTGCCACATTGTTGATTCTTTCCTTGGTCAGAATCATGAACATTATATGCATCTCCACTCTGAGTGCCAACCATAGATTTTCTATGAATCTCCTCACTCAAGAGTGTTCCACATATGTCATCATAGACGAGTTGACCACCAGGTGCACTATTGCTAATAGTTGTGCAAAACTTATCCCATGATTATGGCAAAGTGCATAACAGCAATACTGGTTTCATTTCATTGTCCATATCCAATTTATGAGCTTGTAAGAGGGAGAACATAGCGTCAAACTCATTTAGATGTGCAGCAACACTATTTGTGACTTTCATACGAAGGTCATATAATTTTCTCATTAGATACTCTTTATTTGATGTCGTCTCTCTTTCACATGTATTGCATAACTTCTTCCAAAGCTCCTCTGCACTTTCACAGTCTAATACTGTAAAGTAAACATTATCTGCCAGGTGCAAGCAAATGGTAGACCTAGCCATTTCATCTAACTCATCCCAATCATCTTCGTCCATGTCAACAGGCTTCTTGAAATTCCATTTACTGGCTTCCATTGCCTCCTTTGAATCAACATATCTTTAATCTGATTCTTCCATAGAGCAAAGTTTGTGCCATCAAGTTTTCGGATCTCAAAATGGTCTTTGCCCTACAAGTTATAGCTCCTCCTCGGAACACTAGCACTAGAACCTGATCCACCAGATGTTCTTGAGACCTTTGATGCCATGATGGTAGAGAACCTAATAGAATGATAATGGATATAGAAGAGTCCAAACACCAACGAATAAGTGTATCAAGGAATAAATCAACCACTATATAGTTGACAAAACAAAAAGTTTGGAAAGATTTTGCCAGAGTATCCTCTGCAAATGAGCATATGAACAATGTAAAAATATCAAAAAACTACAAGTACTTACATGTTTACATGCATAGTGAATCACTAACTCCACTACATATAATCAGTTACCCAATAGAAGCCAACTAGGCTTATCGAGCACCTATGAACAACTATCATACATCTCCTATGGCGAGGTTGGGTAAGTCTTCCACCTGCATCACCAAAGAGACCCCGACATCTGGGTGTCTCCCAGTTAAGAAAACCTCACCACGACCCTCTTGATCAAATGTAAAAGGCTTTATGCAAAAATGTAACTACTATATCAATGACCACATGGATGTACATAAGCGGTATCCATAGAAGCATACATGGTGTGTATGTGCTCAATATATGCAGTAAAATGACACTAAAAAGTTGAATGCACAACCCAAGAACTAGCCAAAAACACCTGCAAGTATCTGTCAACTCTGATGTTTTAGGCTCAAAAACTTGCATAAATTTGCAACGGCTACTCCCACCAAAACTGGAAACCTTTCGAGAAACATGTAGTTTTATGAGTGTGGCTGAAAACACAGCCTCAAAGGTTGATATTTATTGTCGAAGAAGTACAAAAAACACTCTTCTTGATGTTCTTGGACCTACATGAAGAGAACTATGTGCGAAAGTCCTCGAAAATGGCTCCAAAAGATACCCAAAAATGCTTCAAAAATAGGTTTTGAAAGCAAAGAATGAAGCTTTGAGGGACCAAAACATGTTCAAGGTAATGTTAACCTTAGTCTTTCCCATTCTTCAAACAGCACAAGAGTGTAGCTTAGTGGCAAGAGATTGCCACGGTTAAGCGAGCTCTAGGGGGAATAGTACTAGGATGGGTGACCTCCCAAGAAGTATCGGGAACCTCTATCTTCCTTGATCCTTGAGGTCCTCCCTTGCACGCAACCAATGGTGCCAATAGTGACTTCGATGACTCGGATGACAAGGTATGCCAAGGTCTATGCCTTGGTCATCACCTTACTCGTAAGCCTTGGAGAAAGCTAGGGGGGCTTGCTTCGCTCACACAAAAGGAACAAAGCTTTTGCATCGAACTGCTCTGATACCAGTGAAGTAATTCGATGGTGATGCATCACAGTGCCCTCTCCTTCTTGAGAGCTCCACAATGTTATCCTCATAGTAGAAAACCAAGCTCCTAAGGCCTCACATGGTACTCCACATAGATGCCATAGAATACGCATAAAAACACAGTACACATGGAGCACGAAGACTGACTTCTTAGGTCTTACTGCAGTCGAACTTACAATCTGTGATTGACTAGGTCACTATATGTTTTATTAAAGAACATATACAAAGAAGTGTTCGATGGCCATTTGGCCTTTCACATGGACACAAATGGTAACAGAAATTTCACAATTTCCAATGTTCTTTATGTTCCAAACATGAAGAAGAATTTGCTCTCTATCTCTACTTTCTTGTCAGATGGTTATAAAGTTGTATTTAAGAAAGATTCATGTCAAATCCTCTCACCTTATGAGGAACAGTGTCTACTTCAAGGTAAAAACAGAAGTGGCATGTTTGTTTTGTCCAAAATAAGTCATGCTAATGTTTCTAGGTCTACTACACCTAAGGAGAACATGAAGTTATGGCATGCTAGATTTGGCCATATTAGTTATAGAACTCTCAAGCATATCAAACATCAAGGTATGGTGGAGAATTTTCCTACTTTTGCTTTATCAGATGATGCAGGGTCATGTGGAGGATGTCTTGAAGGAAAGCTTCACAAACTACCTTTCAAGAAACATGGATTTATCATGGCCACAAGGAAGTTGCAAATCATACATTCAGATGTGAATGGTCCAGTGAGAACAGATTCTATTCAAGGTTACATGTACTTTGTTATGTTCATTGATGATTTCTCAAGATATTCATGGATTTATGGTCTTAAAGTGAAGTCAGAGTTTTTTCCTACTTTCAAGCAGTTCTTAGCTATGGTTGAAAATGAAAGTCAAACAAACATCTAGATTTTGAGAAGTGATAGAGGAGGAGAGTACATGTCTAAAGACTTTAGGTCTTTTCTCAAAGACAAAGGTATCTCTCATCAACTCAGTATTGGTTACATACCACCACAAAATAGTGTTGTAGAGAGAAAGAATAGGATACTTGTTGAGATGATGCATAGTATGATATCATCCAAAGGGCTTTCTCCCAAGTTTTGGTTTGATGCAGTACATACAGCTAATCACATTCTGAATAGGTCTTCCACAAAAGCTTTGAAGTTCATTACACCTTATGAAGCTTATTATGGGAAGAAACCCAATGTGAGTTACTTCAAAGTTTTTGGTTCCCCAGCTTATGTTCACATTGAGAAGAAAGATCGTGGTAAGCTTGATGTAAAAGTCATTAAAGCCACCTTTATTGGTTATGCAATTGAAAGCAAAGGATACATATTCATAAAGGTGAAGATGACTATGCATTTTTTACAAGGAATTTGGATTCTTACATTAAGCCATACAAGGGGGGTGATGAACCTACTCAAGCCCTAAGAGATACAGGTGAAGAGAGAATTTCATTACCTACATCAGTACCTCTTGAAGTTCTGACTTCTAAAGTTGGAGAAGGTTCTATAGTTCCAAAAGAAAGAGATATTGAAGAACTAGAAAGGATACCACCACTTTTCAAGGATACGCCAAAGTGGTTACATCAAACCAGGAAGGATAGTGATATACAGGAGTACACTAGAAGAACCAGAAGTCAAACCAGGAGACAACAAGGAGACTAGGTAAATTATGCACAACATTTTGAGATTCATAATGTTTTAGCTCTTACTTTTCAATTAAGAATAAACCAGCTAGTGTTCAAGATGCATTACAAAGTGATGTGATTATCACAAGTCCTAAGATTGAGTTCAAATATAGAGATGAGTGTATCTACATGATGCAACAAAGATACATTGAGAAATTATTAGAAAGGTTTGAGATGACAAATTTTAAGCCTATGTAGACACCTATGGATGTCAATGTGTTATTACAATCGAAAATAGATTCAAAACCATTTGATGCTACGTTATATATTCAAGCAGTAGGTTGCTTGATATATCTATGTAATACACATCCAGACATTCAATTTGCAGTTTCTCAAGTATACAGGTTCATGCATAGTCAACTCAAGATTCAATGGAAATTAGTTCAGAGATATTTGCAAATATCAAAAGTTTTGCAGGCTATTGAACCTTGTACCATTTGAAGGGGGGATGGTTGGAAACAATTGTCTACAATGGTCCAAATAAGTCCAAAGTTTAATCAGTGGAATAGTGATAATATAAAGAATTTGGATAGAAGATTCAACAAGAAACATGTGGTCGCGTTGGTTAGAAGAAAAGTCTTCCAGCAAATTTGCATGGGTTCGATTCCTAAGTGACACAATAGTGGCGAGTTTTTGTTTTTTCAAAAAAGCGAATCTCGTGTGTAGTGAAAACAGAGATTCGATTTTCACATGGCATAGTAGCAGCATGCTTTTTATATAGTGATAGCTTTTGTTAGTGATCGTTTGGTTTATGCTTTTAGGTGTGCTTTTGATTGAGGCACAAAACCTCTATAAGAAAGGCCTAGTCTCATTGTTGAAATATCACTCAAGGAGCTTAAGTGCTCAACACAAGGAGAAGATCTTCTTGAAGAGAGAGTGTTCACACACTCTTGAGGAGGTGATCATTAGGAGGCCATCTTGGAGGAGTGTTCACATACTTTTGGAGGAGTTGTGGTCTACATCTTGGTGATTATTTGGAGGAGATTCTACCAGCTTACCATCCACATCCATTGTTGATTTACTATGAGTAGCAAGTCTATTTCTGTTCTTACTTGCTAGGTCACTCATTTCTGATTTAGGTTGATCAAAATTTGGGTTTGTTGTAAAAGTAAACTATTCTTATTCTCCATATTCTCATGCACACACTCTTCATATCTCATAGGCACACAATCTCTTGTATCTGTATAGGTGATCCTCATAGCTTACCATTACACTTGAAATCTTGTCTATTCTCTCTCTATCTCTCACTCATTTATTTTTGAGTCTTAAGGTATGTATGTTAAGGTTCATTTGTTGGAAGATCTTGTAAACCTGTGATATATTGTTATTGTGGCCCACTACCATTTCCAACATCTCATTCCCAAAAGATGGTTTAGTTCAAGCTACTCAGAAATTATAGCTTGTTCACACTGATGTCTTGTGGTCCACCCTCCTTTGGGAACTATCTTTACTTCATGACTTTCATTGATTGATTTTTCTAGGCATGCACGGGTATATCCATTGAAAGCAAAGAGTGAAATGTTTATGTGCTTCAAATAGTTTGTGGTTTTGGTTGAAAATCTATCAGCATGTAAAATGGCCACTCTCCATTTTGGTCGAGGGGGAGAATATATGTCTTCTGATTTTATTGCATTTCTGGTTGAACATGGGATAAAACATCAGTGTATAGTGCCATATACACCTCAATAGAATGGATCTTCTAAAAGGAAGAACAAGTCACTCATGGAGATGGTAGGTGTATGGTCAAGAGTCAAGCTTTACACATAGTTTTTGGCTTGAGGTTGTTATGTGTGCAACATATGTACTTAATAGGTGTCCCACTAAAGCATTGTAGTATATCACTCCATATGAGACTTGGCATGGCCGCAAGCCATCTATTGCTCACCTGCATGTCTTTGGTTTTCTAGCATATGCATTAGTGCTTGAACAACAATGCAAGAAATTGGATGATAAAGCAATGAAATGTATTTTTATTGGGTACAATTCTAAAAGCAAAGGTTGTCGTTTGTATCATCCATAGTGTAAACACATTTTGGTTAGTTGTGATGTTGTTTTTGTGGAAGATATTATTCAGCCATTACTTTCATGTACTAAGGAGACATTAGTTCGCTCCAAAGATGTGTATGATACTTTGCTTCCTCTTTTTACACGTGGATAGTATAGTGTTAGTCCAAATGAGGCAGTTTCTCAGCCTTTATAGGTTTCACATGATAATGCAGATCATTCCATTTCTGATGCAAATTTACATGATGCACTTATTGATGAGAGAAATGATATAGAGGAGGTCAAAACTATGCCTAAATGGCTAGTGCAGACTTTGTGAGATAGAAAATTAGATGCACCTATGTCATATCGTACTCGTTCAGGCTCTCATATTGCTTCTTTTGCATTATGTTGCTATGATATGTTTGCCTCTAGTCTTTGTGATGAGAATGAGCCAATTTTGTTTGATGAAGCACAAAATTTAGACAGTTGCATGGCTACTATGCAATCAGAATATGATGCTATAATGAAAAATGGTACCTCATCTTTATGTGACTTGGCTCCTGGCAAGAAGGCCATTGGCACTAAGTGGGTATACAAGCTGAAGCGTACGCCCAATGGAACAGTTGACAGGTATAAGGCTAAGCTTGTTGCAAAGGGTTATGCTCAAGAAATAGGCATTGATTTTGATGAGACCTTTCTTCCTACACGCCGAATGACTAATGTTCATAGAGTCTATGCACTTGAAGCTCATCATGGATGGAACGTACATCAGTTGGACATTAAAATTGCATTTCTGAATGGTGACTTGATGAAGAAGTGTATGCTTTTCATCCCCTTGGTTTTGTGCATAAAGGGCATGAAAACAAACTGTGTAGGTTGAAAAAGGCATTATATGGTTTGAAGCAAGCACCACGTGCTTAGTATGAAAAGATACATGCCTACTTGATTGCACATGGTTTTGAGAACAGTCCAACTAAGAGCACCTTTTATGTTAAGCATGCAAATGATGTGCTTCTGATCATCGTTGTCTATGTTGATGACATGCTGCTCACTTGTCCTATTGAAAAGCATATTGCTAATTTTAAGGCTAATTTGCATGCCTCATTTGAGATGTCAAATTTAGGGCACTTACGTCATTGTTTTGGCATCCAATTTATGCAAGTTGATGGTGGAATAGGTTTGTGCCAAACAAAATATATTGACACATTATTGCAACATCTTGGCCTTGAAGACTACAAAATTATTGCCACTCCTATGGAGACAGGTTTACAGTTGAGTCTACATGATGTTGGAGATGCATTTGATGTTGTTATCTATCAACAACATGTTGGATGCTTGATTTACTTATGCATTACTCGGCCAAATATTTAGTTTGTTGTCTCACGGATGAGCAGGTTTATGCATTGCCTAGGTTTCAAACATCGGTAGGCGGTTAAGCACATATTTCGCTACTTGAGTAGTACCCAGCTACTTGGATTATTGTATCCCAAGGGGAAATCACTATTGCCAGATTTACATGCTTTTTCCAACTCTGATTGGGTTGGTTGCTATGACACTCCTGTGTCCACCAGTGGTTTTTCCTTCATGTTTGGTAGCTCATGCATATCTTGGTTGAGCAAGAAGCAGCCTACCGTGGCCACTTCTAGTTGTGAGGTTGAGTATAGGGTAGCTTTCACAAAAATTGTTGAGTGTGTGTGGCTCAGATGCCTTATGGCTGATTTGGGTGTTGGTTAGTCTTCTACCACCACCATCTTTACTCATAGTCAGAGTGCATTGGTAGTGATGAGGAACCCTGTGTTCCATGCTCGCACTAAGCACATTGAGGTGCACTATCATTATGTCAGGGAGAGGTTCTCTACTGGAGATATCAGTTTGGCATATCACAGGAGAACATTGTTGACCTTTTCACAAAGGCTCTAGCTAGGGAGAAGTTTGAAGCGTTTTGCAAAGCTTTGGGCTTACTTCCTTTTGTGTATTGATTCCACATATCTTGGCACTTCCTTATACATGAGTGCTAGTTCCTTGTTCACCGCATCACTCCTAGGGGGGATTTGTTGATATATTTAGGTAGTGATGTGTGTGAACACACAAGGACTGGGGCACTTTTTTCCCTCTTTAAGAGGTTTTTTTCTCGGCTTGTATATATGCCTATAATCCTAACATGTCACTTATCTTTGTACATTCTTTGGGTAATATATTTAGTAATATGTGTTGTGCTCCAAGCTTCTTCTTCTTCCTTGTGTTGTTTGCGTGCTTCCACAAACCTCAAACTTGAGCATTTGCATCCCGTTTGAAGGAGATGTTCTAGCCAATTAGTCGATGATATGAAATTTGAATGACCTATATCTTGCAAAAATATTTACAATATAATGTGATAACTAATGCTAAAGAAATCACATACAACTCGCACCATTTGCTTCTAACTGATAATTATCACATATATGGTTACAAATTACATTGAAACTTAGAGCCCACTAAAAATTAGATCAAATCCTCTTATAAAATTATTGATTTACTATTAGGGAAGGTTTATACAAAATGGTTTGGCTTGCTTCTGCTTAGAACCATAGGAAAGTCATCATTTCTAATAGACTTTTCTTCACAACCTCTCATCTTGTAGATCATGACTGCCTATATAATTTTCTGGGACTTACAATTGAACAAATGACATCAATAACATTGAGTTAATGTCTCTAATGGACTTATATACATCCTAATTATATGTCTTTAAAATAAAAAATCATAATTTTGATCCTTTAGAACTAATTTGGATCTAAAAACTAACTGTAATGCACATATGTGAACTTGTCCCTTCACATAGGCATATGTTTCTCAATGAGATTCTCTTTTATTTATGGCCCATAACTCCAAGGGATCCCATCTACTTAAGAGGATATGAAGCTCTCCATATTGAATCGAAAATTCCCTAAGAAAACATAGGGCCCCTATTGATGAAAAAGTTTCCTTTTTTATAGGACTCTATTTGGTTGTAGTTCAAGTCATTCATTGCCATGATGAAAATAAACATAAGAGTCACATATGTTATAAAACAAGCATTAAAAGATGGAAATATCAAAATTGATGACAGATTATGTCTCCTATGGAGTTAGCCAACATGTACTCAATCAATGCTGATTGCATAGAATGTTGGAGCTTCACTCACTAAATGAGCATGAAGATATGAAGTATATGAAGAGTTGATGAAGACCCAAGTGAAGAAAGGAAGAGAAAAAAGACTATAAAGCTTGGACTTTCAGAACCATGCCTATGTGAAGAGACAAATTCACAAATATCTAGTTAGGAGTTGGATCTAGAATAGTTCTAGAAGTTTCAAAAGTTGTGAGTTTGAGTAGTAACGGCATGAAACCAAAATTTATATAAGTAAAGATCATAAACTTGAGAGTGAGAGTCATATTTAGGGTGAGAGGTTGTGAAGAAAAGTTATTTACTATTAGAGCTTTTTCTGTGGTTATGAGTAGAAACCACTTCATACAGACCTTCCTTAATAACAAATCAATATTTTTGTAAAAGAATTGAGTCAATTTTTAATGTATGAAGAGATCTATTATGTTTTAGAACTAGATGTATAGCAGTTGACATTTACGAGTATTAGGAGTGAATTTCCATGAACTTATTAGAGTCAGATCTCAAAGTGTAGTGTGAAATTTTTCATGAATGATAGCTCATTTGAAAGCTAGGATCCTCAACTGCATTCAACTAGAAGATATTTACAAAATGGGATGTGTACTCATAGAATCAAGCTTAAGATTTTAGGTGTGTCAAATCAAAGAAAGCTAAAGAAAATTTTTAGACATAGTCCAACTTGTGAATAGAAATGAAGTTATTTGTGAGGTAATGCTTCAAAGTATTGTTTGCAATCACTCATTTACTTTATGAGATACTTTCTATCAATCATTATTCTAAAGAATTATGAGAATTTGTAACCAAATATGAGAGAAGATTGAAGTAAAGAAGAAGGTGCATATTCAAATAAAGTAAGTGACTACATTTCTTGCACAAATTGATAAAGATTTTTAGAGTTTGAAGTAGTTCTCAAGTAATGATGATTATAGAGGATTTCTAATATCAGATTATCTTAGACCTTGTGATGTTTCACACATCAAAAAGTTCTATCATAGCAAAAAGGTCCTAGAGAGCACAGAAGGAGTTGCAGACATACAAAATCTTGGAAGTTCTCGTTGAGAAGCTGGAGGTTGAATCACTAACATCAAAAGCATCAAAGGATCATTTAGAAGTCATCCTTGGTTGTAAATATCTACAAAAGGTAACATTCTTTAAACCTTAAACATATAGGCTACAACAAAAACAAGGAGTTCATGGTAGATCATATATCCATTGATAAATTGGACAGAGATAATTATCCTGGTTGAGTAATAAGAATGAAGGCCTCACTTATGAGTAAGGACATCATGGTCTATATAAAAGGTGACAAAGAGAATCTTGTGTTTCAAGATGATATTCATCCTAAAAGAAAAGAGCTAGAGGCCTTAAAGTTATGGAAAAAGAATGATGCAAGTACAAGAGCTTATATCTACAACACAATTTCAGATCACTTGTTGCCACACATCAGAGGCTTGAAACAGTAGAAGATATATGGAGTGCATTGGAAGATCACTTCCAAAACACTACTAAAGCTAGGAAAGCTAGCTTATGGTCACAATTTACAACATTAAAAAAGAAGCAAAGTCAAAGCGTTAGTGATTATGTCACTAAGATGAAAGACCTAGCAAATAGTCTTGGATCTATAGATGACATTGAAACTCATAGGTTGATTACACAATTACTTACAGGGTTGAGAGGAGATGAAAGTTGGAAACCTTTTATATTATCAATTGAACTTTCATTAAATCATTTTGTACCAGATCTAAATCAATTGCTTGTATTGATGCTCACATTTGAGCAAGACTTGAAGTCACATGGAGATAAAGGAAAAAGCTTTGTTATGTATGCAAAGAATAAAAAGATAGGAGATAAAGGTAAAGCAAAAGAGGATGAAGAATCAACTTCTCATACTAATTATGTAAAAGGAAGAGACAATGGCAGAGGTAAAGGTAGAGGAAATGAAATAGGAAGGGATTATCAGAGTAATGACAAGAATACATGTTGGATATGTGGCTTGAGCAATCATTTGGCATATGATTGTTGACATAATCAACAAAGTTTGAATCAAAATCAAAATAAAAATGCTAGAGGTAGAGTTGGAAGGTATAAAAATCATTTTCAAAGAGGAAGACAAAGTAAAAGAGGAGGATATTGTTGGAGTTAGACGTCTACGGAAGCACGCGAGTAGCACAAGGAAGAAGAAGAAGCTTGGAGCACAACACACAATACTGAATGTATTACTAGAGAATGTACAAAGATAAGTCGCCCATTAGGGCAATAGGCATATATACAAGCTGGGGCAAAGAAACCTCCTAAAGAGGGAAAAAAGTGCCCCAAGGTCCTAGAGTGTCCACACACATCACTACCTAAATATATCAACAAATCCCCCCTGGGAGTGATGCAGTGAACAAGTAGCTGGCACTCATGTATAAGGAAGTGCCAAGCTATGTGGAAATCACTCCACAAAAGGAAGTAAGCCCAAAGCTTTGCGGAAAGCTTCAAACTTCTCCCTAGGCAGAGCCTTCGTGAAAAGGTCTGCAATGTTCTCCTGTGTGGGCACATATGCCAAGCTGATCTCCCCAGCAGAGAACCTCTCCCTGACATAATGATAATGCACCTCAATGTGCTTAGTGCGAGCATGGAACACAGGGTTCCTCACAACTGCCAATGCGCTCTGATTGTCAGTGAAGATGGTGGTGGCAGAAGACTGACCAACACCCAAATCAGCCATAAGGCTTCTAAGCCACACACACTCAACAGTCACTGTGAAAGCTTCCCTATACTCAGCCTCACAACTCGAAGTGGCCATAGTAGGCTGCTTCTTGCTCAACCAAGATATACATGAGCTACCGCATGAATCAAAAGCCACTAGTGGACACACGAGTGTCATAGCAACCAGCCCAATCAGAGTTAGAAAAGGCATGCAAATGTGGCGGTGGTGATCCCCCCCTGGGATAAAACAACCCAAGTATCCGAGTACCACTCAAGTAGCGAAAGATGCGCTTAACTGCCTGCCAATGCTTGACTCCTGGGCAATGCATAAACCTGCTCATTTGTGAGACAACAAATTGAATATCTGGCCGAGTAATGCATAAGTAAATCAAGCATCCAATAGCGTGCTGATAGAGAACAACATCAAATGCATCTCCAGCATCATGAAGACTCAGTCGTAAGCTTGTTTCCATAGGAGTGGCAATAGGTTTACAGTCTTCAAGGCCAAAACACTGCAATAATCTGTCAATATATTTCATTTGACACAAATCCATTCCACCATCAACCTACATAAACTGACTGCCCAAATAGTGATGCAAATGCCCCAAATCAGACATCTCAAATGAGGCATGCAAATCAGCCTTAAAATCACCAATATGCCTCTCATGAGGACTAGTGAGCAGCATCTCATCAACATAAACCACAATGATCAGAAGTACATCATTAGCACACTTAATATATAAGGTGCTTTCAGTTGGACTGTTCTCAAAACCATGTGCAATCAGATAGGCATGTATCTTCTCATACCAAGCACGTGGTGCTTGCTTTAAACCATATAACGCCTTCTTTAACCTGCACACCTGGTTTTCATGACCTTTCTCCACAAAGCCATGGGGCTGAAAAACATACACTTCTTCATGCAAGTCGCCATTCAGAAATGCAATTTTAATGTCCAATGATGTACATTCCAACCATGATGAGCTTTAAGTCCGCAGATGCTACGAACAGTAGTCATACGGCAAGGAGGAGCAAAGGTTTCATCAAAATCAATGCCTTTTTCCTGTGCATAACCCTTTGCAACAAGCCTAGCCTTATACATGTCAACTATACCATGAGGCTTATACTTCAGCTTGTATACTCACTTGGTACTGATGGCCTTCTTGTTAAGAGGCAAGTCACATAAAGACCAAGTACCGTTCTTCATTATAGCATCATATTCAGATTGCATAGCAGCCATCCAATTTTCTGAATTTTGTGCTTCGTCAAAGGAAACAGGCTCATTCTCATCACAGAGACTAGATGCAGCCATAGCATGGAAATCTGATGCAAAAGAGGCACTATGAGAGCTTGATCGAGTACGATATGACAGAGGTGCATCTAATTTGTTGTCACGCAAAGTCTACACCAACCATTTTGGCATAGTTTTTACCTCCTCAATATCATCTCTCTCATCAACAAGTGCATCATGTAAATCTGCATCAGAAATGGGATGATCTACATCATCACATGAAACCTACAAAGGCTGAGAAGTTGCCTCATTAGGACCAGCACTAGGCTGTCCACCTGTAAAAAGAGGTAGCAAAGTATCATACATGTCTTTGGAGCTAATAGATGTCTCCTTAGTACATGAAAGTAATGGCTAAATAGCATCTTCCACAAAAACAACATCACGGCTAACCAGAATGCGTTTAGTCTGTGGATGATACAGATGATCGCCTTTACTTTCAGAACTGTACCCAAAAAAAATACATTTTACTACTTTATCATCCAATTTTCTACGATGTTGTTTAGGCACTAATGCATATGACAAACAACCAAAAACATGTTCTTGTTCATTTTGCGGTTTTTGCTGCACCTACTGCAGAGCAAATTCGTTGGGATGGCAGAGATGCCCAGGCACATGTATTGATAGCTTTATTTGTCAAACATGCCATTATTCCTCACATACGCTCTTGCAGAACAACTAAGGATACTTGGGATACACTTACCATATTGTACCAAGCAAGGAATGAGGCTCGTGTTGCTTACCTCCAAAAACAGTTGGAGAGTGAGCACATGAATGAAGGTGATTCCATGGACAATTTTCTAACAAAGATCAAAGACTTGAAGGAACAATTGATTTCTGCTGATGAGGTTATACTAGATAGCTCACTTGTGCAGACCGTTCTAAATGGTCTTCCTGATTCATATTAGAGTTTTGCTTCTACTCTTCGGTTGATGATGAAAGGCAATCCAAATGCCTTATCATTTGAGGACTTAGTCTCTGTTCTATTGTAGGAAGACCAGTCCAGGCAGAACAGGTCCATTATGCATGTTGCAGATCAAGCGTTCCTAGCTAGTCAGAAGGGAAAAGGAAAATGGAGCTCTTCAACTAGTAAGCAGAAATTTGCTAATTTTGCACAATCGAAGAGGGAAGACAAAGATGAGAAGAAATCAGACAAGAAAAAATTGTTTTGCAAGTACTGTAAAGGAAACGATCATATCATAAAGAACTGTCCAAAACTTGCTGCTAAAGAGGCAAAGAAGAAAGAGGCGGGAATGGTTGTTGCAAAAGCCTCTACACCAAAAACAAAGTCTGCTAATCTTGTGCACAAAGAAGAATGGGTGTTTACTATTGTTTGTAGTTTTGAACCATCTTCTCATGAGCAGTGCATGTGTACAGTAGACTCAAGTGTTTGCCAGTACTTTGATAGTGGGGCGACCAAACATATTACCTCGCAGCACAGTTTCTTCTCTTCACTCGAGCCTGCCCCTATAGTGAATACTGTTACATGTGCCAACAACTCCTCTTATCCTGTTATGGGAGTTGGTAAGATAATTTTGACTACTGTTAATGGTAGTTCTTTCACTTTGTCAGATGCTTTGTTTGTGCCAGGGATCAAGAAAAATATGTTATCAGTTTCTGCATTAGCCAAGATTGGCTTGGTTGTGAAATTTGTTGATGACATATGTACAGTTCATGATCTGTCGAATGGCGATGTCATTATTGCTTCTGGCATTTTATGTCGTGGGTTGTATAAGCTCATAGACTATGAAAGATCTGTAAATGATTTGGCATGTGTAGTATATGATTCTCAAGCTATGTCAGATGCAAAGCTTTGGCATGCACGCTTTGGTCATCTGAATTTTGCTAGTTTTCTATGCCTACAGAAATCTGAAATGGTGTCCTTTTTACCCAAACTTGAGGGACTTGGTAAACATGTATGTGAAGGCTATATTTTGGGCAAAATGTAGCATTCTTCCTTTCCAAAAGATGGTTTAGTGCGGGCTACTCAGAAATTACAGCTTGTACATAGTGATGTCTGTGGTCGTATGCAGACACCTTCTTTTGGAAATTATCTTTACTTCGTGACTTTCATCGATGATTTTTCTAGGCATGCATGGGTATATCCATTGAAGGCAAAGTCCGAAGTGTTCATGAGCTTCAAACAGTTTTTGGTTTTGGCTGAAAATATGTCAGCATGTAAAATGGGCACCCTCCATACTGATCGAGGGGGGGAATATATGTCTTTTGATTTTAATGCATTTCTGGCTGAACATGGGATAAAACACCAGTGTACAGTGTCGTATACACCTCAACAGAATGGAGTTTCTGAATGGAAGAACAAGTCACTCATGGAGATGGCGAGGTGTATGGTCAAGAGTCAGACTTTACCACATAGTTTCTGGCTTGAGGTTGTCATGTGTGCAGCATATGTACTTAATACCTGTAGTTGTAACAATTGCAGATGTGATAGGATGTTTTTCAACACCCTGCACAATGTTCCACAACCCTTTTACAACCAATACATGTCACATCATATAAGCCCATAACGGGTAGTTGGTACCATCCAACTTATCCTCAACAACCAACATACGGAATACATCACTGCTTTCAACCATGGCCGGTGACTAAAATACCTTGATGCAAAAATTTGACTGTAGCTCAAAAAGTTGAACATAACTTCCAAGACGAACTCTGCTAGACCTGTAGTAGACTTCGAGACACTTATACTGGTGAACCAAAACTGGTATATACCTTTGGCACAGAAAGATGAAATAGCCTACACAAGCGCTGTGATAGTGCATTCGGAGGTCGAAACGAGCTCAGATCGCGATTTCAACACCACATAACGAAGCTGTTTTGATCTCGGAAGCATGCTGAGTATGTTCACCAAAATTCGTGCGATTGCTGAGACTACAACCGGAGAGGTGTCGACGAACCCCTAGATGAAGCAGCGACCTACTCTGATACCAATTATTGGAGTTAGACGTCTGTGGAAGCACACGAGCAACACAAGGAAGAAGAAGAAGCTTGGAGCACAACACACAATAATGAAAGTATTACTAGAGAATGTACAAAGATAAGTAGGCCATTAGGGCAATAGGCGTATACAAGCCGGGGGGGAAAAACCTCCTAAAGAGGGAAAAAAATGCCCCGGCAGTCCTAGAGTGTTCACACACATCACTACCTAAATATATCAACAGATATGGTAGAGGTGGAGGAAGAAATTGGGGATAGAATCAATCTTACAACACTACCTACTACAATTATGCCAATGATACACACAATGAGAACCATATAACATTGCTGATGAACTCGATTAAGACATTAGAGAAAGAAGACCTCAAGGTATTGTATGTTGACTTTTATTGTTCTAATCATCTACCAAGAAATCTAGAGTTAATGTCAAAATTAGAAGAAGGCATTCCTGGTCATACAATTCAAACATGTGATGACACAAGGCACAATTTACATTCAATTGGAAAACTGAAGTGCAGAAGTGGAGCAAACTTGCTCACAAATGTTTTGTACGTTCACAAATTACTTAAGAACTTGATTAGCATGGGACAAATAGTTGAAAAAGGTTTTCAAGTCAAGTTTAGAAATTTAGGATTTTTTGTGGAAGATCCAAACAAAGGATATAATCAAGTTGTCTATGGTAAGAAAGAAGGTAGACTCTTCAATTTAAAAGTGCAAGGGAATATTGGTCAAGATTTTTGCACACATGGTGATGAAGTGATTACAAAATTAGACCTCTGGCATAAGAGGCTAGGACATTTCAATGAAAGAGGAATCGAAGCTATGGTGGCCAATCAATCTGTCATAGGTCTACGTAATGTGGAGAATCAACATATGCTCTACAAATGTGAAGCATTCCAAATGGGAAAGGCACATAGATTACCATTTCATAAGGAAGGATTCAAGCATGATGAATATTAGATCTTATCCATACAAATGTATGTGGACCAACAAAATAAAAATCAATCAATAGCTCTAGGTATTATGTTCTTTTTATTGATGATGCTACAATATGGATAACTCTTTATGTTTTGAAGGAAAGATCAAAAGCTTTTGGAGCCTTCAAGCATTTCCATGCATATGCAAAAAGGATAATAGTTCAAAAGTTAAAGAGATAAAGGTCTGATGGAGGGGGAGAATACTTCTCCCAAGAATTCAATGATTGTCTTTAGTGGACAAGGAACTTGAAGTGGTGTATAATCCTACAAAGGACCAAATAGCAGACACCATGAACAAAAGCTTAGATGGTGTGGCAGATTCAAAGGAATGGCAAGAATAAAAGAAAAGAAGAACATATGAAGGCTGAGAGAATTTCAGTTAGTGATTGAGGGGGACTTGTTGGAGCTTCGCTCACTGATTGAGCATGAAGATATGAACTATATGAAGAGACTTGATGAAGACATAAGTGAAGAAAGGAAGATCAAAAGACTATAAAGCTTGGACATTCAATACCATGCCTATGTGAACAGACAAATTCACACATGTATCATATAGTTAGGAGTTGGTTCTCGAATAGTTCTAGAAGTTTCAAAAGTTACGAGTTCTAGTGGTAAAGGCATGAAATTAGAATGTATATAAGTAAACTAAGATCATAAACTTGAGAGTCAGAGTCATTTTACTCAATGTAAGTCCTAAACTCATGTATAGGCAGTCGGGTATTCAGGGTGAGATATTGTGAAGAAAAGCTCTTTACTATTAGAGCCCTTTTTATGGTTATAAGCAAAAGGAAGCCAAACCACTTTGTATAAACCTTCCTTAATAGCAAGCCAATATTTGTGTAAAAGGAATTGAGTCAATTCTTAGTGTGTGAAGAGATCTATTATGTTTTATAACTAGATGTATAACAATTGACAATTATGAGGATTAGGTGCAAATTTCCAGGAACTTCTTAGAGTCAAATCTCAAAGTATAATGTAAAGTTTTTCATGATTGATAGCTCATTTGAAAGCTAGTATCCTTAGCTACATTTGACCAAAAAATATTTACAAAATGGGATGTGTACTCAGAGAAACAAGTTTAAGATTGCAAGTGTATCAAACTGGAGAAGACTGATGAGATTTTTAGACATAGTACAACTTCTGAATAGAAATGAAGTTATTTATGAGGTAATGCCTCAAAGTATTGTTTGGAATCACTCACTTACTTTATGATACAATGTCTATTAGTCATTGTGCTAAAGAATTCTGAGAGTCTCTAACCAAATATGAGAGAAGATTGACGTAAAGAAGAAGGCACATATTCAAATAAAGTAGGTCACTCAGTTTCTTGCACAAAGTGATAAAGATTTCAAAGTTTGAAGTAGTGCTGAGCTAATGATGGTCATAGAGTACTTCTCTAATATCACACTAGCTTAGATCTTGTGATGTTTCACACATCAACATACAAGAAATAATGGATTGGATTGATTTTGTGAAAGGTCCAAACGTGGATTCCTCTATGAAATATATGCAAAGTTTCAAGAAGGAAATGAGTAGCAAATGGAGAAACTTAACAAAATATCTTCTATCTACTAGTGGCTTCGATAAAAAATCATTAACAAATGGTAGGTGGATTAATTTGTGCACCAATGGAACATGTTTTACTACATATGCATCATTCCTACATCCATAAAACACTTGAGACACATCTCATATTTTTGTTGAAGAAAATTGTTGATGCCCTTTTGTACGGAAGCATGTAATTTAAGTTGTCCTTTAGACATATCTCAAAAATTTGTTAAAAGAAATTTTTGATGTCCTTTTCTAAGTAAGCATGTTTTAATGTCCCTGGAGCATGCACTATCATAGCATGCTATAGGAGATGGAGAGAAGCTCTCAGATAGCATGATAGCAGATCAAAGACAAGCTTCTAAAAGTTCAAATGTAAGTAATGCAAATGATGAGGTTCCTTACCTTCTCTATAAAGATAGTACATATTATGGATTTTTTTTAGTTCGGAAACAACTTTCTCCTTGCACCTTATTGTTAAGTGTGTAATTTCTTTTTTTTCTCAAATTTCAAGCATGATGTTCATGTGAATTGATTTGAGTAGTTGGAACCTTCGTCCCTTGAGGTGGAGGGAGAGGTTCAACCCCCTATCAACAATGGTGAACATGTAATGAACTTTAAGTCAATTTGTATTACTTTGGAGTAGCATAATAGAGAAAATACCATAGTTATTATGTCCACCTTCACTTGTTTGTATTATTCTTTTTATTAATTCAAACTATCTGAAACAATAGGTTTCGGCCGAACTTTAAAAAGGAAATTCAAGCAATAATGAAAAAGTAAGTTGAAGAGCGAACATCAAAAGAAAAAAAAGAGGGAAAGAAAAACTTTTTCCTTACCCGGTGACTCCAACTACCTTGCCGAAATTTTGTCTTGTTTCGTGAACGACGCCGCTACGGCATACCAGTGTTTCCACTCACTACTCATCATCACTATTTTACGGAAAGAGCTCGAAATGGTGTTTGGTGAAAAAGAGCAATTGCAGCAGGTGAGGGATCGGCTTTGTGTTGGAAGGTGATGATGCTCTGTTGTTGTGACTTGTGAGCTTGCGCGCTGTGTACACAAGGGAAGCAACCAGAAGCCGCAGAAGCTACGGTTTTGCTGGTAATCTATCTTGTTAAAAGATGGTTCTTTTCCTTTCTCACCAACCTCTCTCACGTAGCGCAATCGCAACTAACGCACTCGAAATCTGCACTCAAACTAATGTGCCACTTTGATCTGTCCTACTGTCTTATTGATGATTGTTTCAGACTTTCACTGCTCACAGGCGTCTCTCTCTCTCTCTCTCCCCCCCCCCCAAAAAAAAAAAAAAAAAAAAAAAAGAGAAAAAAACACACAGACAGACACGCATAGAAACGCATAAACCAACATAAGCCGTACTATGTTTCCTGCATATTGCTCCTTTACTTTTTTATGTGCATAAGATGAACTTATTCATTCTGCAGCTGCACTCCACGCTGATCTGAAAGGGGGACTGAACTTGCCAAGATGGACTCATTCTCGAATATGTATGCTGCAACTCTTATCTTCGCAGGCCTCTCCGCGCTCATCTTCATTCACTTGCGACGCAAACGACATCTGCCACCAGGTCCGCGACCCCGAGCTTTCGTGGGCAACCTGTATGACATTACGCCCGTAAGATTTAGATGCTTCTGGGAATGGTCCAAAGTCTACGGGCCTATTATATCCATTTGGTTCGGTTCCACACTCAATGTGATAGTGTCCTCATCTGAGCTAGCCAAGGAGGTATTGAAAGAAAAGGATCAGCTGCTCGCGGCGAGGAACCGCACGCGTGCAGCGAATTTGTTTAGCAGGAATGGGCAGGATCTAATTTGGGCGGATTATGGGCCACATTACGTTAAAGTCCGTAAAATCTGTACTCTGGAATTATTCACGCCGAAGCGACTGGAAGCTCTTCGTCATCTGAGAGAAGATGAAGTTGCCTCTATGGTCGAAAGCATCTTCAAGGACTGCGGTGGAAAAGGTTAGTAGCAAATATTATTCGTTCTTTTCCACTAAACATCCATAAGTGTGGATTCGGTGTCTTCTAAAGCTTCGACATTAACGATAAATATGTGGACTATGCTGCTAAGTTTCGACATGGGTAGTGAATATATGCAGATATTTTGCGAATGGGCTCTAGCGTAGATGACAAGGTCATTCCATTTTAAGCCGTTGGTTGTATGCTTTCCTGCATACGGTGCTACTCCAGCTATACAAGCTCATAAGCATCTTGACATTGCAGTGTCTATCTTAA